>CAJQZJ010032367.1:5151533-5162537 GCA_907164525.1 Lophiomys imhausi | reverse complement strand
ATCTCCATGAGTTTAAAGTTCTATATCTAACTCAGCTTTCATACTAAATTTCAACACAATTTTAAAAGTATCTTCTTAGATCTATAACACTCTCTTGACTCTTAAACAACTCAAAATTTAATTATGAGACTCGAGTAATCTGCTTTTCAAACACCTCAGAGACCTGAGAGGGTTAAATATATCTGATTTTATTTTTTTAATTTTTTTTGTATTTACAAATATTTTTATTTTTTTTATAAGTACTTTATTTTTTTTTCAAGTTACATCTCAGTCGCAAACCCTTACCTATTCCCCTTCCTGTCCCACCCTTCCACCCTCTTCCCCCCCAACAGCTTCTCTTTTCATTCCAACAAATGGTTCTTTCTCTTATAACAGTAAATTCTATACAAAACAGCAGAATTAAATATGCCACATTTATGAGAGTTAAATGGCCCAGTATACCTTCCCAATGTCCAGTTCATACATATTTGGCCCCTGACTTTAACCTTCTACCTTCTAACCATCTCCATGAGTTTAAAGTTCTATAACTGACTTAGTTTTCATACTAACTTGCATCACTATTATAACCATCTTCTTAGATCTAGAACGCCCTCTTGATTCCTAAACAACTCAAAATTTAGCTATGAGACTCAAGTTGTCTATTCTTCAACCACCTCAGAGAGCTGAGAAGGATAAATATATCTGATTATATAGGAAGTGCAGGGCCTGCAGCTTCCAATACTAAGAAATGACAAACCAGTGACTACCTGGACATTTCCCAAGCAGATGTTGCTTGTCTCTTAGCAGCTTTATTTCTGATTAGCTTAGCAAGTAACCATAATAGGCTGTCATAGTACCTAAGAGAATGGCCGGCTTGCATAATCATTCGTTTGCATTTCTTAATTATCCTAAACAGTTTATGACAATTAGTAGTAAAAGGCCGAAACATCACATTTCATTTTTTTTCTTTACCTCCTAACCCTTCCATCCCATTTCTCTGGGGTGGGGTGTCCTTATATAACAGCCCCTCCTCTCAGTTGAGAGGTGGTATGAGGGCCAAGAGCTTCCTCATTCATTGGGGGTCTATGAAGCAGTACCATCAGTGAAAAGTGTCTCATTGCCTGGGAGAGAGAACTAAAAAACAAACAAACCAATAAGCAGACAAATAGATAAAAAAGACTAAAAAAATAGAAAAAATATATAAAAAATAAATAAAAAATAAAAAGTCTATGTCCAAGTTCCCTTTGGTGTGTTAGTTGTAGTATCGATATCTTCTACTATATAGATAAAATCCTACTATAAGTGAATAGATGCCATATGCGTCCTTCTGAGTCTGAGTTAGCTCACTCAGGATGAGCTTTTCAAGTTCCATCCATTTGGCTGCAAATTGCGTAATTTCATTGTTCCTGATAGCTGAATAATATTCCATTGTGTAGATGTACCACAGTTTTTTAACCCATTCTTCAGTTGAGGGACATCTGTGTTGTTTCCAGTTTCTAGCTATTACAAATAAGGTTGCTATGAACATAGATGAGGAAACTTCCTTATGATTCGGTGAGGAGACATTTGGGTGTATACCCAGAACTGGTATGTTTGGGTCCTGAGGCAAAGCTATTCCAAGTTTTCAAGATATCGCCAGACTGACCACCATAGTGGTTCCACAAGCCTGCATTCCCACCAGCAATGAAGTAGGGTACCCCTTTCTCCACACCTTCGCCAGCATGTGCTGTCATTTGAGCTTTTGATCTTAGCCATTCTGACAGGTGTGAGATGGAATCTCAGAGTCCTCTTGACTTGAATTTCTCTGATGATTTAGGATGTTGAGCATTTCTTCAAGTGTCTCTCAGCCATTAGGGATTCCTCCTTTGTGAATTCTCTAATTAGCTCCGTACCCCATTTTCTGACTGGATTATTTGGTTTCTTGGCATTTAATTTCTTGAGTTCTTTGTAGATTTTGGATATTAGCCCTCTGTCAGATGTGGGGTTGGTGAAGATTTTCTCCCAGTCTGTAGGCTGCCGTTTTGTTCGAATGACAGTGTCTTTTGCCTTACAGAAGCTGTTCAGTTTCATGAGGTCCCATTTATTGATTGTTGATCTCAGGTCCTGAGCTGTTGGTGTTCTGTTCAGGAAGTTGTCACCTGTCCCAATGAGTTCGAGGGTTTCTCCCACTTTTTCTTCTAGTAGATTTAGTGTGACAGGCCTTAAGTTAAGGTCTTTGATCCACTTGGACTTAAATTTTGTACAAGGTGATAAGTATGGGTCTAATTTCATTCTTTTGCAAGTGGACATCGAGTTGAACCAGCACCATTTGTTGAAGATGTTCTCCGTCCATTGTGCTGTTTTGGCTTCTTTGTCAAAAAATTAGGTGGCCATAAGTGTGTGGGTCTATTTCTGGATCTTCAATTCATTTCCATTGATCTACTAATCTGTTTCTATACCAATACCATGCTGTTTTTACAACTATTGCTCTGTAGTACAGCTTGAAATCTGGGATGGTGATACCTCCAGATGTTTTTTTATTGTACAGGATTGATTTAGCTCTTCTGGGCTTTTTGTTGTTCTATGTGAAATTAGGAATAGCTCTTTCCAAGTCTATAAAAAAATTGTGTTGGAATTTGATAGGAATTGCATTGAATCTATATATTGCTTTTGGTAGGATGGCCATTTTTATTATGCTGATTCTACCTATCCATGAGCATGGGAGATCTTTCCATCTTCTAAAGGCCTCTTCCATTTCTTTCTTCAAGGGCTTGAAGTTCTTGTTGTACAGGTCCTTTCCTTGCTTGGTTAGAGTTACCCCCAGGTATTTTATGTTGTTTGTGGCTATTGTGAAGGGGGTTGTTTCCCTTGTTTCTTTCTCAGCCCATTTGTTTGTTGTATAAAGAAGGGCTTCTGATTTTTTTGAATTAATTTTGTATCCAGCCACTTTGCTGAAGGTGTTTATCAGCTGTAAGAGTTCTGTGGTGGAATTTTTGGGGTCGCTTATGTATACTATCATATCATCTGCAAATAGGGATAATTTGACTTCTGCGTTTCCGATGTTTATCCCCTTGATCTCCTTTAGTTGTCTTATTGCTCTAGCAAGAACTTCAAGTACTATATTGAAGAGATATGCTGAAAGTGGGAATCCTTGTCTTGTCCCTGAATTTAGAGGAAATGCTTCAAGTTTCTCTCCATTTATTTTGATGTTGGCCACTTACCTGCTGTATATTGCCTTTATTATTTCTAGGTACTGCCCTTGTATGCCCATTCTCTCCAGAACTTTTAGCATGAAGGGGTGTTGGATTTTGTCAAATGCTTTTTCTGCATCTAGCGAGATTATCATGTGGTTTTTTTCTTTCATCTTGTTTATATGGTGAATGACGTTGATAGACTTTCATATGTTGAGCCATCCCTGCATTCCTGGGATGAAGCCTACTTGATCATGGTGTATGATACTTTTGGTGTGTTCTTGAATTCGGTTTGCTAATATTTTATTAAGTATTTTTGCATCTATGTTCATGAGGGGGATTTGTCTGAAGTTCTCTTTCTTTGTTGGGTCTTTGTGTGGTTTAGGAATCAGGGTGACTGTGGCCTCATAGAATGAGTTTGGCAATATTCTTTCAGATTCTATTTTGTGAAAGAGTTTGAAAAGTATTGGTGTTAGCTCCTCATTTAAGGTCCGGTGGAATTCCGTGCTAAAGCCATCTGTCCCTGGGCTTTTTTTGGTTGGGAGATTTTTAATGACTGTTTCTATTTCCTTAGGGATTATAGGGCTGTTTAATCTGTTTATCTGATCTTGATTTAGCTTCGGTAGGTGGAATCTATCAAGAAAATTGTCCATTTCACTTAAGTTTTCAAATTTGGTGGAGTATAGATTTTTAAAGTAGGATCTAATTATTCTCTGGATTTCCTCAATGTCTGTTGTTATTTCTCCCCTTTCATTTCTGATATTGTTGATTTGTGTTTTCTCCCTCTGTCTTTTAGTTAATTTGGCTAAGGGTCTGTCTATTTTGTTGATTTTCTCAAAGAACCAACTCTTGGTTTCATTGATTCTTTGTATATTTCTTTTTGTTTCTAAGTTGTTGATTTCAGCCCTAAGTTTGATGATCTCCTGCCTTCTGCTCCTCTTGGGAGTGTTTGCTCCTTTTTTTTTCCAATTCACTCAGTTTAGCTGTTAATTCACTAATATGAGCTGTCACAATGTTCTTTTTGAAGGCACTTAGTGCTATGAACTTTCCTTGTAGCACAGCTTTCATTGTGTCCCATAGGTTTTGGTATGTGTCTTCATTTTCATTGGATTTTTAAGAAGTCTTTGATTTCCTTCTTTATTTCTTCCGTGACGTGCTGAGAAGAAGGTGTATTCTTTTGTGTTTGGGTGAAAGGTTCTGTCGATATGTTAGGTCCATTTGGTTCATGATCTCTGTTAGACTCATTATTTCTTTGTTTAGCTTCTGTCTTGATGATCTGGCCATTATTGTTAGTGGGGTGTTGAAGTCTCCCACTACTAATGTGTTGGGATCAATGTGCGATTTACGTTTTAAAAGCGTTTCTTTTATAAATGTAGGTGCCTTTGTATTTGGGGCATAGATATTCAATATTGAGATGTCCTCTTGGTGGATATTTCCTTTAATGAGTATGTAATGCCCTTCTCTGTCTTTTTTTTTATTAACTTCAATTGGAAGTCTATTTTGTTTGATATTAGGGTGGCTACTCCAGCTTGTTTCCTGGGTCCATTTGCTTGGACAACCTTTTCCCAGCCCTTTACTCTGAGATGGTGTTTATTTTCAGTAGTGAGATGTGTTTCTTGTATGCAGCAAAAAGATGGGTCTTCTCTACGGATCCAGTCTGTAAGTCTGTCTTTTTATTGGTGAGTTGAGTCCATTGATGTTGATGGATTCTTGTGACCAGGGGTTGTTAATTCCCATTATTTTGGTATAGCTGGTCGTCTTGTGTTTCTTTTTGTTTAGTTGCTGTGGAGGTTTCTATTTCCTCTGTTTTCTTGGGTGTAGTTATCGTCTCTGTGTTGGAATTTTCCTTCTAGTATCTTCTGTAGGGCTGGGTATGTGAGGACATATTGCTTGAATTTTATTTTGGTCATGGAATATCTTGTTTTCTCCTATGTTGATAGAGAGTTTTGCTGGGTATAGTAGTCTGACTGGGCTCCTATGTTCTCTCAGCGCTTGTAGGACATCTGTCCAAGCCCTTCTAGCTTTTAAAGTTTCTGAGGAGAAGTCAGGTGTGATTCTGATGGGTCTGCCATTGTATGTGACTTGGCCTTTTTCTCTTACAGCTTTTAATATCCTTTCTTTGTTCTCTACATTTGGAGTTTCTATTATTATGTGGCGAGAGGAGTTTCTTTTCTGATCTAATCTGTTCGGTGTTCTGTAAGCCTCTTGGATTTTTACTGACATCTCTTTCTTTAGGTTTGGGAAGTTTTCTTCTATGATTTTGTTGAAGATATTTCTTGGACCATGGAGTCGGGAGTCTTCTCTTTTCTCTATGTCTATAATTCTTAGGTTCTGTCTTTTCATTGAGTCCTTGATTTCTTGGATGTTGTGGGTGAGAGATTTTTTAGCTTTCTCATTTTCTTTGGATGTTGTACTGATTTCTTCCATCGAATCTTCCATGCCTGAGATCCTGTCTTCCATCTCTTGCATCCTATTTTTGATACTCACATCCGTTGTTCCTGTTCGCTTCCCTTGATTCTCCATTTCCTCTTTTAACTCTGACTGTGTTTTCTTTATTGTTTCCTTTTCTGTTTTCATGTCTTGAATGGTATTGTTCATTCTGTACATTTCCTTCTCCAGTTTGCTTGTTTTTGCCTGGAAATCTTTTATTGCTTTATCCTTTTCCTGTTCAAGCTGGGTCACCTTGTCTTGGAGCTCTTTAATGGTGTTATTCATTGTTTTGACTTGTAAAACTGTGGCTTCTTTGAATTCCTTCATAGATTTAAGTTCTTCTTGAAGGGACTCTATCACTTTCCATAATGTAGAATTGTCATCGTTTTCATGTGTTTCAGTTGTGGTGAGGTGGTTCGGCCTGGACAGAATAGCGTTGCTTTCTTTTGTTGGAGATATTTCGCTCTGTGTTTTTTTTTTTTTTGTGTCTGGGGCCTCTGGACATGTGGAATTTTTTTACTGTCTTCTGGACTTGGGTCCAAAGGGGGCGCTTTGGTGTAGGATTCGAGTTGCCTTACTCCACCCATATAAGGTGAGTCATTCAGCCCCGCCTCCCTGGTGGAGACCTAACTAATCCAGGTGGTGGAGCTGTGTACAAGTAAGCTCTGGTTCCCGCCGGAAAGGCCAGTATGAGTACAAAAGTCCGATATACGACAGTTTCAAATATCTCGCAGTTTGCCCTGGGTTGGTTCATGTAGTGGGTAAATCTGCCCTTCAGCTCCAATGGCCTTGCTGCTCCCTTGGATTGGAAAGTGGCCAGTGACGTCACAGCAGTGGGTTGCGTTCTGCAGTCTGAAGGCACTTTGCAGCCGAGCTGTGCTCACTTCCAAGGGTCACAACCTTTCGCCAGATAGTTGGATTGTCTGTCTGAGACCTGGGGTTACCCATCAGGGTGGGATTATCTCTGTGTGGGATCTGAATCTGCCCGCTGGGTATTAGGTTGGAATTTACCGGGAGTCTCTCCTGGTGGGGGATGGGTGATCCTGATTCCCGGGTCCAGCGGCTTCCTTGCATGTCCGAGAGTGGGAAGGAGCATCCTGCCCAGGGATCCTCAGTGGTCCCTGGGTAGCTGGGTGAGATTTAGAAGGGGTCATGCCCTCTGTACAGTGTCCTGCAACACTCGCTGCCTTGTGACTGATAACCCCGAAATCAAAATACGTCTGGGCAGGCCGCCACCATCTTGGATCCCCGGGAGCCTATTCTTACACCAAATACAAATGAGAAATGTTTCTGAAGTAGGAACTTTCGTGGCAGTACCCATGACAATACATAGAAGGCCTGAACTTAATATAAGCCTTTGTAAAATGCAACTAATTCATTAATTTGTCATCATCCAATTCATGAGAACGTACAGCTGCAAGGTCTGAGGCTTATGTTGTATTTAGAAATGAGTTACTAGATTAGGTCATGTCATTCATTTCTCAGTTCTGAATATATCTATGATTGTTGTGTAGCAATTTTATTCATGATAGACCCTCTATCTTGGAGAGAAGCTCATTGCAACACAGGATGCTAAAAGAGAGGAGATGCATTCTCTGCATTAAGAAAGTTCTTTAAGGAACAGGATTTTCTAGGAGGGAACATACTTCAGGAAATGGTTAAGCTCAGAAAATAATTAAAATAGTAAATAGTGAATACTCAGTTAAAAAAAAAGTAAATAACTCAGAAGGAAGACACTGAAACTGACTATATACATTAGACTCCTTCAATCTCAAACATATATAAGTTAAAAGGACTGACTGCTGCAGGTCACTTAGACAAGCTGAGCTATGAGGAAGAGATGCAGACCAACTGAACTATCTGGGAAAGACAATCTCCAACCTGTTGTAGTGTTGTTTGCAGTGGTCAAGTTGTGCACCATGCTCCAGGTTTCTAGCTTTGTTGAGATGTCACCCATGAAAGACTTTGATCATATAGCTATCTGAACCATTTATGCTCCTGTAAGTAACCCCTTGTTCACATTCCTGCAAGTAACTCCAATGAAACTCAGTGCACACCAGTAGGATTTTGGTGGTATCTGTACTGCTTTATGGCTGGTTCCCTATTTGAGGTGAGTACATACTTATTCACTCTTCTCTAGGAAGAGTGTCAACAACAGTGACCTTATGTAAAATGGCTTGTATACTAATGAAAGATGTGTCTGTTCATTGCTTTCAGGTAAGTTCCATCTGGCACATGGTAGCACACTAGCACACCTTAAATGAAGTAGTTATCATTTTCACAGATTTTTCCAGGTTCAGGTTCTACACATATCGAACCCAATATGAAAATACTCAAGATTTATATAGTTTAGTAGGGTCTAATGATAATAAAACACAACAATAAGACATAATGCGTTATGTGCTGTTCTCAGAGCTAAAACATTTATAGCAGGCATTATTCAGTTTGAAAATAGAGATGTGGTATGTGTGTATGTACACATTTGTATGTACATGTGTTTGGGAACATGACAGAGGTCAACCTCAGGAATTATTCCTATGAGACACCTCCATTGTTTTCTGAGATGGGTTATCTTGGGATTTGAATTCACTGACTAGGTTAACTGATTGCCTAGAAAACCCCACTGTACTCATCTTTCTAGCACTACAGTTTAGAGTGCACGAACTCATGTGGCTTTTTCTATGGGTGCTGGGGAGCAAACTCAGGTCTTTATGTTTGAATGGCAGGGTCTTTCCTAATTGAATGATCCTTCAGCCATGAGACAGAAGGTTAGAGGTTGGTGAGTGTTCTGAGGAATTTATTAAGGATACAAAAGAGAGATATATACTTCAGAAAAGATACATAGACACGAGGCAACAGGGTGCTTCTGAGAGTGTAAAATGACAGTGTGAATGTGCATAGAGACAACTTTGATGTTGGTATTTGCTGCTCCGATGTCACCTTAGAGCAGTAGTTCTTCACCTTCCTAATGCTGTGACCCTTTAATACAGTTCCTCATGCTATGGTGAGCCACAATGACAATTATTTTCATTGCTACCTCATAATTTTTATGAATCATAAGGTAAATATATGTGTTTTCCAATGGTCTTAGTTGACCCCTGTGAAAGGGTTTTTTGACAGTAAAGAGGTTGAGACCCATTTTTGAGAACCACTGCATTAGAGGTTGAAGTTCACTTGCTGGAGAAGTCAACTAATGTTAAACCTTATAAGCAATTTTATAGAAAATATAAGAAAAGATAAGTGCTATCAGATTAGACTATTCTAGGTATACACAAAGAAATACAGGAGAGTTGAAAAGTTGAAGTCCAGGCAAGACAGACACTCAGGGGGAAATAAGAAGTACAATGAGGAACTTCAGTAAGCTATCGAGCCAGTCCTTAGATATTGGCAGGAAGAGTAGCTGAATTAGAGCAAAGTAAGGTACCAGAAAACTGAAAGATGTAGCTTTTTGGGGACAAAAAACAGTGCTAGAGTTTAGACCAATGGGAATGACTGTACATCACCAAGGAATGGAAGGAATGCTGTAGTGTAAGTGGAATAATCGTGACTATAATTGCTGAATATTTGGTTGTTGGCATAAATTAAATTCATTAAACTGAGTCTTTTATAAAGTCCTATTGGTCAATATCTTCATGGTATGGATAAAAAAATAGAGCAAACTGAGAACAATTGATTTGTGTAAGCTTAAATCACTTCTAAGAAGATGAACTTAGTTTGAGACCAGGTGAGACTAAACCCAATATTCATTTCCATTACACCTTTTCAGACAACCAGCCTGTTTAGATCTTTCTTTCATCAACCACTGCTTTTCCAATCTCTGTAAGTTCCCTGTTTCTGCTTTCCTAGCTTCTGTTTTATAGATACTCTCATCCAATGCCTCTTACTTCTGGAGATATTTAGGAAAATAACTACTACTACTACTACTACTACTACTACTACTACTACTATAATAATGATATTTAATTTTAATTAAAAGTTTAAAAATTTTTAAATCATACTGTTAATTCACTTTCTCAAATTTATATCCAGCTCTTCATGTTTTCTGGCAAGTTTTCTGTATACCTCTTTTCCATCCTGTGACTTGTTACATGGAGACTTAAAATATTATGTACTAACCCCAAAGTCCCAACTCACAGCTTTCATAACATTTTTGCTTTTATTATTTATTATTTATTTTTATTTAGGGTGTATCTTTTCCCCCCAAATCTCCTCTTTTTATTCCAATAAAGGGCTCTTTTTCTTATAACAATAAATACAATACAAAACAGTAAGAACAATGAGGTAACAATTATGGAAAGTATAACACACATTCCCAATGTCCAGTCCATATATATTTGGCAACTAATTATACTATTCTATTATCTGTCTCAATGAATTCAAAGTTCTATACCTATTTCTCTATATTTCTGTTCCTTCTATAAATTCTCTCTAATTGCCTACTATTCCCCCTCATATTTCCCTGCTTCTAATGAAAAAAAAAAACAATAATGTTGGGAATTCCCATCCTTGAATGGAATTAATTACTCTAGTTTTCTCATCATCTAAACCCATTTTTTTTTACACCATAATCCTTACTGTACAGACTTGTTCTCATGCGCCTCCTGTCAAACCTCTTGTTCTTGCTTAGATCCAAGCCGTACATAAGAAACATGACATGTCACCTTCCACTGCACATCTATGTACAGGGTGTACTTCTGTGCCCTAGCTGCTTCTGACTTGTGTACAGGGGTGGTGCCAAGCCTGAGCCTTTGCTCTCTAAAGACAGCTTCATTCATCCACTCATTGTCTTTTCGTTATCCCCACCTTTTCTTTCCCTCTGTTCTACCTATGGAAAATTTGCTTGTTGAGGCTTCTTCTATCCTCTCTGTAATCTTTACCCCATTCTCCATCACAAAAGCAGTAGTTAGGCAAACAAAATATCCTCCTTTTCAGAAGAGGGGTGAGGAGATGCCTAAAGCTAATGCATTGCAAAATTTTCACTTTGTGTTTGACTTCTTTTGAGGAAGTGGAGCAAAAGCAGCATTTCATAGAGTATAATTGCAGGGAAATTTTTAAAAATGTGAATATTCTTTCCTTTTGGAAAACTTCTGAGTGAATAAGGGTCTCAATGTTGTTGAAATTAGTTCCAGCTCTTAAAGGGACATGACTTCACTGCTAGCTCGTCCTCTGTGGCTGCAAAGCCAACTTCTATAGAGTGCATAAATGCCACGAGCAAAGGCTTTCATGCTCTGTCTAGCATAAGGCAGCTGCAAAAACACATGATTTGGAGCATCCAGGCTATTGCTTATGTCTTTGTCCACTAATGCAGATGTGCAATTTAAATGCATGGGCTTGTAGACCCTGAAAGCGTAAGGTTGTGCTGCTATAGGAAGACTAAAGATGTGTGTGTGTGTGTGTGTGTGTGTGTGTGTGTGTGTGTGTGTGT
>CAJQZJ010032367.1:5129159-5142373 GCA_907164525.1 Lophiomys imhausi | reverse complement strand
TCTTTGTAAATGTTAAATATAAAAAGAATGGCTTATTATTTTTTATTCTCTATAATAGAAATTTATTGCTTTTTAATTAAAAATGGAATGGATTTGGCAGGATCATATCTCATGAATAAGTCTCTGTTTGAGTTTTTATAAACTATCTTAACATTCATTCAGAACACTGAGAGCACCTCTCAGGAATGTGCTTCTTAACATTTTTCTTCTCATATTACTCTGTTTATATAACCCCTTCTTGATCTTTTATGCAATTTCAAAGAGAGATCACTCTTCTTTTCCAACTAGTATTGACTCAGGATTAGAAGGTACTTAGTTAGAATGTTTTTACCATGTCTGGCATCCTGGTAATTCTGTGTGCCTCATTGCTAAGCTTGTGGACCCTGTAGTTGTGTGAATAAGTATTTACACTTTTCTAATAGAATTTTCTACAATAGAAATTCTTATATTTTCGGTTGTGAGCCTAGCCTTTAATGGCTGGGCCATCTCTCCAGCCCGAAATTCTTATCTTTATATCATATTGGAAATCTTGGGGGATGTTTTTAAAAATCTCAGTGATAGACCAAATATACCTCACATTCTTGGGAAGGGACTCGGTAATCACCATTTTAGGGCTTCTGGAGCGCTCTATTATGAAACCCAAAGTAAACTATTCTAGAATTAATGAAGACAAGATAAAAATTAACATGAATAATCTCATCCACACTATATAACATTTTTTGGTGACAGATTGAGGGGAATCAAGTAAATTTTCTACCATATCATGTAGAATTTTGACATCATCCAGACATGTATTCATGTGTCACAGAGTGTGTCTGATGTCCTCTAGAATATTGTAGGTAAGCAGTCAGTGACTTTTTCTCTCCCTACTGTGGCAATAGAGCAAATAGCCACTTTAGGATTTAGAAACTTGACTCTTGGGGCAATATCATGGACCCTGTGTTTGTGTCAGGTTCTATATTCTTCCTCTCTTTCTGCACAGACTTCTAACCTAACATCATCTCTTTCTTTTCACTTGGGAATCACTCTCCTTTAGCCTCATTTAATTTTATATGCATGCTAGATCTATATCAAGAGTTCAGACAAAGCTCAATTATCAATTGATACAGGATTTTGATGTAATCCTTCCCAAGTTTTCAAAATTGTAATAAGGTCTCCTGAAAGAAACACCAAAGTTGCAAAATTTTAATGACAGTAGTAACACCAAAATGATTAAATAATTAAAAAGTTGATCTCATGGGACCTCATGCACCACATCTTTCAAATTCTGTCACACAGTTGGCCCTTCCCTTTCTGAAATCATGTGTTTACTATGCCACTAATACATTAAAACAACTCTATTAGTGAAGCAAGATGCAAGTTAATTGTCATCTTCCCAAAAACTGTATTGTAGAGAATATACACCAAATTTCTCTGTGAATATCACACACACTAGCTATATAAAATACCAAAGGCATAATGAAGGAAATACTGTAGTTGTCAGAATACAGTTTAGAAAAGTGAAGCTTTCACTAAGTCCCCATGTTTTGGCCAAAGGGAATTATGTCATTTAGTCAATTAAATATTAGTTAATGTATTAGAATTATTCACTGCTCCCACTATAACTATTTTAAAAGTTGAAGACATAGAACTTTGTAAATATATAGGTGGCAAAATCATGAGACCCTGGACATTATAATTGGTGTTTACCAAGCAGACTGAGACTTCATTTTGAAATGACAGTATTTTGATTCCTGATTCATATTAGCTAACATTAATAACAAGAATTGAATATAAAAACTAAGTTCTTCATAATATTTATATTAGTCTTAACTGCCATCTTTTTTTTCTGACTGAAATGTTTAAGAAAATTTTAATGTTAAAGTTTATGTGCTGCCTGCTTGCTTCTGATAGCAGCACCACCGAAGTACACCTTTTGGTAGTTCTGTCTGTCACTATTGTCAGTCTGTGTCTCTGTCTCTGTCTCCCAGTCTCTGAAATGTGTGTTTGTGCAAATGGACACACACACATACACACACACACACACACACACACACACACGCAGAGAAACACACAGACAGACATAGATACACACAGACACACACACACAGACACATATACACACATCTGCATTAAGACAATTGTTATTACCTACTAATAAGTAATCCTAGTTCTTGACCACAAGCATTACAGAGAATTGCATCATTTCATTATTGCCTTGATGGGCAGCCCTCAGGCAGGTTAATGCATTTGCTCTCTTTGTACTTGACAATGGCAGAAAAAGAAAATTGGCTTATTTGTTCTCAGTTTCATGTGGAATTTCTTTTCCCAGCTAGGAGCAATGACCTTGCCAGAGGGATCCAAGATTTTTTTAAAATCACATTTGACTCGATGATGAATGGCCAGCTACCTACTTCCATGCATCTGTTCTGACCGAGTCACGGGCTGGGAATTGGGCAGCTATGTGCTAAAGTATTTTACCCTCGCCTCCATCTGGCAGGAACAATATTTTCAAAAATTCAATTCATACATTCTGAGTTAATATTGGAAAAGAACCCAATGTCTTGGCATGTTTGTCGAAACATTGTTTGCTTTTAAAAGGTATCTTATTTTCTTTATTTATTGGAAGTTAATAGAGATGGGTGTTTTAATTCATTTTATTTTCTTCTAATTTTATGTTGTGTGAGATACTTTCAGAGCTTAAGAAGTTGTCAAGTTGCTCTGTGAGTATCTTTTTGCTGGTCTGTGAAATGGGACTGTGACCACTGATGGGGTTAAGGGAAGAAGGGTCATGAACCCTAGAAGATTGCATTCTCTCACAGAACCTACCACACCACTCAGGAGACTTTGTATGAATATAAGTCTCCCACACTCACTGGATTCCAAAGAATTGATGGGTGGTCTTCTTAGCTACTATTTGCTTTGTAACAGGTTATAAACAACAGGGTTGTCTGGGAAGGGAATCAGTGCTAATTGAGAACTTCCAGAAGAGGGGAAACAGAGGAATTTGTTAACAGCTTAGTTACTAAGGCAACTTTTGTGAAGGAAAGTCATCAGTGAATTGTACACATGGGAGTGGCTTCTCTCTCCTTTTACATTGTTGCTCTCAGCCTCTCTGAAGAGAACCAACCCACCCAGGGGGCTGATTACCTTCCAGAAGGCATCTGACTCAGGTGGCTGCAGCTACAATAATGGAAAGGCATGCAATTTAACAAGGAGTAAGGTTTCTGTGACTGTACAGCATTTCCAAATCAATCAAATAATTACAAATACCCCATAACCTCATTTCTAGGTCTTGATAAATATCCACCAAGAGCATTATTTTCTTCCTTATTATAATATGGGCAAGTAGGTTCAATTTCCATTTCATTAACAGGGTATACAAGATTATAAAGGTGCTCCTCAATCTTCATGGAATTCACTAATAATCCCATCACAAGATGTCCAATAGTCATTAATGTATGGTATTAATTTAAAACCAATTTAAAACCTAATGCTATTTAAAGATACAAATGTGAGAGTAAGAATACTCAATTCATCTGGAAGTCATTCATATAAGAACATTTTTCAAGATTTAATTATGTGTGTTGAAGAATGATTTGTTTTCATATAGGTTAAAGTATCAGTTTTTATTGGAATTTCGTTTTGTTGTGATGCTGAAAAGACAAATCAAATCATCCACCTGTGTGGAAGTGGACTCTGTTCCCATCCTTATAAAACAGAATAAGTACCAGGTTATATGTGGAATATCAATAAAAACCCAAGGTTTAATAGCAATGGTAAAAAATGTTTAAGGGATATTTAGCTGCTTTTCTTGTACTTAGAATTTAAATGCTGTGGGTAGATTGGAATAACTCTGTGTAACTGACTTTATATAGACTTTCATAAACAAATAGACAATAAAAATAAAGCAAATTTCCTGAGGAAATAGGGTGTATTTCTTCCTGTATGCTGAGATGGATGTGGGGGAAAAGAAAAGCTATAAAGTTAACCTAAACATTTCTTCATAACAAATCAGATTTTTAATTTTCATTTAAAATATATAAAAGGCATTTTCACTGATCATAGTGATTGGCTACTTAGAGAATTCCCTATTTAATCTTTAGTTCATATTATGAGAGCAACCATATCTTCAAGAAGATTCTAATGAGAAATGTCTGTTTTTACAAGCCAATTTGCCATTATTAGCCTTTGTGTGATAGCTTAACATCAAAGAAAAGAAAAAGAAGCCTATTTTTATTGGCTGCCCTTTAAATATTATGGATAATGGGACTCTTACAACACATTTGCCAGTTAATTATCATCACTTCACAATAGGGAAGTCTAGCCACACAGATGTTTATTCATTTAACACATTTGTAGTGTCCACTAAATAAAATGTATTCATTGGCTTAAGCCTGAGTCATATCACAGTATCCAAAGGGAAGAGTATGCATAAGTCCTATGGAACTTGTTTTATATAAGAATGAAGAAAAAGTATAAGAAAAACAAAATAAGAGCAACAAGGACTTGTTCTGCATTTGATAAGCATAGGACTCCTTTGAGACCACTAGGGGAAGACTGCAAGTATGAAGTTACCTACATAAATACAGATATGGAACTCAATAGAGGAATTGAAACTTTAAGTATAGTGTAAAACTTGGCAGTATTGTTGGTAGGGTGGCGGATGAGTGTCCTAAGTGGTGCTGGAGCGAGGGGAGGGGGTGTGAGATCAGGCTGCCTACCTGGTGGGGCGGGAGCTCTGTGCTCCCCTCCATCGTCCACCTGGATATGGCTGTTGTTAGAATCCATGAACACTGATGCTCCGTTCCACAGCGAACATGGTGAATCCAGAAAAGTGTAGGCAAAGTTGAAGAAAGCATTCTCCGGCGCGGGCGAAATCATAACAGCTCTGAGACAGCATATTTGGTGATCCTTTTTTTACAGCCTATGTCACAATAGGTCTTCTCTTCCCTATGGACCCCTAAATCTTTATGCTCACCCCTAAAGTGGGACAGGACCCCTCCTTTGAACCGTGGGAAGTGTGGACGGGACTTTCAGGCACAGATGCACTTTATTGCCTGGGATTGGGATACTGGCAATGCTACCTGGGAAAAAGGTGGGCTCCCATGTGATCACCTGTGAGGTGGCTTCTACATGCCACAGTGAAGGTAGAGCTTTGCGGTGTGTCCACGTGCTCCAGAGAGCCAGCAGGAAGCAGGGAGAAAGCTGGACCCCTACATGTAGCGACCTCCATATTGGTGCTTGGAGCTCCAAACTTTGAGGTATTCGGGCTCTGGGTCTGCTCCATCTCACTCTTTGAAGCCACACCAATATTTTAAGTACGAATGAACTTCAAGAATCAAATATTTATTGTTTTTAGTTATTAACATTATTTATTTAAAGCAAAGTTTGGAGAAAAGGTCAATATAGCTGTTAATAGAGGGGTGTAGAATTTTTATAAAAGCATTCACAATTTATGATACACTAAAGTTATGTCATTATTTTGATGACTAAAATGATCAAATGCAAAAATAAATGATAAATACTTATTCAACTTAGTTGATGTCTTTTGCATGACTTAAATTCAAATATAAATACAGATTGTACAAAGAAAACTGTAGGTTTATCACATTGTGTGTGCATGCAAGCATGTGTGTGTGTGTGTGTGTGTGTGTGTGTGTGTGTGTGTGTGTGTGTGGTATGTGCATGTGAATACAGACATGCACCTGCAATGAGGTAAGATGACAACGTTTGGGAGTCTGATCTCTCTTTTTACCTGGCTGGACTCCCTTATTGTCTGCACTTCAGGCTGGCTTTTGGATGACTCTACCCTCTCCACCTGCCCGCCCATCGTAAGGGGGCGGGGCCTATAAATGTGCTACCGTGTCTAGTCACCAGGCTGTGCGGCAAGCACTTTCAGCACTGAGTCATCTCTTCCGTCTAACATATAATATTTCCAAATTAAGAAAAAAATTGCAACGTTTTAAACAATGGTGATGATTTTAATTATGAGTGCCTTAATCAACTTTCCTCACACATATGCATTTAAAAAGTGAATTTCTGATGGTGTTAATTACCAACAGTAGTAGTTAAAATAAACAAATGTCAAAGGAACCAGACATGATCCACTTATTTTAAACTTAATTGTAACAGCAAGTATGACATATAAATTTATAAAACTATAGTATTCTACTATTAAGTTAAAACGTGAGATATATTAATCTATGAAATGAGTTCAGACTGGAAAAATGAATTTTAAATATCTATCGAAAATTAATCTTATAGCAGGATGAGGTCCTGTGTATACCTATAATCTTAGTACTTGGAAGACAGAGGCAGGAGGATTGCTCTATGTTTAAGATAGCCTAACTACATAGTGAGGACATCAGGTACCAAGTCAGCTGAGACCATATCACAAGAACTTGATTCAAAAAGAAAAAAATCATATTTAGATCTTTAACTCTTTAAAATAAATAAAAGCAAAGCTGTGTTCACAGTTTCATGAACTATAAATAAAATTTTGATAGGTAAATGCTTAAATAATAGTCAAAGACAAATTATAACATACTGGTAATACTGAATGCTGCTGCATGCTTGTACAGCTTCAAGGGGAATCAAGGCAATGAAGAGAGGGCACAGGGACCCAGGAAAGCTGGCATTAGGTAGTCTGGGATCTTTGATGGAGTAACATTGGCAACATTGGAAGCTCAGCTTGTATTTTATGCATAGGTGGCCAGGTGGGCATGGTTACTGCATACAGTGGAACAAGGAGGCAGGGTTGTTATATGCAGCTGAACAATGAGGCAGATTTAGCTAATCTCTCTAGGAGCTGTCTCTGTAAAGGAGCAGGCTATAAATATTGAGGTGGTGGTGGGCAGCTGTGGTGGACATTTTCTGTACTGTCAACATTTGCATGAGGACTCCAAGGAAGACTTCGCCAGCCTTCTGAGCACCTCACTATGTGGGGAGTATCTTTGCCTCTTCCATTGTAGTGAAGCATCCTCTAGTGTTCCTTACTGACTTACACTATGCACACCCAAAAGCAATAAGTGATTTTAAAGGAAATCTGCTCATACCATTAGAGAACTTGGAGCATGTTCTTTCCAAGTTCAGAGTAGCATACCCCAGGTACAATATCCTCCAGGAACACAGAAGGAGTGCCTCCCCCAATCTCAATAGACAGCACTGCCAAGATGGTCCCATAGAATTTCTTCATTTAGTCTTCAGTCGAATTAAATATAATCATGATTAAATGTATAGATGACATTCATTAAAAACAGTTTAAATAATTGGTTTTTAGTGAGTATTAACTATATCACTTGGTTTTTTTTCAGTTAAATGATTCTAATTCATGCATTTGTACATATTTTTAATGCATAGGTAGACAGTGATTCTGTGTAAACATGTCCCCAGTGGCTTCTTGGTAACAGAATTCAGAAACCAGCAAGCCAGAATATCATATACAGTACTAAATACTTACCATGTAAGTAAGACAAGAACTCAAAA
The DNA here is from genome assembly GCA_907164525.1 of Lophiomys imhausi. Taxonomy (NCBI): domain Eukaryota; kingdom Metazoa; phylum Chordata; class Mammalia; order Rodentia; family Muridae; genus Lophiomys; species Lophiomys imhausi. Next base: position 5,134,906 of record CAJQZJ010032367.1, on the reverse strand, counting down.
AAATCATAAATTCAGAGTTACATTTTGATCTTTAAGAAATAAAAGACTATCTATTGTATACTCTTATGTACATGCAGTTATTTCACTGGCTTTGAAAGTAGAACTTAATTAAAAAATTTAGTGCACTGCAATGTCTTCTTGTTACCTTTGACTTGTGACAAAGAATTTGAAGGTTCATGAATACATGAAAGGCTATCATTGTCCATTGCAAAAAGAGCAATTAAGAAACCATGGCAATTCCATGTTTACATCTTTAAAAAGAATTAACTGATAATATTTTGGCTTTTTGCATAGCGTCAGATGCATATACGTGAAGCAAGCACTTTGTCAATAGACTATATTCTCACCACATCAATTCCTTCCATTTTAAAAATTTTAATCTTTTTCAACATTATTACTTGCTGTTAGCACTCATCTGTCATGTCTGTCAAAATCATCAAAGAATTATGCAGGAAATATTCCCATTTTAACTATGAAGCTGAAAATTTTGAATGGCTATCTCCATATTTTTTGTCGACAATGAGTTTGCTTGAAAAAACTTTAAGAGGCACTGAACAAAGTCATTGATTTAGGAAAAAATGGCATGTTAAATTACAGGACCAACTGTCACAAAGTTCTTACTTGGTGGTTGACAATAGAACAAGAAGTGTGTATTTAAGAAGGAAGCAAGCCTGTTTAAATTTCTGAGTTAGATAAAATACATGCTGTCCTCCTGCATATTACAACTTACTTTAACTGTGGAGAACCGTGCCTTAATATATCGATGTCAGGGAGTTTTAACACCGTGAGCCTTGCAGGTTACCAACCAAGAAAGGCCTGGAGAGGAAATGACTAAATCCTCCGTGTAAATCTTCATTGACAGCTGATAATTAGCATGCAGCTTAGCTATAATAATTAGTTCCCTCTTTAGAAAATTTCCGGATGAACTCAGAGTTGTTGGTACATTTCGTTCTGTCTTGTTCCTTTGTCCTTCTCTCCCAAGTGATTCATGTTATTTTTAGGGAGAAAGAACTCAAGACACCACTCTCCTCCTCGCAGAGTCAGCACGGTCCATTATCTTTCCCATTTTGTGGAGATTGACTGGGATTAGAGTCCCTTTGTCCCTTTCTTCCTGTAGATTTTGTTTCTTTCCTCCAGTCAACATGAACCGGCAGGGAGGGATAAAGGAGTCAGCCACTGCTTGGTAAATATGTCAAGTCCATGGTGTATCTGAGGCTAAGATCAGAGAGAAATCCCTCAAGGAGTGGGCCACTTCTTGCCTTTGTATGCACTAGAACAGATTTTGAAACTCAGTAGCTAATTAGGAAATTAACTTGCTTTCTGAAAAATGAGATATATACGTCTGAATGTCACAGACTGATAAATAAAAGTCATGTGAAAAGCCCTATATTGTTATGAGACTGTTAGAAAATGCAAGTTAAAGGTAAATAAAATTATTAAGATGAATTTTTGTGTTCTTGTTTTATTTTTAATTATATCAAATCAAAATGTTAAACTACAGGAGCGCTTCCATTCTAGCTTGCCCTCTATATGAGGCTCTGACCAAAAAAAAAAAAAAAAAAAAATTAGTTACTGATATAATCCCGTCATATCTTTTTAAGTAAATAAAAAGATTTATTTATTTAATGTATTATATATATATATATATGGATGCTTTGTCTGCATTTCCATCTACATACCTGAGGAGGGACTTGGAACCCATTGTAGTTGCTGTGAGCAGCCATGTGGATGCTAGAAATTGAACTCAGGAACACAAACAGAACGGCCACTGTTCTTAATGGCTGAGCAATCTCTCCAGCACTCCCCCCCACTTTTTTTTAATAACTGATTTATTTTTATTTTATATGCATTGGTGTTTTGCCTTCGTGTATATCTGTGAGAAGTTGTTAGGTCCCTTAGAACTGGAGTTAAAAACAGTTATGAGTCAACATGTAGGTACTGGAAATTAGACCTAGGTCCTTGGAAGAGCAGTCAGTGCTCTGACTGCTGAGACATCTCTCCTGACCCTGACTAGACTTTCTTATCAATACATTGCAAAATATATATTTAATGTATCATACCTTGTGTCTGATAATAAAGAGTGAACTTTTAATAAATCAAATAATTGGGGTTTTTTGGGTTTTTTTTTGTTTTGCTTTTACTTTTTGGTGTTGGGAGCCAAAATGGAGTTACTGAGTTTTCTCAGCTCACAATAATGATTTCATTTTTCATTTTAAAAATCTGTATTTAAACAAAATTAGACTATAATGTGAACATATTTTTTTCTCTTTTCTCTTCCTTCCCTGAAAACCCCAACGTATACCTCCTGACTTTATTTCAAATTTATGGTCTCTTTTCTTTTTTGCTTTAATTTCCTTTATTTCATTAATTTAGAAAAAAATTACATTTATTTATTTCTTCAAGTTACAACTCAATCATAATCCCCTCCCTCCTCCCCCCTCCTGGCCCCACCCTGCTACCCTAATCCCCCTCATCCTCCTATATCCTTTTTTTAAAAAAATCTAAAGTATATCTTTTCCCCCAACAGCTCCCCCTTTTAGTCCAACAAAAGACTCTTTTTTCCTGTAACAGTAAATATAATACAAAACAGTAAGAATAATTAGGCCACAGTTATGAAAATTACAAGGTATAACATACATTCCCAATGTCCAGTCAATACATATTTGGCCACTGATATCAATATTCCATTATCTATCTATCTCAATGAGTTTAAAGTTCTATACCTAACTCAGTTTCCACCCTAATGTGCATTACCAACTTAAAAACATCTTAGACATAGAACATCCTTTTAATTCCTAAACAACTTAAAATTTAACTGTGGGACTATAACTGTCTAGTCTTCAATCACATCACATGGTCTCTTTTCTTTAATTGATGTTAAATACATACATTTGTGTGTATATGTGTATTTATTCCCAAAACTCTCCAATCAACTCCTCTTGCTCAATTTTTTTTTTTTACCAAAACCAACCAAGTAACCTTAAGCATGCACTGAATTACTATAATTTCCTATTTTCACATATATAAAAAAGACTTTTTTCCCTGAGGGGCTGTCATGTTGATTAAATGAGGGAATATATACGTAGCCCTTAATAAATGACACATGATTAAACAGTGAATATGACTCAATGTTATTGTTAACTTGAAAGGCCTTTTAGTTTAAAGACTGAACTATTCATTCATTACAGAAATGGAATGTCTTTTGAGATATAGCTCTGATTTTAATTAGTTGACTTGTGTTCAATACAGATAATTTAAATAAAAATGTATGGAATTTTAGAGTTCTATTTTCATTAGCTTTAAAATTTTAAGACCCTATAAAATTGTTATTTTATACTAATTTCTATGTAAGATTAATTATGTTTGCCCATTTAAAATGTTATTAATAGAACACAAACAATAATACTTTCAGTAAAATAGTATTTTAAACATATTTAAAGTACCATAAATTTATTTGCTTATCTGTAAATTATTTTATTGGGCTTTAGATAAATACTTTCTTTAATCTCTAGTAACTGTTTTTCTGCTCTTTACTAAACCTTGCACTTTACCTTATGTACTGGTTTTATTTTTAAATGCCCATTTTACAAATAAAATGTATTTCAATTCCTAATGGTTGCATGTGGATGAAGTAGACCAATTGGATATGGGGAACTTTCCTTGCTCTTTTCTTTAGCATTGTCAATGATTCTGAGAATCCAGTTAGCATTAGAGAAGATAGCTCAAATTGATAAAGGAAAATACCACTTCAATTTTAGCAGAGGTTTGTTCTCCAACATTTCGTAAGATTATATTGAATATCTATAAACTTCAAATCAATTTCTAAAGTCTAGTAGAGAAACAGACTGTAAGACATTTGTCATTGAGTAGGATGTGCCTGTGGAACTGAAGCACAGACTTCATGATGACTGCTCTAGTTCACCAATGACATCCACACTGAACTACAGATGAGTGATTGGAGCCAATTAGGATGAAAAAAGCAACGTGGAAGAAGGCAGTGACATATACAGTGTAAACACTGATGAGTCAATTATATTATTTGTCTTCAGAAGTTTAATTTAGACGTAGAGAAACTATTGTCATATGGTGATAATATCACTCAGTTGGAGGCCAACAGGGATATCTGGCCATGAGGAAATTAATGAAGAAACCTCAGAAACAGTACTCTGAAGCACACTGGCATTTAAGTGAAAGAAAAATAAAAAATAAGAAAGAAAGAAGACAAAATGGAACATTTCCTTGGAGATTAATTATATGGACTTCTCTACATTTTCTAGTTACCACAAGTTCTAGCTTTCTGCCCTAGGATTGCATTACCTAAGTTAATTTCTATTTTTCTAAAAGTTATTTTCTTGAATATTATGATCATCTGCAGTCATATAGTTACTTTTAGAAGGCTGAACTTTGATATAGACCAATTTGTTTTCATTGAAGTCTCTAATTATAGGAACAGTTATGGAGCATGATACCCTATATGTTTGTGATATTGGAGGTCGCTGTGGTGATTTTGAGCATTCTCTTCAGATCACATTAGGAGAAATTTCTATTAATCCTTGGCGCTTTTTGATGTATCCAAGCACATAATTTCATTTTTCTGTTGAATATGTTGCTCTGACTTTTTCTTTGGGTGTAGGGGAACTTAAGGTCAATCTGGGGAGAGGATTTATTTTAACAGTGTGTCAGATACTTCAGTTATAATAATTATCAATTATCAGTTATTATAATTACTACTGTCTGTCTTTAAATTGTTTTCCTCTTTCCCTAACTCATCTCAAACATATATTTATTGACTTACTTGAAAATATTTGTATATGCAATTTCAGATCCATAGGGAAATAAGTAAATAAAGTAGAAGAATGGAAATAATATAGAATAAATATAAGGTTAAATACAACATCCTTTTCAAAACTCTGTCCAATATTTTATATGTATTTATTTTATATATATTATATATATAATATATATAAAGTACAAATCCTCATTTATAATCAATACTGTTAACTTTTCCTGACAAAGTCAAAGAAGATGTTATATGACTACCTATTAGGAAGGACTGCTAAGGCCTAGTAAAAATCTTAGAAGACTTCCTCAATAGCTGTCTCCGTTGGGGGCCTGCAACCACCACTGCAATCCAATGTCGCTGGGACCGTTCAGCTCTACACAATGCCCCAGCCAGAACCTCAGTGATGCCTGCAAGATCAGCTTCTGTCTACAAACCCCTTAGGTCATCTAAACAGCTGAGAACAGAAGGACTGAACATAAAAGGATTGTACTAACATTTTTAATCATTTTTCCCGTTTGGGTTGGGGCCCCAAACAGGTCTACTACGACCCAAATCAGTAGGAAGTCACTTTAAGAGAGCGACGTCCCATACCCAGAGGGTGGGGAGGGTGTTTCTCCGCCCTTCTTTTTGGTTATTTGAAGGATAACTGAAAACTCTGTTATGTAGGGGAAGAGACTACAAGCTGATAAATGGTCCTGTCTTAATGGGTTTTGGAGGTTAGCCCCAGGGAATTCCTACTTTTCCTTTTCTGTATCCTTCTTCCTCTCCTATGTAGGAGTGCATGGGCTTGAGAAAAATGAGATATAGACATAGAACAGGAAGGTCCAAGAAGAAGGGGCAGATTATTGAATATGCCCTTATACCTTTGTATATTGATACAAAATTAGTAGGTTATTTGGCTAAAGTGGTATTGACCATTGTTTATTGTGCAAAAATAAGATTGTATTGGATTACATCGGTATTG
>CAJQZJ010032367.1:5090469-5128759 GCA_907164525.1 Lophiomys imhausi | reverse complement strand
TCCTTCATAATCCCTGCTCTACAACAAATGTCTGTCAGAGAAACAGGACCCAAAGGCTGAAGATTGATGCTGGAATGTATGGAGAGAAAATGGGAACTGTCCAGGCAGTTATTGGTATGTTCTTTCTTAGTTTTGGAAGCTGCAGGCTCTGCACTTCCTATATAAGCAAATATATTTATCCCTCTCAGGTCTCTGAGGTGGTTGAAGAATAGACAGATAGAATCTTATAGTTAAATTTTGAACTGTTTAGGAATCAAGAGGGTGTTATAGATCTAAGAAGATACTCTTAAAAGTGTGTTGAAAGATAGTATGAATGTTGAGTCACATATAGACCTTTAAACTCATGGAGTTGGGTAGATAGTAGAATGTTAAAGTCAGGGGCCAAATAGGTATAAACTGAACATTGGGAAGGTATACTGGGCCAATTTACTCTCATAAATGTGGCATATTTATATCTATTGTTTTGTATAATACTTACTGTTATAAGAGAAGGAACCAGCTGTTGGACTGAAAGGGGAAACTTCTGGAGGGAAGAGGGTGGAAGGGCGGGATAGGAAGGGGGAATAGGGAGGGGTTTGTGACTGAGATGTAACTTGAAGAAAAAAAAATAAAGTATTTAATTAAAAAAAAAATTCACAGGTTTTGCCTGTGAAAATGAGTGAGAAAATACAAACCACAGCAAGGATATGTTTTGCTTATCATTATGATTCTGAGATAATACATCTACTGAGAAGCTGTTTAGGGTGCTAAAACTACACCACTGTTTTGTTGTATTTGCTGGTCAGAGCCAGGAGTAAGTGAAGCATTCAATGCATTTAACGTCTTCCAAATGTAAAAAGGTTTAAAGAACATTATATTAAACTCTTGTTTTTTTTTAAATAAAAGCCAATTAGCAATTATTATGAGAAATATCTACATAAATAAAATTCCTTGACTTGTTACCTTAGGTGTGAAATGATGTTCAGTTTTACGTATCATAACTATTTTGGCAGCAATTTCTTCTGAGGCAATATGAATGAGTGAGGATCTTCACATTTTTTGTAACAATACCAAGAAGAGAATACTTCACTCATCATATAATTATTTGAATATTAAAAAGTAAAACAAATAGCTTAAATATTTCTCTTTGGACAAGGTTCAGTAGAAGAAACTTGGCTTTCTTTATTGAACATACCATCCTTTCCTAAGCAAAGCATTATGCATGGACATTTTTTATTCAATGATATGTTTGGCTTATTATTTTATACTGTGCTGTTACCTTCACTGAGAGAATGCAATTGAGTTAATCAATTAAAAATTATAAATGTAGCAAAGGATAAACAAATGAGTAACTCAATCCAAAGATGGTTAAAATGTGTCCAAAGTTACCTAAGTAGCTAAGATCAAACTCATGACTAAAATTTGCTTCTCTAGATTCTGTATGTAAGAATTTGGTCATAATACACATATATGTTGTTCTTTGATTATCACATTTTAATAGGTAATCTGTGTGCTTTTTTTCTTCTAATAACATTTACATTTTGAAGACATTAAACTAGGGTTGTCCGATTTTTCATTGGTAAAATAAATACAATGATAATTTAAAATATAACAACGTGGTATCTCACTATGGAAAAAAGTAAAGGTCATTGGAAATGAGCGTGTACATAATTTGCACAGGCTAATAAATACACCAGTTTTTTTTCCGTTTGCTTTGGCCAACCTCTATCACAGTAGCACGAGAGCATCTTTGTAGTAAAAGATGATTGGTGATACAATAAATAACGTCTGCTATTACTGAAAAATAAATAAGAAACTTTAATCATTTAGAATTTAATAAGCTTGTCAGAAGTGAAAAATTGATAACAAGTTGAAGTTGATATCTATTTTTTCTTGTATGTAAAGAGGTAGTGAGATGTTAATGTCCTTATCCAAAAGCAAACAAGAATGTCCATTGATGGACTTAACTCATAAAATAGCTTCATAGGTTCTCACTCCAATTCCACATTTTCAATAAACAATCCTGGTGTTATCTATTAAAGTCTCATAATAGTTCAGGCAAAGGACCTCATATCAGAATCTTTTCATATATTTCATTGATTTTCTAAAAATTTAATTCTCTGTGCTTTGCATCTCATCCTTTTTGACAATTATATAGTCTAAAGTGTGTTAATATGAATATGTGGTAATTCTTTGTTCAGACTTACCCATTTAAGATAAAAATTTTATCGTGCACAGAAAATGGAAATTATCAGAAAATTATGACACTACCTGAGGAAATTATTATAGAAAAGAGACCTTGTAGTAGGGCTCACATGAAATCATGAGCTATCATTTATAAAGACCAAAGCATAATGGGAGCCTAGAGCTCTGTTCTATATGTCTTTTATGATATTGAATCCTAAAATATGAGTTTCTAATTTGTGAATGTCTAGCAAGGAATACTGTATGAATTTTTTTTTTTTTTACTGCATGAATTTTAACTTAAAATGTTAACTAGGACTTTTCTTTCTCTTCTGGAATTCAAGGGCCTCTATCTAATCCCTCTCTACTTCTAATTTCCTTCTCTCCCAATAAAATACCTGATGCACCTTCAGGCCTACCCTCACCATTTTATCTAAGCTTCTTTACTTAGGCCAAATGATTTAATATCTCAAATGTGGTGTCAATACAGGATTTTAAAATCTTGCAATAATGCTTAGCTTAAACCAAAGATTTAACTATAACTCTACTCACCCAGAATTTTGACCATTTAAGGTTGCTGAGCAGAAAACTGGATAAGGAACACATTCCTTTTTACTATATTAAATTTATTTTGTTTACTTGAAATACATCTCACCAGCCTAGGCAGAACTTGAACTCCCAAACCCACTGCCTTCTGGATTCTTACTGAAGAGGAAAAGCTATTTCATCTTTAATGTTCCAGATAGAAAATATTTTTAGTGTCCTAGTTAGTAAGATTCCACATACTCAATGAGTTGTTCAGTATTAAATTCTTCAAGATGAGTTTCCCTTCTCACTATTTCCCAAGGAGACTTCTCTTCTTCTGTACTTAGCCTAATCTTAGGGGCAATATTCCGTCTCAGCACCAAAAGCTTTCTTATAGCAATTTAGAAGTCCTAAGTACTAAACTGGCACATGAAATTAAATATCATACCTCCAACAAACAAGCATATACATGAGATTTTGCCAGATTCTTATTTCTTAGATTTAATATATATATACCCCAAATATATTGTTTGCATTCTTGACATAGGCAAGAATGCAAGAAGATAGCCTGAATCACAACTGTGGAAAGCAGATCCCCATTGGTTTTAGGAGTAATCAGAGTTGTGATTATAGCTCAATTATATCCAGGGTTGTTCAGTTTGATTCAGATATGATTTTCAATATCAGTTTTAGGTAAAAATATGATTTTTCTGAGTTGGTTTCTATTAGAAATAAGTAACCATACATGTGCATTTTTTAATTTTTATTTTTTTTGTTTAATTATTGCTTCAAGTTACATCTCCATCACAGTGCCCTCATTCCACCCCTCCCGTTTCCATCCTCCCACCTTCTCTTCCCTCTCCCACCCTTCCCACTTCTCTGATGTGGAGTGTCCCTACATGTCAGACCCTCTCAGCTCAACAGTCATATGCAGGTTAAGAGCTTCCTCTGTTCATGTTTAATTTAAATATTACAACTAAACTACATCTTGCTATTCAAAGAGAAGTTCTAATATGGCTTTTTTGAGCTGGAGGGATTACTCAGCAGTTAAAATGTTTTTGTTTTATATTGTACTATATAATAATAACTATTGTTATTTTGTCCATATTTTTAAAGCATTTAATATTTACCTTACAATGGAATTTCATTTAGTTATTCAGATTAATAAATTAATAAACATCTTAATGATCACACATTTATATATATCATCATATGACCATAGAGTGACTCCCTTGTATCTGGGGGTATTGTTTCCATGGATTCAGCTATGTACTTAAATGTTTTTTTTACATTATATCTATCCTGACCATACCAGGATTTCTCTCATTATCACCCAGACAATAAAGTAGAATAGAATTCACAAAGCATTTATTTTTCTTTAAATAGGATAAGAATCTAGAGATGACTTGAAGAATATAGAAGAATATGCTTAGGTTAAAAGTAAAAACGGTCCTATTTTATATAAAGAATTTGGCATCATTACATTAGGAGACATAGCAAAAAAATTCATGTGTATACTAAAGCATGAGTAGATATTTCTGATCTTTGAATAATTAAATTTAAGGATTCATATTTGTGAAATAAATATGGAAACAGCTTTGAGAAAACTGTTATAGACAGCATATGTATTCTCATGTACTTAGTGTAGACCTCTCTTTGCATTTCAGAACTTCTGGACCTGAACAGGACATCAATATTTCAAAGCCCCTTTGGATTCCTTGATCTCCACACAATGCTGCTGGATGAATATCAAGAGCGTCTCTTCGTGGGAGGCAGAGACCTTGTCTATTCTCTGAACTTGGAACGAATCAGTGATGGCTACAGAGAGGTATTGAAACCCCAAGTGTTTGAAGTGGGAAAGGAGAGGAGGCTGGTATTACAAGTGTGTTAGCTTACTTTTTCCTGTTGTGTCTGCCACTTTAAAATTTGGAATAATTGCTTAATTGAAATAAAATCTTCATTAAAAAGAAATCAATGTGGGAAAATTTTGTAAAGCATCATATATGAATTCTTCTAGCACTTCACTTCAAAGTGAATAAGTAAAAAAAAAAAAAAAAGATTTGTAGATACTTTCCTTATGATTTGATACTTTTGCAGAGTAGGTGACCTTTGTCGCCACACCCACCTCTTGAGATCTGAATTGAAAGATCCTGGATTAATAACAATACCTCTGGACTGTACTGTTCCAACCTCGAAATATGAACCTGTAATAGAAGCATAACTACCTGATGTAGTTTTGCTGACAGTATTGTTAGAATGATGCTCTAAAAGTGTGCTGGAAAGTAGAATAGTAGAATATTAAAGTAACATCATAGCCGGTGAATGGTGGGACACACCTTTAATCCCAGCCTTCAGGGACCAAAAGCAGGTGGATCTCTGTGAGTTCAAGTCCTTCCTGGTCTATAGAGCAATTTTCAGGACATCCAGGGCTATAGACAGGGAAACCTTGTCTTGAAACAAAGAAATGAAAAAAGAAAAGTAAGCAGTAAACAAAACTAAGATCATATGTTGGAAATGGTTAACTGTGGGAAGGAAAATAACTTAACGAAACAGAATTGGGTTAAGTTTTCAGAGTAATATCAGTTTTACATGAAACATGAAGAAACTTAAATCATAGCCTTTTGGCATTAGTGTGTGTATGAAACCATTCTCTTTCTTTATGCTTTCTTTTTATGTTCATGAAAATGGGCCAAGTCTGTGGCTTTAAAATTCTTTTAAAAAATATGACAAAAAGCAGCATTCCTCAGGTTTTTGCCAAATCCCGATTCCTAGAGGAGATAATCTAAAATGTTCTGTTATTTCTTCAGGTTCATTTTTATTTTTATGTAAGATTTGTGCACGAGAAGCTGGGGCTAAGTCTTGGTGGGAGAGCATATGATTACCACTCATCAGATGCTTGGTTTAACCACAGCCTTCCCTGTTCCTCTGCAAAATACAAAAACCAGCATTTATGTACTGTTCTCCATTGATAGAGTTGGTGTTTGCATTTGTGTAGCATCTGCTAACTTTAGGGGAGAGGAAGACTTGCTTTTTCCTTTTTCAGTGGAGAAATTCCATGATCTTTGCATCCCATATCACTTGCAACCCTTGACCTGTGCTCCACTCTCGCAAAACACAAAGACTGAAAATTGTGGTTAAGTAATAATTGCATGTCAGAACAATTAGAACTATGAAAATAGTTCATAACGTCTTAACTTCCTTTCCTTCCTGTTTCCTTCATTTTTTCCTGTCTCTCCTTCCTTCTCTTCCTGTAACATTACTGTTTTTTTTGTGAAAAGAATAATTGTGCTTTATATCCCACTTTAGTTTTTGTTTCTTACACTGAGTTTTTTGACCCACCCCTAAGAAGATTTAGATCACAATAATTTAAGGGATCTTTAGACTTCTTTCTACATAATTAGATCATATGATGTTAGAGCATCAGTGGACCTCTCACCTATGTAGAGATTCAGCTGTTCAGGGACATATCTTTCTGGCTTTAGTCTGGCATTTTTCTGAATCATACCTTCTTTGACCATTTTGAGAAAAAAAAATTTTTATAATTTATTTTTTATTTCTTCAAGTTACATCTCAATCACAATACCCTCCCTACTCCCCCCTCCTGTCCCACCCTTCCACCCTCTTCCCCCTCAACTCCCCCATCCTCTACCTTTTTTTTAAATCTTTTCCCCCCAACAGCTTCCCCCTTTCAGTCCAACAAATGGCTCTTTCTCTTATAACAATAAATACAAAACAACAGAAATAATTAGGCCACAATTATGAGAGTTATGTGGCTTAGCATACATTCCAAATGTCCAGTCCATATGTATTTGGCACCTGACTTTAACATTCTACTATCTAACCATCTCCATGAGTTTAAAGTTCTATATCTAACTCAGCTTTCATACTAACTTGCCTCACAATTTTAAAAACATCTCCTTAGATCCAGAACACCCTCTTGATTCCTAAACAACTCAAAATTTAACTATGAGACTCTAGCTATCTGTTCTTCAACCACCTCAGAGACCTGAGAGGGATAAATATATATGATTATATAGGAAGTGCAGGGCCCGCAGCTTACAAAACTAAGAAACAACATACCAGTGGCTGCCTGGACAGTTCCCATTTTCTCTCCATACATTACAGCATCAATCTTCAGCCATTTGGCCCCTTTTCTCTGACAGACATTGATTGTAGAGCAGGAATTATGAAGGACTTGTCTACCCTGTCTTGGCAGAGCTAGGCTGAAACCGAACTTTTAAATTACTATTCAACACTCATTTATTTATTACTAAATTCACTTATAACAAACACCAATAATTTCTTAACTATTAATCCTATAAATTCCTACAACCCCTTTTAACCTATCCACTAAACCTATTGATAGTTATAACAACTACTTTCATAACCTTTTAGAATGATACAGTCTCTGGGGCAGGTCCTCAGTCATCAGGAACACAGTCTTTGTCGTAGATTCTTTAACGCACTTAGCAGTCCTTTTTCTGGATCTCTCAGATGCAGGTTCGTCAGGTAAGTTGGTTATTGCAGTCTCACCTTAAATAAGGCTTCTTGCTTTCTTCTCTGTGGGAGACCCCAGCCTTTTGCAGGCCAACTTACTTCTTTTGAATCAGGAACTCAGCTGCTCTGCCTCAGTCCTTAAAGCCAGGCACAGTTTCCCCTAGGCCACTGATTGGACAGATCAAACCCCTCCAGGCAAAAGCTGAGCCACAGGGTCCAGTCCTTGGCCTTTTGGTGTCTTGCTCAGGCTTTCTTTGCTCACCGGCTTCTTTCTGCTTCAGGGAGAGAGCTGGCCATCAATGGCCAGCCCTTTTTTCAGCAGGACTCTTGGAGCTCTCTATCATCAGGGGCCTCTTCTTCTTCTGGGCTCCATGCACTGTCCTTAAATAGGAGGAACTCTGTTTCAGCTTAATTTGGGCTCCGCCCACTTAGCAGCTGAAAACAATGTCAGGCCAGATACTTTGTTTCTTCAAGTCTATTGAGTCTTTCCTGTTTTTCCTGACTTCAACCTTGTTTTTCAGTCTATTAAGTCTTTCCTGTTTTTGCTGACTTCATGCTGATAATGCTCTTCAGGCCCCGAATTAAGAGACAGTATCAGAAACTCCTATATATTTTCTAAATCTAATTTATCTGACCCCTACACTAGGCTGTCAGCTTACCTGCTTCCAAGTTTTGTCCTTTTTGGACAGCACTCTGTCTACATTGAAGCAAGGGGTTTTTCTTGCCAAGAGATAGGCTTGCCACTAATTCAACCATCTCACACTGGAGATTCTTTGATGCTCATCTTCTACTTGAGTAGAATGGGGGGTGCTGTCAGGAGCTGACATGTCTTGATATAAAAAAATCTAAAGTTAAGAAAACATCTTTGAATGCCATATTCTGCAGACCTCTTGAGGTTTTTGAAGAATCCCACATTGAACCTCACACATTAATAGTAGGAGACTTCAACACACCACTCTCACCACTGGACGGATCAATGATGCAGAAACCAAACAGAGAAATAATGAACCTCACAGATGTCATGAATCAAATGGACCTAATTGTTAACTACCGAATATTTCACCCCAAAACAAAAGAATACACTTTCTTCTCAGCACCTCATGGAACCTTCTCCAAAACTGACCATATAGTCGGGCACAAAGCAAGCCTAAACATATACAGGAAAATTGAAATTACCCCTTGTAACTTATCAGACCATCATGGAATAAAGCTAGACATCAACAATAACAAAAACAACAGAGAGCCTGCAAAAACATGGAAACTGAAAAACTCTCTCCTCAATGACCTCTGGGTCAGGAAAGAAATAAGAAAAGAAATTAAAATCTTCTTAGAACTCAATGAAAATGAAGGCACAACATACCCAAACTTATGGGACACATTGAAAGTAGTGCTCAGAGGGAAGTTTATTGCACTAAGTGCCTTCAAAGAGAAACTGGAGAGTTCCTATACTAGCCACCTAAAAGCACACCTGAAAGAGCTAGAACAAAAAGAAGCAAACACTCCCAAGAGGAGCAGATGAGAGGAAATTATCAAACTCAGGGCTGAAATCAACAACTTAGAAGCAAAAAGAACAATACAAAGAATCGACAAAACCAAGAGTTGGTTCTTTGAGAAAATCAACAAAATAGACAAGCCCTTAGCTAAACTAACTAAAAGGCAGAGGGAAAATACCCAAATCAACAAAATCAGAAATGAAAAGGGGGAAATAACAACAGACATTGAGGAAATCCAAAGAATCGTTAGGTCCTACTTCAAAAACTTGTACTCCACAAATCTGGAAAATCTAAATGAAATGGATGATTTTCTTGATAGATTCCACCTACCAAGGTTAAATCAAGAACAGGTAAACAAATTAAACAGTCCTATAACCCTGAAAAAAAATTTAAAGTAGACTTTGATATTATATATATCAACATTCCTATGGATAACCTTATAGTTATATATATATATCATATAAAATATTTATGTAATATAACATGTTATAAGTATATATAAATAATATACATTGTCATTAAAGTTAACAGATACTTCCCAATTCAAACACCAAATATGTCAATGCAGAAGAGTACACAGTGTTTGATTTTTGTATTCATAGGAAAAGAAAGAAGAGTGTAATTGAACAAAGGAGTTTATGCATGATATATACATTTTTCGTAAATATGTAAATATAGTCCACTCAGCCCATATAAAGCTACTGTTATGTATTTTAGGGCTGACCAATTGTATTGGCTAACCAGTGGCACTCACTTGATATCAACTAAGCATATTGACTTCTCTCCTCTTCTCTAAGTGCTTTTGCATATCAATCCAGATACATGCACAAGACCTTCCAGTTAAATTCTATGGATTATCCCCTCACTTATTGAATACTCTCTTTCACATCTCAGTCTCTCTCCTTCCAAGTCACTCTCAACAATAATATGCATATTTACATAGATTTTTCTTTGATGGAATATATAATTTAGAGGCAAAAAAAAAAAACTAGATCCTGTAATAATGAGCCTGGCAACATCCAAGCATTAATGAGTGAGATACTCAAAGGGCCCTACTTCCCACTGCTGAACAATTTGTTACTGATATGTTTAAAGAGAGTGGGACTCATTGCCTGCATTTGGGTACCGGCTAAAGTCCTACCAGGCTCCAGTGGAATTCAGAGTACATAGATGACCCTTGTTAAACTAAGTTGTCACAAAACCAAACCAAAAATCATGAATCTTGGAAAGGGGGTAATAGGGATGAGAAGAGAGGTCCTGATTGTGACAGGAGGGAGACAAAAGAGGATGTAGGGGAAAGTAATCAGAATATGCATTTTATACATATATGAAATTGTGAAGAAATAAAATCAATCAGCATAATATTTAGCCAGGTTAATCTCTATTAATGTTGCTAGTGTCTGGATTGAGGGAATGGCACAGCAGGTATATTTGGGGCACAAGCCTGACAACATGAGTTTATTCTCTGGAACACTTAGTATAAGGAGAGAACTGATTCCCAAAGCTGTTCTCTAACTCCACATGCATTTTGTGACATGTCTGCCCCCCACACCACAAGATTAAAAAAATTTTAAATGAAAAATATAATTTCTTATTTAGAAAATGTTCCACCCTAGCCTCTTGAATGTGAGTAATATTTTCATCACACACACAATTCTTACATTGTAATCTTTGGACCAAATCAAGTCATCTCATAGAAAGGTCCTGGATGTTATAAATGGTGTTTAGGACAAAGAATCTCTTACCAATTTTCCTGAGCTCTTCTCTTCTATGGGAACAGAGAGATCAAGAGGCAGCAGCCTCAAGTCTGACGTGATTTCCCTTCCAAGTAGGGAAAATTAAATATCCTTCTTCATTTGTTGTTTTGGCCTAATTGTACCCTCAGGCCTTTAATGCCAGAAGATGAGATTTTTATGGAGGAAATGACCCATGAAAATAATATAAGAGTAGGGGACCTGGAGCATAGTGGAATTTTATGAACAACTCTCACGGAGGCAACAGAGGAACATGAGGCCATGGAGCTTCAGGGTGCATCTAGCAAGGATGTCAATGAAAGTAATTTATAACACTATTAAATTGAATATCTTTTCTGCACTGAAGGAAATGTCTTCATTTTGTTGTGCTTACAGCTTACATGATTTTTAAAGCTTTTTCAATGTAGTTAATTCAAACATAAATGTCAAGATTACAAAGGCCCCTCTCAGGTCTACAGCAGGGATGGATTCAAGAAGTCCCACCAGAGTGTTTGCTTACTTGACTCTAAGGTAACTTCTTCTACCTATGTTTCTTATTCTGTACTTGTTCTGTTTCAGTTTCATTTGTTTCAACCAAATGACTAGCAGCACAAACTCTCAGTAACCCAGTAAGCCCTGTTTGATTGTATCTGCTTACAGGAGTATCACAATGAAGAATACTTCACAGACCATCTGTTTAAAATGAATTGACTTAACATGCGTTGAGTTCTTCAGTGGTTTCAGTTCTGAAAATCTAAGTGGTCTTGTTCCTGGCAAGTTCTTCTGCTGGCTGTCTGGATAAATGTTTACAGTTACATTTTCAGTGCTTTCTGCCTTACTTTCTCTATTGCTGGTTTTTCAACATTAGGATAATGCCTTCTGGTGTCTTGAACAATTTTTTGTTAGGAAGGGTGGTTTTCTGTGTGTTTCAGGATGTTAAAATGTATCCCTGGTCTTTACAAAGTAGATAATAATAGCATGTGTATGGCTTGAATGAGAAATGTCCTCCATTTCTCAGGCCTTGGAATACTTGATTCCCAGATAATGGAGCTATCTGTGCTACTAAGATTATTCTAGAAAGCATCACCTGCTATACAAATATGTGGGAGGTGCCAGTTACCTGCAAAGTCGCCGACATTTCCCCACTAGTCTCCATGATCCACATGTTCTTCAACACTTTTTTTTTTGTTTCATGTGTCTCTGCATGAGGTCATTGCTATTCTTTGAACTGCAATTTCCATTTTTAGTTATTTTACTTCATTTGATTATAATTTTAACATTAATGTGGATCATAAACAGTGTAAAACTTAGAACATGTACTAAGAAAATAAAATAACATTTGTAATATCAAATGTGATAAGTACTACAAGAAAAATAAAGCACCCAAGCGGGTAAAGAGTATAGAATATGCTATGGAGAACAGGATGTCAGAAAAGTATTTTCTAACAAAGAAAACTTGATAACACACTATATTTCAAGGCTCGGTGAAAGTCTAGTACAGTAGACTGCAGAGCAGGATATGAAAGTCAGCGTGCATGGGAAAGGTTGATTTGAAAAACCAGATCATTGAAACCCTTAAGGATATGGCACTGGTTGGTTAGTGTAATGGGTGATAAGTCATGTTTGTGAAGAGAAAGACAGGAATGTAAAATAAAGAGAATTTCCCATTGAGGAGAAGGAGCACCAAGGGTTGATGTGACATGACTACAGAACAGAAGAGGTGGTATGAGTGTGATTATATGAACTTCCAAGTAGGGCTTTCTTTTCATTGCTATTTTCCAGATTTTATTGAGCAAATTTTTGAAAATTTAGAAAAAAAATTTAGAGAGAAGAGGCAAAAAAAAAAAAAACAATGAAAACATCTTCACCAGAGTAAGAAAGCCACCATCACTAGAGATAGCTGGCATTGACCCTGTGATCTTAAGGGGCAATCTGGTTTTAATTAGAGGGAGGAGGTGAGGGGAGAAAGGTGAAGTTAGGAGGATTTTTGTTAATGGTATTCCAGATGATTTAACAAAAGGATTTGAAGCATTTAGTAGGGTGAGGTCAAATTAGAGGCTGTACAGAGCCCTATGGGATGTCAATCTAAGTATTGATTATTGACCCAGGGTGAGGGTCAGTACTGTCCATGGTGACTATAGTCAAGAGTCAACAGAGATATGTCATGACGAATTAGCCTTGATGATATCTCAAGGAAGACGAGTAGCTACTATCTTTATTTAGAATGTTGAAACCATCAGATTTCTTCTTGGTCTTCACTCTTAGCAGCTGAGCTACCATTTCCATGAGGCTCTTTCTCCTTTCTCCCTTGTTACCCAGAGAGGTGTTCCTTTTTTTTTTTTTTTTTTTAAAACAAGGTGACACTTCTTTTGTTTGTGAGATGAACTTCCTTTGCTTATTTTTCTTTACAATTGGTTGTTTTCTATCCTTCTTTATATTTTTATATCCCACTCTCTGTAAAAACAAACAAATGGACTTTTGTGTAGAAGTCCTTAGTGTTTGGGGTCCTGTGACCATCCGCTGTATGTTGAAAGTTCAATAGTACTTACAAGTACTTACAAGGTAAGCATATAAGATTCTCTATAGGAAAATGTTATAATTAGATTATTGAGATATAAAACATTCTAAGATTTCTGAGTAAAATTAAATTGCATTTCTAAGATTAACCATTTTTCATGATCTACTCTTACCTGCCTTATAACGTTAGTCTCAGCTTGGTCATACCAACACGTAGCCAGTCAGCCTGCTTCTCTTTGCTCTTCCAGTCCTCTTATTGCCATGCATTAACATTTCTCCTAAAATCCCCAAATTTTCTTTCTTTTTTAATGGTTATTTCTTTCTTTTACCTAGATTTGCAGAAGGTTCCTTGGCCTGTTCTTATCCTTCTGCATGATTTTGATTCCCATATTGTTTAAAAATGTGTACTTGTCAATCTACATGATAAGATTGGCTCCCACATGTAGGTCCTGTATTAAGTCCATCTATCAAGATGTAAGTAGGTAACTCAAATAACATAGTGTAGTGGTTTAAACAGAATGGCTTCTGTAGGGTGTATTTGAGCACTTGGTTTCCAGTAGGTGGAGCTAAAGAATTCAGAGATGTGGATTTGTTGGAGGAAGTGTGAATGTGCTCTCTCATGTTGACTGTGGTTCAAAACATTAGTTCTCAGCTGCTCCATCTCCATGCATGCCTGCCTGCGGCCATGCTCCTCATCCACACCATGGTGACAGACTCTTGTTGGTCTAAAAGTGTAACCCCCAAACACACTTTTCCATCTATAATTTCCCTTAGCCATGATGTTTTGTCAAAGAAATAGAGAAGTAACTAATGCATGTAGACTCTGAAAGAATGAAAATATATATACTGTTAATTCTAAAATTACCCCATAAATGATCATCACTTTCTGCTCTCTTGAAAGTCCTATTGTTGTAACTTTCAAAACCACTTTTTTTTTTTTTTTGGTTTTTTCAAGACAGGGTTTCTTTGTGTAGCCCTGGCTGTCCTGGACTCACTTTGTAGACCAGGCTGGCCTCGAACTCTCAAAGATCCGCCTGCCTCTGCCTCCCAAGTGCTGGGATTAAAGGCATGCGCCACCACCGCCCAGCTCAAAACCACTTTTTAAAGAAATAAAAAAGTATTTTCTGTCCTTCTTTAGGTTAATTTTATCTGCCCTCTGTTAATACCACTCAATACCTCCTTGTTCAACATTTATGTGTGCTCTTCCTGGCCAAAACAAAACCAAAAACAAAACTGTTTTACTTATGACAGTCATTTCAGCCTTAACTGCACATTTGTAATCAACTAACTGTCTTGTAAATAATTCCCATTCATGGACCCCACCCCTGGAGTAAAATGAGGAGTAAGTGGTACCTCTGAAATCCAACTAGATAATTGTAATGCATATCTAGACCTTGTATCTATTTACTGCAAAACAGAAGTCCTATTTATATAGTTCTAAATATTTTATAAATATATTTTAAACAGAAATATGTGGACACACATAATACTAAATTTTCCCACTCAAATTCAAAATTCACAAGAATCTACCATTTAAGGGCATACTGAGTTATGTAGATTTAGTCATTGCCATTGTTTAAAAATCTATTCTATTCATTACACCTTGCAAAGCATGTAATAATGATTTTAACCTTTCTATATCACGCTGCTTTATTAGAAGAAGCACATTTAACTTCCACTGGAAAATAAAAATGAGTCCTCACGCTAAATCTTTCTCTTCATTCTAAAACTTTCAATTTATAATTCCATTTACTTTATCTAAGATCTCTACACTGCTAAAATGTATATATCATTCTCTCTAAAACACCCCCAAATGATATCAGATTTTTATATTTCAACTCTGATCTCATCATCTTGTCACTGACATTTCAAGAAAAATTTAAAAGGCAAGCAACCCTTCCCCCATTGGAAAAATATCTAAAACTTTTGACTTCAAAAAGTTTGGCTGAGTTAGAGGAAAACATTTTCTGAGTGAAATTTTTTTGCAGCATCTTGAGATCTGTGATCCAGACTTGACAATATCAAGATACGAACATTGATAGAAAAGTGAAAATGGAAAGAAAAACAAATTCATTTGCTTACAGATCAGCATCCATCTCTGGCTTTCTTACATTTGTCTATGGTGAAATACCACACCTTCTTTGCTGAGAGTGGTTTCAAAGCATAGGAATTCAAAGTTACTCAAGTTTAATGTTAAGCCAGTTTCATCATATTTCTTATCATTTTTCAATTACAATTCTGTATGGAGGAAGAAATTCTGATTTAGATAGTCTTAATATATATATATATATATATATATATATATATATATATTATACATGTCCCCATACTCCATTTCCAATGTATTTATCCCTCTGGTAATGTCAAGATGCAACCACAGGAGATAGTGACAATCTATTTTGTGTTAGATTTTCTGGCTAGTGGATTCATACTCAACAGAAACACACTTTTTATTTGCATTAAAACAATGAATTTTGTTAATTCACTGAACCTCAAGATCAGCTGTTAAATATTTTAAGGCTTAAATGAGTAATTCATTGAAAACTCTTAATATATTAGGCAATACTAAAACAAATCCACAGATTCTATCCCTGGATTTCCTGGACTCCCATCTTTAAGTCTGCCATTTATTAGATTATTGATATAAGCATGCTTATTCCTAATCCATGTTTTTAATTCACAAACAGACTAATCATAGTGCCATTTTCTTACCTTTATTGAGAGGTTTAAATGAGTTAGTCCATGTCTAAATCAGGGTCTCAAACATAGTAAACACTATTTAAATACTTGCCATCATTATGGTTTAAGGCAGCTGCTTCCAATGTGCTGTCATTTCTAAGTAAGATGGAGGAAAGAGAGGAGGGATTAGAGATAAAGAGGAGAGCAGGGCCCAAAGTGAGCAGAAAATATGAGAATGTGGCTAAGAATGGCTCACAAATAAAGCTGACAGGTCTTCTGCTGGGACTCAATCTTATAGTCAATGGCAGTGTGGCTGGACCATTCTGACCATGAGCTTAATTAGAATCAGAGTTTACATCAGCATCAGCATAAGGAATACATGGAAGGAAAAAGAGGCCAGAGACAAGAAGCTCGCCAATAATAGTTAGGACATGAAGCCAGGCATGTCTATCTTAGAAACCTCCTCTCTTCACACAACACTTCAGCTCTAGATCTTGGTAATTACTACCCTTGTCTCCTCTGTTGGTCTTCAGTGTGCCATCAGACCCCCTAGCTGTGTCTTTTGTAATGAGGTAGTTTCCTTTGGTTCTTTCTTGCCTTGATGAGCTGCCATTTAGCTTAGCAGTGTTTAAGAACTGATGAAATAGTTTGTTGGTGATGACAGTGTAAAGAACTAACAAGGAACTTCATTACCTTTCATTACTTATGGCATAGCTGACAGCCCCAGGAGGCTTCAGCATCCAACCCAGGTAACAGATGGATTATCTGTGTTCTGTCCTCACATCCTCTGGTAGTTTGTGCCAGGAAGACAATTACTATGACTTCCTTCTAAAAAAACTTACCCTCTGGATAACATCAATTTTAGTTTAAAGTATAAAATTTGGGTTTTGTTTTCTATGAAACATCAGAAATGGCTATTTTCATCATAAAAACTATATTCTATTATGTCATAATTTAACCAATAATTAGCAATAAACCTTTAGTTAAGCAAACTTTGGAAACATATTTTGTTCTCTAAATTTCTAATTTTAAACTAATTTTGCTGATTTTGAGCTAAAATTACATTACTTAATTTGGATTTCTGAAGATATGACTGTCCTTAGAAGATTCTATTTAACAAGCTAGCCAGTTTTTGCATTCACTCAAGGTCAAAAAGTAGTTTGTACTTTAAAATTTAGTTTTTGATTGAGTGAAAGAAAAGCATCAAAATATAATTTGCATATGAAATTTTAGAGGGTAATTTGCGTTAATGATACCAATTGAGAAAGTTTCATACATAAAGTAGGACATTTATCAGGCCACTGATGTTTGTATAATGTACAAGTTCGGTTTGAGTCCAAACGCTTTAGAGGATAAGCCTTTCAAGTATTGATTTTATCCAGAACACGAAAGATCATAATTCTGACTTATAAACAATTTGGATAATGACAGTCATTATAATTAAGGGCAGAAGCATAAACCCTAGGAGTGATAATGTGTGTGAGGTTAAGTACTACCATTTATAAGCCATTAGAATTATTTTAATGTGTTATATTCAAACATTTTTTTGCTTTTAATGATATTTATGACATGTATAATTTCAGTTTGTAGTAAGGGTTCCTGTAATATGTAGATACAAAATATAGAAAGTAAATTCAAATTATAAAGTATTTATCTTTAGAATATTGTGAATCTGAAGATAGTGTTACATGCAATTGTAATAGTGTCATAGTTGTGTGCTTAAATTATCTGTGGAGATAATTTATGCTAGCTGAATTGTCTTATGTATTTTTAAGTAAAAAGGACATTTTAAAACAGTTATATGAACTTACCTTTGTTAATTTGCTTTTGGTCCACTAAATCTTAGAGTCTTACAATAGTAGGCTGTTAAATCCTTAATCCTGGTATAATTATAAAACTCAATAGGGAGCCCAGAAAAATTACTTAGTAATTTCATTTATATTTCATCTTATTTCCCTCCTTTGAGATGGGCAAGAACAGTAAATGGCTGTTAATGTGTAGTGGGGTGACTGAATTATACAGCAGGGGCATTGTGACAAAATGATGTGTATTTTAACCTTTTACTTTTTGTACTTTTTTTAGTACAGAGAATTTGAAAGCAACATTACACCCTGTTGTTTAACTGCCTTTAAAAATGTTTTGTGCAGAACTAATAACTTAGTTTTATGGGATTTTTGGATGCTAAACTGTAGAGCAGAACCAAAAGACATCTTGACTGCCAAGCAAATGAAGGAAATGATTTTCCTTACTAGCTTGGCAGAGCTTTTACACACAATGACTTTAAAAATATAACTTTCTATTTTCATTCAAGTCATTTTGCCTTATTTTGCCACCTAGTTAAGTTTTGGCTGAAGTCTTGAGCACGTAAAATTATTTAAACATGCAAACAAAAACATTCCAAACAAAACCAGAAAAACAAAACTTTAAGGAAAAGTTCCATGTATCGGCCTTTGCTGTGGTGTTTATAGGGCAATCTCTTTTCCCATTCTCTTCAATTAGTGTGGTTTGGTTATTTTCTTTTTGCCTGACTAATTGTTATTTTACCAATCTCCGAAAGCTAGAGTCATTGTGACTAGGGTACAGCACTTCCTATTGATAAACCTGAAAACTTTTCATTTGACTTTTGTTGAGGCATTTCATGTCTGTTAACTGTATCTCTCAGAGTTTACAATGAGATCTTTTCAGCTGGATTTTCTTTATGAAGAATGTGATAAGGGTGCCAATCATCAGACACTGAATACGTAGACTGTCTGAACCATGGGTCCAACTGACATTGGCAGGATTTGTTCCTTGCACTCTAGCAAGGAAACTAAAATTAAGTATATAAATCATTGTAGCATGTATACAAACAAGAATGTCATGAGGGATCAAAGTAGGAGAAATATTGTCTGATGAAAGGATATCTGGAAAGGTTTTTGTTGAGAATGGCTCTGAAAAACATGCTTGAAAGATTGTATTTGTCATCTTTACAGTAATGGCCCACGTTAGGTTTGTTCTATGACTAATGCATATTCTGAAAATTCTAGAAAAAAGCATTTATTGTAATCACTACCATATAATACATGCTCTTTAGCTGGTCCAAAGTGTTAAGGGCCTGAAGTTTTACATCATATCCAAGGCAAATTAGTCTGTATAGTTTCATAGACTCCATCAGAAAGTGTTACCCTCCTGGGCCAGAGACAACGGTCTCTTATTACTCCAAAACAGCAGGCAGCAAGAATCCCAGGTTAAGTTCCATAAGTACTAATGTCTAGAAACCTCATAGACACTGTTGAACAGCAGATGTTTTACAATGAGGAATCTCAAGGTCAGAAAGCCTTTTGTCATTAGATGGAGGTGTAGGTTTTCAGCAAAAATGTCCAACCTCTAGCCAGAGAGACATTATCTTCATTTTCCTGAACAAATTTCCATTTTGTCTTGCATAAAGTTTTGTCCCTATTTTTCCTACCTATTTGGAAATATAGACTGGAATAAAAGCCATCAGGAGATAAGTAGAAATGCTGTAGAGGTTTACTATCAAAACAGTGATAGGAAATACTCATTGTGAAGATGGAAGAGATTCTCTAGTATTGTGTTCTCTGAATACAGTTCAAAGAGGTCATCATTTTATAAAGAAGATAAAGTGAAACTGCAACCTTGTTAACAATTATATTTATTAATAACAATAAATTGTTATATTAGGACAGCAGAAGCCAGTGACCTGTCAGGAGGACAGCAGGCCTGACTTACCTGACTCTCCTTGACTGGAGGCTAAAACATGTGGTGGCCTTTTCATAGTAATTAAATACACCAAGACCTTTTAATGTTTCAATGGTTTGGCCTTAGGTAGGGAGATTCTCAATTGGAACTTGATCACCTAATCCTTACCAGCCATGTGGCCTGTTGTTACCTTCCAGAGCTCTCAGACACATCTGTCTGCTTCCATGTCTACTGGCGGAGAGAGGGCTTCCTCTGTGTAAAACACAGGGTTCCTTTTATCATCATAGGAAGTCCCACCTTCTTATATTCTTTCTGTCCAGCTAATTGGCCATAAGCCACTTTTATCTTTTATTAACCAATCAGAGAGTGCTTCAGAAAGGGTGGTAACCAGATCTCTAGCACTGAAATCAGCCTCTGAGAACCAATGTATTAGACCTTCCACTGGGGTTGGGGAATTAATTAGCTCAGTGATAGAGTGCTTGCCTAGCAAGCACAAGGCCCTGGGTTTGGTCCTCAGCTCTGGAAAAAAAAAAAAAAAAAAACAAGGTAACTAGACCTTCCTCCAACAATAAAGTGAATAAGTATGATAGCATTTTCAAGATTCTTACATCTAACTATATTAAAGATAGAAGGCATTATTCTGAGTTATTGATAATCTGTACTCCAATTTGTTCATATCAATAAATGAAGTCAGACATCCTGAAATGAGTTTTTATCTTGTTTAAAATGTATATACGTACATATGAATATATGTATATGAAGTCTATTTGCACATATCCTAACACATCAAGTTGAATAAGTTCTGAATCCAGAGTAAAGTTGTAATTCTCAAGTTGGTGGATACATTTTATAAATCATTGGAGAAAATTTCTTAGGACATGATTTTTTTAAAAATATAAATCATGGATCAGATAAAGATCATAAATTCTACAGTTTCACTTACAAGATTCATATCATCAACACTTTTATGTGAGGTTTCAACTTATGATCAACTGATGTGAAAACCAAGAACAACAATTATAAGATTTTATGCACATGCTTTACCTTTTTTCTTTTGAAAATGATTTTCTTCCCTAGTTTACATTTTTCTTTGTCTTTTCTTATTGTATACTGACATACAAAACTGGTATGTTTTCATGTAAAGCTTTATGATGTGCTTTGAAAGTAACTAACACCTGATACTGAGTAATTGTCTGCCAGAAACTCTTGGGAAATCAACGACCAGCAAAAATTCAAAGCACAAAGTGCTCACTCAGATGATAATAAACTTAATCACAAAAAAAAAATACCATTGCCATCACTTTGTATGTTCTCAATATGACTCCTGCTTCAGGCCTGGATTAGAGGGTACAATACGGAATACAATCGATTTTTATAGGATATCATCTTTTTTTTTTTTGTAAGTTCTTTTTTTTTATAAGTACTTTATTTTTTTTTCTTCAAGTTACATCTCAGTCACAAACCCTTCCCTAGTCCCCCTTCCTGTCCCACCCTTCCACCCTCTTCCCCCCCCAACAGCTTCTCTTTTCATTCCAACAAATGGTTCTTTCTCTTATAACAGTAAATTCTATACAAAACAGCAGAATTAAATATGCCACATTTATGAGAGTTAAATGGCCCAGTATACCTTCCCAATGTCCAGTTCATACATATTTGGCCCCTGACTTTAACCTTCTACCTTCTAACCATCTCCATGAGTTTAAAGTTCTATAACTGACTTAGTTTTCATACTAACTTGCATCACTATTATAACCATCTTCTTAGATCTAGAATGCCCTCTTGATTCCTAAACAACTCAAAATTTAGCTATGAGACTCAAGTTAATCCCTGCTCTACAATAAATGTCTGTCAGAGAAACAGGACCAAAAGGCTGAAGACTGATGCTGGAATGTATGGAGAGAAAATGGGAACTGTCCAGGTAGTCACTGGTTTGTCATTTCTTAGTATTAGAAGCTGCAAGCCCTGCACTTCCTATATAATCAGATATATTTATCCTTCTCAGCTCTCTGAGGTGATTGAAGAATAGACAGCTTGAGTCTCATAGCTAAATTTTGAGTTGTTTAGGGATATCATCTTTTAAAAGAATACTTAAATCTTAGACACAGGTGGGCCTCAGATCTCAAAAACAAAACTACTTAGAAGGGTGATTGATGAATGAAAGCCAGCTGTCAATCAGTCACTGAGTACCTGCTCTCCTGAAACATGGCTGCAAAGTAACTCGATAGTGGCTTTGTTACACAAGGTATACCCAGTATAACTTGGCTTTTGATTTTTTGGAGGTATCAGAAAACTTGAGTTTTTTGAGACAGGGTTTCTCTGTGTAGCCCTGGCTCTTCTGGACTCACTTTGTAGACCATGCTGGCCTTGAATTCACAGAAGTCCACCTGCCTTTGCGTCCTGAGTGCTGGGATTGAAGGTGTGCACCACCACACCTGGCAATTACAGACAGCTGTGAACTGGCATGTGGGTGCTAGGATTTGAACCTGGGTCCTTTGGAAGAACAGTCAATGCTCTTAACCTCTGAACCATCTCTCCAGCCCCAGAAAACTGGAGTTTTAAACAGGAATTCTCATTCATATTGTTGGCCAACTGTTAAATAAAAAATATCTAACATTTAGTTGGATAATCAAAATGCTTTAGGAGACAAGTTCTACTTAAAACACGGACAGGAACAACTAGAAGTTGAAAAAGAATATCAGAGGCCCCCCCAAAATTTCTTTACTTGCATAAAACTTAGTTAAAACAAGATGATGAGATATGATTACATAAATTTTAAATATGTCCACAAAAGAAATAATAAGTACTTTTGTTAGAATACATACAAGCATGAAAAATGCATGCAGTAACAAGTTATGACAATTGCCTCCTGGAAGTCGGAAGGGTTAAACAGTTTTGTTTTGTAAAGCAGTGCTGAGACAAGGGCTCCTGTAGCCATGGTTGGCCACAAACTTGCTATATAGCCCTCCAAATCTGTGGTGTGTCTGTAACTTGTTATGACCGAGTGATGATGCACTTAAGAATTCTGGATCCTTTCATGCTCTACGGTAGCACAAACATCACTGAGAGTCCAGAACATTCTGATTTCTCTGCTTAGTGGTAAACTTGTGGGAAAAAAAAAAAAAACAAAACTCAAAGAACTCCAGTTGAAGCTGGTCTTGGCACTGCAGGCAGTTTGGATCTCCAACAAAATAGGACAGTAGAGGCTCCAGCAGGTGAAATACAAAGAGGAACATGTTCTAGACCAATAGCTCTTAGAGTTTCCTAATGCTGTGACCTTTTCATACAGTCCCTCATGTTGTGGTGAGCCCAACCATAAAATTATTTCGTTTTTACTTCATAATTGTAATTTTGTATTGTTATGATTTGTAATGCAAATATCTGATATTCCCAAATCAGATATGTGACTTCAAAGGGATCAAAACCCACAGGTTGAGAACCACTGTTCTAGAGTGACTGGCTCTGCAGGGCTGAGAGATGAAAGCAACCACAGGAAAGAATAAGAATTGGGCTAAAATGTTTTAGCATAAAATAAATGCTCAAAGATAAGTTTCTTAGTCATACAAATAAATATCTGAAGAAAATAAGGCTATATTTATCAAAATGTAGAACAAAATGGGAATAAATTGAATTGTAGAAGAAAATGAAATGGTTTTTAGTGAGGCTTACTTCTAAATGCCCTAATGGTACATTATCTTTGATTTCAGATATACTGGCCTAGTCCAGCAGTCAAAGTAGAGGAATGCATAATGAAAGGAAAAGACGCAGTAAGTACTATTCATTGTAGATTGAAAAAATCATAGTTCTGTTCTTGGTTGCCTATAAAGAATTGAATCACTAAAGTTTTTTTTTTAAAGACATATATACAATTTTGTTCATAAAGGGAGAATATATACAATAAATACATTATTTTATGAAACTAATTTCAGTGTAGAATTGGAAGAAAACATGATGCTATCCTGGCTGGAATACGTATTTTTTAAATTCATTTTTTTAATATATAGGGATGCTTTGCTTTTTTGGTACATTTATATATGTGCACCATATGCATGCAGTGCCCTCTCAGGCCCAAAGTCATCAGTGAATTCTCTAGAATTCTAACAGATGAACCATCTCTCCATCCCCAATGTTATTTTAGTTTAATAAACTTGGATATGTAAATTCCTTTTACTAATATTTATCTCCAGATTATTTGGGAGGAAACACTAATTGTGAGAGGTTCTGGCTTATGTTTGAGGGGAATAAGTCAGATTTTTGAGAGATTTCACTTCACTTTGATTAAGTAATTTGAGATGTAGAAACAAAGTGAGATCACTAAGGGTGAAGAGAAATAGGAAAGGCGCGGGACTCATTTTTCAATGGTTCATGGGTCTCTCTGCTGTTAGAAGCAAAGCCTATCTCATTTCAATCCAGAGTCTATGAAGTACAGGAGTGAGAAGTGCTCTTCTCAATACTCTTCTCCTTGGTCTCTGAGACATGGCTGAGAGACCTTCACATGTAAGGAGTGGTCCTCTGTCCCTGAGGGAATACATGGCTTGGAGAGAGAACATAGATGTTTCCATGAAAGAAAACTTAGCTTTCTACTAAACTAAACTAAACTAATTTCTACTAAACTAAAAAAAAAAAAAATAAGTAAACGACTATCACGTTATTAATCACTCCTAATTCTCTGTTGCAACTGGAGTGTAGCCAAGGAATGAGATAACATTCTTGTTGCTTTTGTCTGCACTGTGATGCTGGGAATTAAAGATACTCTCAGCCCAGGCTAATCTATGCTCAATTGAGCCAAAATGTGGTCTCATTGGTTCTACGAAGTGAAAGTATGTCAACAGAGGGAAAAGCAGGTATTTCCAATGATGTGAGGACATAAAACTTTCACCATGTTTGTACAGTCCGATTCAGTTAGCTGTATGGGGTCACACATTAAGTAAACTGCTACATATGTGGGTAAGTTGAGTGGATATGTCTGTGTGCTCTGAGCAAAGTGCTCAGTGATGCAGTTCTCACTGTTACCAAAGGTCTTAGTATCCTGTGAGTCATGTATGGCACAGTCGGTCTTCTAGTCTTCTAGTCTTTCTGTCCCAGTAAGCTTATATGGGAGAATTAAAGTAGAAATCTTGATGTGTTCTTTTTATCACCGCTGTGTACATTTATTTCAAGGTAATCTTTATGAGTAAAGAGGTTAGTATTCCTTTTGTAATCTATTTTGATAAAATAGAAACTCTAATTTGATAAGAGGGTGATTTCAAAAATTAATTTGGTTAATTGGGGTTAAAGCAGTTAGTGTGTGTTTGTGTGTGTGTGTGTGTGTGTGTGTGTGTGTGTGTGTGCGTGTGTGTGTGCGTGTGTGTGTGTGTAACATCAATTAATGAAAAAGAGGGCATGGATTTGAAAGGGAACAAGGAGGGATATATTGGAGGGTTTGGAGGGAGTAAAGGAAAGGTAGAAATGTTGTGATTATAATATAAAAAATAAAATAAAAATATACAAAATGCTGTGGCAAAAGAGCAGAAATTGGTGTCTGGGAAATTCCAAGAGCGTACAAGTGGACAAGACAGGATGAAAATCGCAGAGGTTCAGTGTCAATAGAAAAAAAAACAAGTGCTTCCAGCAACATGAGGACAGAAAATTTTCATCATATTTACATAGTTACATTCTACTATGATCTTGAAATATTCATAAAGAAATTCATCATTTTGTTCAAATGAATACATTATTTTAAAGGAAAAATATAGTATTAATTATTACAATTCTATTGCAATTCTGGTAAATTTTCTCATTTTCAGAAGTCTTTGCATTAATTCAAATAAAAAAGAATTATTGAAAAGAGGGTAGACTAACAATGGCAGCAATTTCTGTGTATCAGACTGGATGTCTGACTCATACATGAGTTCAACAGTTAATGAGTTAATATTCTTCTCTGTAAACTTGAGTTTAAAACTAGTGTAGCTCAACCAGAACTCCCAGGAAAATGGCCTGTACCATTCTATTTTGAGCACAGTTTATGGGATGTAGCACACACATACACATGTTCTACCACCTGTGGCTTCTTTCCTTGTATTGCTGCCAATCTGAGGAGTTGCACCAGCTGGCACACAAATTCAGTATATTTACATACCATCTTTATAGACAAAGTGGTTTACCCTTGGACTACAACATTTTACAGCAATGAGAACCTCAGAGTGATTTTACAATCAAATGTTATTTCTAGTGGTTGGTTTTATACATTTAAAAAGAAATCTTCCTGAAATTACATTTTATGCGAATTTTGCATTTTGAGGTCAAAAGTATTATTTTGCCTATTAAAACACTGTAGTGCCAATGGAGAATTATATATCTGAGGATGTACTTTTCTAGTTTTTTTAAATAAATGTTAGATATTCTATATTAATAAGGGGATTATAAAAGGGGATTATGGCATTTTGGTATTGTGGTGCCGTCTTTACCAGAATTACTTTTGCCAGTTAAATCTTTGAAACTATTAAAGAATTCTGTAGTGCCCTACAATCTACATTATATATTTTCTTAAGAATAACATTTTTTTTCTATTTATTGGCTTTCTAATTTTATCCCGTTCATTGTTTATATTGTTCCTAAAAAATGGCAGCACTGGGAATACTTTAATTTCGTGGGGAGCATATTGGATGCAAATCATTACAATTGAATACATTTGTGAGCATGTTTTTTTTTTAACTTCCTCAACTGTGCTAGAATACTGTGAAATGATTTATAGTGTTATAAAAGTTGTAAAAAGTATTTCGCATTTCATTGCTCATTAAAGTGCATGCCCCTCCCTCCAGCTCCTTTCTCCCTGCTCCTCATCTTCTTTATTCCATTCTTTCCTTTTCCTCCCAACTCAGTCTCACTTTCTAGGATGAGGGACAGCAAAGATCAAAGGCAGGTTAAGTCTTTTTAAGGTTTCATTTTTGTTTCATTCAAGTTGTTTTATTCTAACCACCATGTGTCCTTTGTGATTCCACTTTAGAATGAGTGTGCCAATTATGTACGGGTTTTGCATCACTACAACAGAACACACCTTCTGACCTGTGCTACGGGGGCCTTTGATCCTCTGTGTGCCTTCATCAGAGTCGGGTACCATTTGGAGGTAAGAAGTACCTTCTAAAAGAAAAATTGTGGTATTTCCCCCAAGAAAGATAAAACCACCAATTTGTATTTATTTAATGTACTTGAGACAGAGAACTGATCTCTTGGTGTCTTTAAAATCCCTGTCAGCTCCCAATCTGTGAACTAATTAACCTTCTGTATTCATTTACAAAATAATTTTATCTGCTTAATATGTCTCCTTGGAACAGATTTCACAACATCAAACTGTGTTGTCCACAATGCTCTTGCATATATTTTACTAAGAATAACAATAGTTTTAAGTTTCAGAGCAGATTCAATAATCTATCCTTATATCTTATCATTTCTATATTATATACATATATTCCCCCCTCTTTTTCTTTTCAAGTCTTTCTCCCCTATATAAGAGAGAAAGAAGGATAGAGAAAAGAAAAAGAAATAGAAAAGTCCTTGAGTCTAACCTCTTATACCTTGCTTAAAAAGACCATTTAACAATTTGTAACCATTTCTCCTAAACAATAAATACACTGTATCAAATGGCCAAAATATTATCCCTCCCACCTTTTGGGATGGGGCGTCGCTTGTAAATGCAGGTAAGTCGATGTCCTGATTCTGCAGAGACAGAATGGGAAAATGCTTATTTCCTGCTACATAATTATGTCTGTGAGATATGCTTGGCCAGAAGGCTGAAGATGATGCTCCAATGATATGGAGAGTTATTTTGGACTGTCTAGGCAACAAACTGTCATATTTCTTTTTGGAAGCTGATCTTCTGTGCTTCCTATTCACTCAAATAATAATTTTAGCCCTTCTTAAGTCTTTGATGGGGTTGAAGACATAATAGCTAAACTTGAATTATTTAGGATTTAAAAGGAAATATAGGATATGATAAAAGAATATTAAAAAAAAAGAATATTTAGGTTCAGAACTTTAGACACACCAAGCTAGATAGATGATTTTTTTTCTTCTTCAAGATTGCCTGATAAAAATAGGCTAAATATTATGTATGTACCTTTTATCCTTTTTATTAGACAAAAGGAGGGAAATGATGGGGTGATATTAAGCATTCTAAATGTTAATTGGTCCTGTTTGCTGTCTGTTACTTAACTGACTCTGATTGGTTAAATAAATGCTGAGGCCTGGAGATTGGGCAAAGACAGAGGTAGGCAGGACTAAGGTTTGTGGGCTTTTTAGAGATAGAGAGCATCTTGGAAAGAGGAAAGTTGCCAGAGAAGAAGCCAGGAGTAAGTAAACAAGGAAGACTCGCCATGGGGTAGATTAAAGAAAATCCTTCCACATGGCCTGGAGCATCTGCTTAGTGTGAAGAATAATAGTCCAAAGGGATATATGTATATATGTGGGGTCATATTCGGGAATTGAATTATTAGCTAGCTTAGATGGGCTAGGATTCCACAACTCAGGCCTAGGCTTGTTAAGATCCAAAAAAAAACCCATATATTTTACTCATGAATTTATTAAACTAGAATATATATATTTATATGTGTGTATGTGTGGTGTGCAGACATATAGAAACAGTAACACATAAACAAAGATATTTGTATAAATAAAATGGTGCATGCTGTACTTTGCAAATGACACATAAAGATTTTTTATTTCATCATTATGTTATTTTCAGCAAGGTGAGGTGAGGAACACAGCAGAGAGAAAGATTTCAAAGTAATAGGAGATAATATCAGTGTGAGAAAGCCATGAATCATATCCCCTAACATAGCTGTCTTAGGCAATATGGCATTATATAGAAATGACTGCAAATCCCATTGCTAATTTTAACAAGATAATTTTTACCAACAAGAAGACTCAAAGGTTAGTCACATATTGGTTCCTGCAAGCTGAGTGAGCTCTCCTTTATCTTGCTCATACTTTGTAACATGTTTCAGTACAATTTCATTCATTAGTCTACAAAACAATATTCTGATTTCATGAATATTTAGATGAGGCCTACTTTAATATATATTCCTTAATTTAATTAGTGTGTGTATATGTATATATATATACATATATATATATATGGTATTTAATACTTACACACCCCATTTATGAAAATGTAGTAGTGAGTGTAAAATACATCTCACAACCATATAATAAGGAATATCATTGGTTTATACTAATGTTTCTTTTAGATAGTACTTTCACTAGTTAATATTCAGGTAGCAACATCAAAGTGCTTAATAGCTACCTCCAGAGACTGCCCAAGATTGAGGTACTTTAGCTGTTACCTAACCCTGCAGGCAGAATTTTTAATTAGCATGTTTTAAATATTAGCTTGTCACCCATAGTTGTAAATTAAATATAAGTATTACACACAAACACATCTCAATTCACTGCTTAGAGAAAGAACACAAGGGATGGAATTGAACAATTTGAGGCAGGAATATAGCAGGCAAATCAGACTAGTGTAAGGAAAGATTATATAATTGCATAGCATAAATTATACAATCTGCTTACATGTGGACATATGCACATACATTTTCTGTATGTATCTGCTAGTCATGTGATCTTCCTTCCATCATTATGAGGATTCTAGGAATTGAAATCCATTGATCATGCTTGTGTGGCAAAAAGTCATCTCACCCAAGAGGGCTATTTTTGTTTTCAAAGAACAAAAACTGAGTCCCATATCCTGTCAAATGAACACTTTCTTTTCTTTGTTGTCTGAGCAAATCTCTAAAATACCCTCTGATCATTCAGTAGGATTCTTCTTGTAGTCTTCACTCTGCAACTCATCTTTTCTACTTGACTAAATGCTAGGGATTATTAATTAATGTCATAGCTGAACTTAATGTTAGAGTTGTCAATGTTTTTAACTTTCCAGTCATGGGTCAAAATCTGCTTATATATGTAATTCAGTATGTTAAATCATTTGGAAAACATATGTAATTCAGTATATTGCTCACCTATATAATTTAGTATATTGAATTATTTCGAACTGAATTTATGCATAGGGTGTAGAAATTACAGGGTCCAACCTCAGGTTTTAGAAACCTCCTTTTATTTTCTAACCAAGCTAACATTTTACGTCTGCTGGTTTCCCAGTAAGTCTTCTACAATATTACTCACCATTTCCCTCTACAGGAACTAGGTGGTTTCTCAAGAGAAAAAGTCTTCACTTGGCTCTTCACTAATATCCACTGCTTCTAAACAGTTTTTCTTAAAGCTTTTTTCCCCTTACTTTAATCACTGTGAAAAGTTATCCCAATATAAGTGACAATTGTATTAACAGAACAGAAGCATTATGTAGTTAAGCTGAATATGCATATAGCATTGAATATTTGATGCCACGCAGTCCAATATGAAAACTCTACATCTCATGAGAGCAATTCGTAGCTCCATGATAGTAAGAGCAGTGAAACACCATTTGGAAGCTTGGAGTACTATGCCAGTAAATGAAAGTTGACAATTACCATAGTCAAGGAAAATACTTAAGTTAAAAAGCTCACAGGGAGTAATCATGGGATGTGTTGACAAATATTTGACTCGGTGATACGGAGAGTAGCATGAAATGACGTGTCGGGGAAAATCTGATGGATGATCTCAACCCCTGATGGATGACTTCAATGCCGCAGGGTGGTATTTAAACCTTTTCTGAAGTCAGAATTGAGAAGATGGAATTTTGAGCAGAGGACGTAGCAGACATGTCTTTAATTTGGATTTATTCAAGCAGGAAAAGATGAAGGGCAGAGAGACACTTGAGGGACCAATCATAAGCATCGTGAGAGATCACAGGGTGAAGAACAGCAATGCTGCAATGGCAGAGAAGCAACTATAGAGCTGAAGTGAGAAACAGCTCACCAAAAGATGTCATACAACTTTTACTTAGATGTTGCAGATGAATGGGAAATGAAAGCAGTTCCAGTTGTATTTCTTGTTAATCTGGGAGAGATGCATCATTTAACATAGAAACAATCAACTATACAAGCAGTAGATTTCTTTGAGGCCATCACAAATACAGAACTTCCTAGATTTTTTTTCTGCTCATTTTCATTTATGGTCATATAAACAATTGTGTCTTTGCTGAAATGGATTTATTAACATATATTTAATTACTGAATTCTCCAGGGAGGAGTGATGGTTGTCTCTGAATCTCTACTATCCATCCTCAGTTTTATTTTATCTCTCACTTATAGAATGTCTCACACATACCCACGAGAGCAGAGTGAGTAGAGATTTGGTATAATTAGGTTGCTATAAATTCATGCTCATATAGGAGATGGGAAGATCAAGATTCAGTCAATAGGAAAATCTCACCAATCCAGTACCACATGGAGAGCAGTTTTGGTTAGAGGAAGCCAACTGTGGCTGAAATAGTGACAAAAGTTTCACTAGAGTGTGGAAGCTGACAGAGGATGAAAGTCCTCAAAGGTGAGTAAGAAGGGACTGGGAAGGTTGGCAGAAAACAAGAAGAGTGAGACTTGAGGAATGATGGAATGACTGTTCTGTTTGAAGTTTCATAGACAAGGAGAGACTTAGGGATATGCAGGAGTGTTAGGATCTCACTGTAGTGTGCATGTGAACGTTGACCTTCTAGAACAAAACACTGAAGCCAGACTGCTCTTGAATCACTCCATCTCTTTCCTTGCTTTGCATTGTTTACTTTTAACTTTAATTAGTACAAGAAGTACAAAAAATATAAATGTTGAATTCCTTGGGACTGCGGAGATAGGTTAGTGGTTATGATCAGTGGCTGTTCTTCCCGAAGACCTAGGTTCAGCTACAGACTGTGATTGACAACCACCTGCAACTCTAGTCCTAGGCATCCAAAGATGCCTGCTGGCCTTCATAGGCATCAGACATGGACTCCGTCCACAGACACACAGGCAGACAAAACATCCATACACATAAAACAAAAGTGACCAAGTCTTTAAAAATGGATTACTGTCCGGTTTGCTTTCAAATAAATAAACTGGTAACTAATAGTCTATTTTTTTCTTATCTCCTTTCCCCCAGGAGGTGTAATAATTCCTCCATGACTTTGTTTTCTCTCTATCTTTATTATTTCTGTTAGTTCTACTTTAACTTACACTTCTTTTAAAATATGTTTTCATTTTCATTTTCTTTCTAACTCTGTATTCTATTATGCTGTGTCTTGATGAATTTGTAATTTTGTTCCAATTTTTTTTATCCTACTACCATTTTTATAATTTTGGCTTCTGTGTAAATGCTGAGTTATATTTCTGTACATTTTCTGCTGACTTCTGGTTAGCTTCCATTGTCTGTGTCTATGTTTCTTGCTTGTGTTTTTTTGTAACACAGTATCTGATTCAGCTAGAATCTTTTTCTGTTACTCATTGTATAAAGTTAGTTTTGCTGAACTTTTAGGAGGGTGGTAGGGCTCAAAATAGAAGCCCACTTTCACAACAATGGATTGTTTTGTTGTGTGAATGTTCTAATTTGTGGCCATATTTGTGTGTAAGTATTCTCCTAGCTCTTATTCCTACATTTTTAATTTGAATATTACTTTTTCATAACTTTCTACCTTTTTGGACAAGTTCTTCTCAACACTCAGATACAGCTCCTTGAACGATATGGACCAGATAATTTGGAGGCTTCAGTGTCTGCATCCTACTCCAGAAGCCCTTACAATCACTCAGAGATTGATTCAGCAAAGCTGCTGAGCATTTCAGCTGCTTTTCTTTTTTTAATATTTATTTATCAATTATTGCTTCAGATTACATCTCCATCGCAGTGTCCTCTTTCTGTCCCTCCCAGTCTCACCCCCCTCCCGCCCTTTACCCCCTATCACTTCCATCCCACTCCTCTGGAGTGGAATGTCCCTACATAACAGTCCCCCACCCCGTTTCAGCATCTTAATATTGAATATCTATTCCCCAACTACAAAGGCACCTACATTTGTAAAAGAAACTCTTCTAAAGCTTAAATCAGCTGTGTTTCATAACTGCTGTTTTTTTTTTCTCCCAGTAAGCCTTATTTCTCTTGTGTCTGCTGTACTTTATGGCTATAAGAAGTCCTAGCATGTGTGCAGAGGTTCGAGGAAACAGGTGTTGCCTAATAATTATAGCCAATATTGTGATAGGTGTTGGTGAGACTGATTGGACCTTCCTAGCTGATCGCTCTGTTGTTATGGGGAATTTATAGAGACTAGAATGTATGTCTCTGTACAAATGTAATGCATTACATAAACCACACATGTGTGTCTAGATCTAATTTATTCTCAAAATGGAAACTGTGCATTGCATGTAGAGGCTCACACAAAACAAACCAGAGCCTCTGATATAAAGCATGAATTTATGTATAAGTAGCAAAG
Organism: Lophiomys imhausi; assembly: GCA_907164525.1. Lineage (NCBI taxonomy): Eukaryota > Metazoa > Chordata > Mammalia > Rodentia > Muridae > Lophiomys > Lophiomys imhausi. Next base: position 5,096,090 of record CAJQZJ010032367.1, on the reverse strand, counting down.
GCCTTGAGATTCTTGAAGAATTAAAATGGATTTCAAAATGTAAAATACCTCATAGAACAGTGTCTTTAGCACTATGTTGTTAGCATATTCCTATTGTTGTGAGCTTTCTATTTTAAATAAAATTTATTAAAACTGTAGCTACTTGCAAAAAAAAAAAAAGAAAAAAGAAACCCATGCATTTATTGCATAGTGTTCATGTGCTGGGACTACAGGTGGTGCTCAGTTGGTTCCTTGGTTCAGGCTGAAATGAAGGCGTGGCCCAGGTTCTAGAATCTTTGGTCATGTTTGTTTTAATATTGGCACAGTTTGACTTTAAGTTCTAAAACTGAAATCTCCATCCTTTTGATGGCTGTCCTCACCTGAGAGAGATCATAGCAGTTTCTCTGCGAGCAGTTCTATTATAGCACAGAAACTCACTTCTCAAGGACCAGTTGAAGGAAGTCATGTAATAAGAATTATTCAGGGGGCTGACTTTCCCATCTCCTCTGCAACAGGAAGTAATAATACTCCAATAATTCCCAATCATTTCACAGGATCCACCCACCACACACAAGAAAAGGGAATTTCCCAAGAAGTCCTTACCTGGGGGTGTAAATTCTGCCTGACACTGGCAGTGTTCCCATCTTACACCTGTTCTTTTCATCTTTTATGGACAAAGAAAAAGTTTGATTAATGTAGACGGTTTTAAAGTTTCTGGAAATAAACAGGCAAAGACACATAATGAAGGGCTTGAAAGAAGTAAATCTTTTCTGAACTTTATTCAAAGCTCTCTCTTTTTTTTAAATTTTATGGGAAGTTGCATTCTTCCTTACAAGTTTTGTGAAGGTTATGGGATGACTATATTGGCCACCTCTAGAATCTGTAGATCCAAATATGGGAAAATTTGATTGTTCTTAAGGGCATGTGCTTTAAAATGTAGACTTCTGTCATGTTTTAAAAGTATAGAGTATACTTTTTTCAGTATAATTTTATTTAAAGCATATTTATATCACTTTTTAAATATGCAGACTAAATTAGTCATGCAAATGTATTTTGCACCAAAGAAAATTAAAAATGAACTTTAGGAATTTCAGCATGTGATTTTGATAAGTTTCCATGCCTGTGGAGAGCAGCAGCTCAGCTATTTAAGTTTGTGCATTATTGGCTTTGCAATCATCAGGGCTGTGTGACTATTTCCAGAAGAGGACAAATACATTGGAAAACATATCTGAGGCAGTACTCAAGTGACATTGTTGCCAGAGTCCTTTGAACCTTGGAGACTGTAAATGGTTTCTTTTCCTAGTTGTGTATAGTTTGCATAACAACTCATATGTTTTAAATATTATCTTGAATTCATCCTAAACTCGACATTAAAGTATACTGAAAGAATGTATATCAAAACATTGTAAAATGTGTGTATTATAAATGCACATGTTTTGTTTGGTTGTTTGTTTATTTGCTTTCATACAGGGTCATGATAAGTAACCCAGGTTGACCTTGAATTTATGACCCTCTTATCTCAGGCTCTTGAGGGCTAGGATCACAAACACATGGCACGCTGGCTAGAAATATGGCATTTTTAACTGGGTATGTTTTTTTTCACTAATATTTGTTTTTTAATATATCAAACTTTTGTTTACAGTACACAGTAAAAACCCCACTACAATATTAACAAAATTTCTTAACAGTTTTTAAGTTTTCAATAGTTGTCCATTAGCATTATTTATCTGAAATAAGTATTTTATTTTAAACAACTGAGGTTAGTGTGGTCATGCACTTAATATTCTTTGCATTCTATGCTGATTTAGTAAATTATTTTTCTTGTTATTGTCTCTTGTTTCTAAACCCACAAAACAAGAGATTCCAAATTTATTCTTTTGATATGCTTCTGTTAGATCTATTTGGGTTTTTTTATTTAGATAAAAATTTTAGTGATAGGTTAAGACATGTAATTAAACATGACTTGTAAATTGTCATTGCCACTATCTGAATAAGATAGTTCTATGAAAATATTCACTTGTATTTTAACAACCTTTATACTTTCATATAATTTTTAGATATTAAGTTGTTCTTTAACAAAAATGTCCAAGTTATAACTTATACAAGATTTCATTGATTATATGCTGATACATTCTTAAAATGGTAATATTTTGTTGATTTTAGATGGTATATGGGAATGGTTTATCAATTTAAAGTGCTCATACTTTCTTATATTTACATTTGAAATAAGTAAGGGAAAGATAAATGAGAATTATTTATGAACTTATTTATTTTAAGCTCTGTCTATGTAATTTTTGAGTTCTCCAGTGTAGGTGGTATCTGGTATCTATGTGTAATTTTGACTAGAAAATGTAATAGAGATTAAGAGCAATAAAAATGGCGATCATATGATATATTTTTAAAGTGGATTGTGTTATACATTAAAATAGATATTAAATGTTGAACAAAGTATAGGAAATTACAATAAGTTAGCATTTACCAAACATAAACACTGTAAGATTAGTCTTGTAAAAGAAAGACCAATATTTTTCTGCTGGCCATTTCAAACCTCATGATATCAAGATATACTGGCCATAAGGTACAACTGGAAGACTTAAACAATAATCATTGTTTTAAGAGAAATTATGTATTATCTCTATTGGCATATCAGTCACTTGCTATATTATTTCATTTGTTGCTTGTACATAAAATCACAAGGCATTTTTCATTAAAAGGTAAACAGCATGGCCAAAGCTTATAGTCTATTAATTTTGTGATCTTTACAACCCCGAAGGTTGTGTTAAAATGTCTCAAAAGAAAAAGATTGTTCCTGGATGCCTTAAGAGGCTGTCAGTCTCATCAGTGGAAAGCTGCTTTAATTATTTTCTAGGGGAAAGGAAAACAGGGGTCCCCCGTTAGGTTTTTGCCTGTGATGATTAGCTTGTTACTGGGGAGGCCGTTCCCCACTTTGCATATCCTCTGTGTGTGAGGCAGTCAGTATGAAACCTCTTCTCTGTGCCATGAGCCTGTGCTTGGAGATTTCAAAGAAAAGTAGGATGGTGCCTGGGCTGTTGAACAGCCTTCCTGTTGGCCACTGGAGAGTGCGGGTCCAAAGGAGGCTTATGCTGAACCAGAAGTGTAGCTAATTAAAGAACTAGCAGGCATAATACCCAGGGAACAGAGGGCTCTGTTGTGAGAAAAAAAAAATTCAACCTAAATAATGAAAGCATGGAAAGAGACAATAAACAAAAATGCGAAAGTGTGCTGGTACCAAGTCCACACTCACCTCCCCCTGGACACTGATTGAGTCATCTTCACTCAGAACATCTCATGGGCACCCACAAGTGCACACCCGCACACACACAGAAAGGAAGAGATGTGATTCTACTTCAGTCATGTAAATGGGTGCCTAGTATTTCATGGGATGTATAAACCATGAAGTACCTAAGTGAGTTATTCTTAAACTGCAAATCCTGAGGTGACAGGGAACCAGGAGGAGAGTGTCGCCAGTGTGGCATGGGCATCTATAGGCCAAGAGAGCCTCATGGCTGCAGCCCAGCAAACACTATATGTCAGACTTTGTAAACTGGCAGCCATATGCCTAATTCAGCTCACAGATGTGCCCTGTTTGTCGCAGCCAGCGTTTCTTGTTTGTTTTCTTTTACAGAGCATACATTGGAAAAAACGGTTGGGTTCACATAGTAAATTGTGATTTCTATTGGACCCGCATGAAAAGATCAGTGGGAGCCCAATGCTTGTCGCCACACTCCCCTTACAGAGGTCTGAGTTTCACAATGTCCCTATAGTCCCCGTGTCTCCACCACTCCCACAACAAAAGCTTACCCAGCCTCCCCAGTCAATTTTCATCTCCACCTGGCTCTGACTGACATTGACATTTGTGACTTACGCACTAGAAGGACAATAAACTTTAAAACTCTTAAGTACTTTCTTATCTAGGAGTTAGCAGCTAACTATGCAATGAATGAATTCTGATTGCTTTTATACTTTGATAAAAGTTTTGTATTCTTAAGAAGTTCAAAATAAGAAACTTCTGGGTTCTTTTTTTTAAATCTATATAAATTTAGTTAAATTTGGAGGATTGGAGGATTGTTTTGCTTTGCTTTTGGTTTTGCCTTATTAGGAAAAATTGGCTGAAGTACATATAAAATATAAAAAAGTAACAATAAAATATGAATCTTCTAAATATATTTTTCTTATATAGATTTTGTCTTACTCTTGGAAAGCTTTGGTAGTAACATAATAAACATTTATTTTACATTCCATTCTTTAGAATATACATTTTGAAATCACAAAGCACAAACACATTCTTCAAGTTCACTGTTAATTAAATTGTTAAATGCATGAATCAAAAGATACAGATTCTTTTTAAAGTACCGTGAAGAGGTTTCAAATTTCAAACGTGTCTATTAACAAGCATTAGGTCAGGAGTTAAACACCCAGCGCCTCACAATGTTATACCCCTTTCCTGACCTGTCCCTGCAGACAGACACTGTTCTGACTCCAGTACCGTGAGTGGCTTACTACTTTTAGAGTGCAGCGTGAATGAATTATTTCACCTGCACTCTTGAGTTCAGTTTTTTTTGTTTTTTTTTTGCTCAATAATATACCGAAATGTGTTTGCTCTGTGTAATTGTATCTCTCGTGCTATTGTCTCACAGCATTTCGTACTGGATATACTTCAGCTCATTTACCCTCTTTTTTTCGTGACCTTGCAGGTCATTCATAGTCATGCTTTCATTTTGCTCTTCTGGGGATTCTTGTTCTTGTGTTTTGTGGATATGGATGTGTTTTTGCTCAGTCTATTCCAGGAGTATAGCTGCTGGCTCACAGAGGCTGCCTATGCTGGCTGCAGTAAATACCACTAGATGGTTTTCAGTCATCGCACTCTCACAGTTAGTTCTCAGTCAATTGCCCACTCACAGGTGTGGCTATGTTTTCTGTTCACTCCATATTCCACATGCTTACCACTGTTTCTTTATCCTCAGCATCTTGGTGGGTTTCTAGTGCAGTCACATTGTGATTTTAATTTTTTTATGACTAAGAAAGACTGGCAGATGCTTTTTCCAATGCTAAGGTTTAGGATTTTTTTAGTCACTTCTGAAGACTTCCGTTTAATGTTTAAGGACTGTTTGACATTTACCAAATGACATTGCTGGGGGGGGGGGAGTGCAGTTTATGGAGCAACAAATGTAGAGAACCCAGTGCTGCACCCAGCATCCAGAATGAACTCTGTGAAATTTGCTGCCTATCACAAGCACTTTCATGTGCCTTTTAAGACAGAGATAAAATTTAGGTGAGGATTATACTAAAAATGGGATGGGGCTAATGGGAGTGAGCAATAGGGCTGTATATAAGGTGGTTCTGGGAATATAAGAACAGGCTATGGAAATAAAAGCAGTATTGGGCTGGTGAGATGGCACCTGCTTCCAGGCAGTATTACCTGAATCCCTGGTACCTACACAGTGAAAATGGACACTTGACTTCCACAAGTTGTCTTCTAATCACCACATATGTGCATTGGAATGATCTCTCTCTCTCTCTCTCTCTCATACACAGATATGATATACACCAAATAAATAAATAAATGCATGTGACTAAAATATTAAAACAGTATTTTCAGTCATGATATTTGAATTCTTCAC
>CAJQZJ010032367.1:5035930-5081479 GCA_907164525.1 Lophiomys imhausi | reverse complement strand
TCTATCTATCTATCTATCTATCTATCTATCTATCTATCTATCTATCTATCTATCTGTCATCTATCCATATCATCTGTCTAATTACATCTCTATGTATAGATAGATATATGTTTTATCTCACATGGAACTATGTTTATATATATAGCTATGTATGTATCTATACCCATTTCCCATAGGAATTTATGGCAGAATGCTTAAAGAGATGTAGTGTCTCTATCTGGCCACATAAAGTGGGGCAAGTTGCTCTCTTAGTGGGTCCTCCTGGATTAAACAGAAATTGCAATAGTACGTAATGTGTAGACTTGTGAAGCTGAGTGAAGGTAAATAAGTTCCCAGAGTAGTACTTGGTAAATGCACGCACAAATATCAGCTCTTGCCGTCATTATCTCTTCCGTTTTTGTAATGTCTTTCTTTCTCCTACAGCATCAACTGCCGCCATCACCTATTAGTAGTTTAAAAATCTAATTTGTTTGTTTGTTCGTTTTTATTTTTCGAAACGGGGTTTCTCTGTGTAGCCCTGGCTGTCCTGGAACTCTCTCTGTAGACCAGGCTGGCCTTGAACTCAGAAAGATCTGCCTGCCTCTGCCTCTTGAGTCCTGGGATTAAAGCTTGTGTCCCCAGTTACTTCTAACTAATCTCGTGATATAAACTTCTTTTTCTGCAGTCACTTTAAAGGAACCCAGATTGAGAAATCTTATATTCAATGTGTGATATCGTTAAAAATAAAATTCTTTCATTCATCACACCACTGCCTGTTTCCTTTTTGCTTAAGCTTGTAACCTCACTTTGGCAAACCCATTGAACCTGGCTGTATCCAACCATTTTTCTAACCCATTTGTCTTTTCTTTTTCATGTCAGGATGATTATTATCCTCAGCTGCTCCGTAAGCTTGACATACTTTCACCTGCATTATTTCTAATGACAAATTCACCTTGCTAATCATTAAGTCTTGTCACATGTTCATGATTTGCCATTGTACCCAAGTGGAAGAAATCCAAATGTCTTAAATCACATAGCCAGTGTCCCTTCAAGCCTGGCTGTCTTTCAGCTCCTCAGTCTTCTTCCTCTACTACTTATTATTATTAATCTTGTCCCATGTGTTTGGTGAAGCAGCCTCTCCTCAGTCCTTCTTCTGTTAATGTGACATGCCTTATTTTGTCTTCTAGGATATCATATGTTTTAAAGATAATTGTACATGTGAGTTTGGATATATTTGTTAATAAATCTGAAACCATGAAACTTTATTTGTAAACTTAGTAGAAATTTACCTGTCTTATAGTAATAACAACATAATAAGTAAAATGTTAGCAAGCGAGACAGAAAGTATTCCTAATATTGATTGGATCTTTATAAACTGGTGCTTTTATTTCTTTTATTAAATCATCTCATAACATTACTGCTCCTTTCAAGCCAAATCACCCCAACTTCAGGGCTGGAAATAGCTTCTAATCACTGCTGTTAATGGAAGAATTTTATTTAAATAATATTTGATTATAGTCCCTGTTTACATGGAGCACTTCGTTGTACCATTTAAATTTGGTTTTTGTTCAACCCAGAGGACAATTTTGGTGTTTGACATTCTTTGTAGAATCATTGTACATCTAAATAGTTATATTTAATACTTGTGAATAAAAGTAAAGAAAAGTAAGCTAGGCATAGTGACACACACCTTTTAATCCCAACACTTGAGGGACTGAGGCAGGCAGATCTCTGTGAGTAGTTTGATACCAACCTGGTCTGAATTGTGATCTTTGTCTCAACCAAAGTGTGTGTGGAGGGGGGAATACAAGAAAGCACTTTGTGTTTGTAAAATGTTCTGAAGAAATGATCAAATTACCATTTATTTGCATAGCAGCATAGTGCTGTACACTTTGATTTAAAAGTCAACCTAATATGGAGTAGTCATTTGATGAGATATTTACTCTGCATTGGTGGTTCTTTATCCACTGACCAGATGCTTCTACTGAAGGATCCTGATCATCTCATTCAAAGTTTAATGCAATTCTATTATATACAATAATCTCTCTCACACACACACACATATATATATATATATTATATACAATAATCTCTCACACATATATATGATGTATATGTGTATATGGCAAGAGATAACGATACAGAGAGGTTAGAAAATATAGAGACATAAATCTTTAAAATGAAATATGTTAAGGAGGGTATTTTTAATCTCTGTACTAAAATATATTTCTTATTTGTTGGTAAAATGAAGAACAAAGAAAAATTTTGAAAATACATCCTTAGATTCAGTACCTTCTGGCAGAGTTTCTTCCTTCATATATAGATGTTAGCTGTGATGTGGGAATCCTGATACTAGAGAACATTGTTTAACTTCTTTAAGATCAGAGAATAGTTTAGGAATAATATTTTTATGCAAGAATAAGAAAACTCAATATAGGCACATTTCTTCTTTCCTTGAGAAAAAGCCAGAAGGCTTTTTATCTAGGCTCCTTTTGAGTATTATGAGCAACAGTCTCCATTAACCCTATTTTTTTTCAAATTTTCTTTGTTGATACTATTATGTCCAAAAGCTCTGTGGTTTCAGCCAGACTGAATGACGAGTCGGCTGTTACAGAAAGCACGCTTTTCCATGCAGCTGGCCAGTCCCTACTGCACAGATGGCGGATTTATTTTTCCTTTTACCAGCAGCCCCTTTCTTCCCTGCACAGGACTGTGAGCCTTTGTGATTGTGTATAAGTCAGTGCAATAGTACTGCTCATAGACTTGAGGAGTTTTCAAATGTGCCCAAGTGAAGGGGAACAGGGAGTACGGAACTGGAAGGGGGGGGGTTTAGAAGACTGTCTGCATACTAAAAAGGGGTATGACCTCATGAGAACCAGATATTCATCATTTTATAAAAAGCATCTTTGTCCTAAAACCAGAATTTTGATTTTTGCTTCACTTTGCATGGACAGAATAACAGCAGATCAGTCAAATTGAGGGAAGGTGCATAGGGAAAGCAGGCAGAAGGGAATATCCAGATCTTGCAACTCAATTGGAGCAAATATTAGTACTTTCTTGCCATGTATACATGTTTGAATAATTTTAACAAGTCAACAATTAAACTTTTTAATGCATATGTGTTTATTTGTGGCTTTCTACATAATCCTCTTATGTTATAAATTAACATCTAGAAATGATTTAATCTTATATATAGATGTGCATATGTAAATGCATATATTACATTTGTTAATGCTCTTGTATATCATATGTTTAATGAAAAGCAGACTACTATGACTCAGTGATTCAATGTTTCTGTGTCAGCTATTTTATATCATGAATAGAGAAAGAAATACCTTATTGAAAAATTCATAACTATGCTATAACTACTATAAAATTGTGCATATGATAACCATGTATCTAAAAATGTTTCAAAATATCCCATTGTAATTACTAATGTGCTTGACATTTCACTTGGTAGATGAAATGATGATAGTTGAATCATGATGGTAATTCCAATAAAAATTTGTTTTCTTCTCCTTTTGCACATATAGAGAACTGAGTGATTTGTGTATGTAAAGAGAATCCAGACAATTGACCTACGAGTCTTATTATGGAATAGTGTTTTTGTTTCAACCCAAACTGCAGATCAAAAGTCTTTATGGATGGATAGCCATGTGTGATCAATTTTTTATCCCACTAGTTAGTCATTTTCCAAAATCAAACACAGATGATAATAAAATGAACAAATCAGAGTCAGATATTATAATCAAAAGGAAACTGTACTGGTATTTCAAGTAATTAAAAATGCATTTGTTTTCTTAATCTAAAAATTAACTAATTATTACATTTAAATTTTGTTTTTATTTAATTAGAATACAAATAAAATACATCATTCCCTTCTTTCTCAATCTCTCCAATCTCTTCCATTTCCCTCCACTTTACTCCCTCACATATTCATAGCCTTTTCTTCAAGCATTATTATTTTATACACACACACACGCACAGACACACACACATACCAATAAATATGTAAACATAACTACTGAATCTGTCAATGTTGCTTGTATGTGTATGTTTTTTGGGTTGATTGCTGGTATTGGATGACTATATATGGGATTTTCCTCCTCTCAGAACTTGTTAATTACCTGAAGCTCTTTATCCAGAGGTGGGATCCCATGAGATTTCCCCCATCCACATTGGCATGGCAGCTGGTGTTATTATTCTTCAGGTCTTGTTTAGGCAGCTCTACTGTTGAGACTTCATGGATACAGCCTCCTTGTCACATCTAAAAGATAATCTCACAGCCAGGTCCAATTGGCTCTTACACTCTTTCCAATCCCTTCTTCTGTGATATTCTCTGAAATTTAGGTGTAAGAATTGTGTTGTAAATGAATTAATACAATTTTTTCTGTATTTTCACCAATCGTATCTTTCTGTAATGTCCTTCTTCCTTTTGCTTCAAAGAGAAGTTTCTTTGACGAGGGTTAATAACTGGACTTATCTGTGTATATAAGTAGTTAGACTGCAGTTAAGAATTATACTAACTTAGAAGAATGGCCATAGTAAGTTCTTCTCTAAGATCTATGATCTCACCAGCCTTGGGGAGTTGGCTAGGTTTACAGCATCAGACAGGATTTTCTGCCTCTTTAGCAGGGCTTAAATCCAGTTAGATAGCTGTTGGTTACTACTAAGATATTAGTGCCAATATTACACTGTGAGGTTTACCTTGTTGTGCTGGTCACTATTGTGGTTTGTACGCATCACAGCTGAGTAGGACTATTGATTACATTCCTCCTTTGTCAGCTTGCACAGCACATTCTAGTGTCATGAAGACAGTCCTCAGGAAGAGACTGTCAGGGAAGAACCAGCTCAGTTGCTGGGTCCTGGGTCCAAAATGCATGGTGCCTTCAACAATCGGGACTTACCTACAATTTCTTGACGGCAACTCAGCGTAATATCAGTAGCCTAATAATGTTTTCTGAATCTTTTGGACTCTCCTTACCAACAACTCTAAAGGTGGTTTCTCATGCCTGGCATGGGAGTTTCTGGTAGATGGTCCATGACTCTTGGGGAGAAGTATTATATTCTCAAGTGGTACAGCTTCATAGGGAAAATGTAAACACACACACCCACATACTTTTATGCATTTTATGTAATGTTAGTAAGTATAGAATAATGATTGCCTACATCCTTAGTGCTATTTATCTTTCCTCTCTCCTTCTCTTTCTGTACTCTCTTTCCTCTGCTCTCCCCAACAAAATTCCCCTCCCCCTTAAAAGTGCAACCTTACTGGCTAGTTTCACAAATGTGACCCATGTTTGCCTGTTTATATTTTTAAGCGTGCTTATTCTTACTTCACTCTGTCAAAGTTATTATCCTTTTGGTGTCCCAGTTTATTTAGCCATCATAAAATGCTAGTAAACAATTAAAATGTCATGAAGATAAAAATCATAATTAGGTAACTATGATAATTGTAATCATAATTAAAGATAATAAGATATGAACTGATTAGAATATTAATGTTGGGTTCAAGAATTATAAAATTCTAATGTTGTAAATGATTTTTCTATTCTGTTGTGTATGTACATGTTAAATTTATTTATAGCATCTTATTGCGAACTAAGAATTACTATGAACATATTGAAGAATACATTTGAAAATTAGAATTTTCCAAACTTCTGCAGTGTCTTGCAGTGAACTAGAAGGTGCTTGTGCTTACAGGTGTGTAGAGATGTGTTTCAGGAAGCTGGTAGTTTCCTTGAGCATTCTGGTTCAAAGGCTCCTATAATTGCTAATTTAAAAATATTTATAAACTAATAGGAAAGTATGTTAAGGACTATAATATCTTTTGTGTGTTGAAGGCAGCTTAGGGCCTCGTAAGAACATCGATAAAAAGCATTTTAGATCAGTAAAGCTGAGGTAAGGGCAAAAGTCAAAGCTGGGACAGATGTGGCCCAGCTGTGCATTCTTTCTATGGAAGTCAGAAGACAATCAGTTCTTTATGAGTTTAAGTAACCTCCACAAATACATGTTTCCTGAGAATCAATGTCCTTTTTAATTCAATAATCATAGTACCTATCATAATCCAATAGTGATTGTGACTTGGATTTTAATTGCCTATTTGGAATAAGGCAGTTTAAATATATATATATATATATATATATATATATAGAGAGAGAGAGAGAGAGAGAGAGAGAGAAGTTTAATCATTTCCACAGCAGACTTATGAGGTCAGTATTTATGATAGGTTCACTGAGGTATAGTGCCCATTTATTTACACACATCATTGTGCCAATACAAATTTTGGCCTACTGTGCTTAAATAGCCACTGTTCCTTGACACACTTTAAAAGGAATGATATGCCTCCTGCTTCCTGAAACCAACACTAATAGAAATATCTGAAACATCATGGACTATTAAAGATGTCGTAAAATATCCATTAGTACAACCACTGAGCAATATGAGTAATGCTACAATAAGGTAGCATAGACTCTGCAGAAAGTTATATAGCAAAGCATTGCAGGGAATCAAGGAAATAATTTTAAAAGAATACTTTTTAGGTAAATAGAGGCAAGGAGTAGTAGGATTCTGTTTCCAACAGGAAAATTGTAATACAGTAACTTAAAATATTAACAGAAAAGAATTTGTAAATCAATTGGGATATGCTGATCCAATTTGTCTGGATGGGAGAATGAGGAGGAAGAAATGTGAGGTGAAAGAAAGGACCAGACTCCCATCCTATGGCTTAGGTTTTCTTGACATCAGAAACACGGATGGGATTAGAAAGACCTCCCAAGCATCTGTGTTAGAAGGCCCACAGGAAGCCCACAATGAAGGGAAGGTGATGCTGATCTTTTCCAGCAGGCTGGAGAACAGGACAATATAGCCCCAGTGCATGTTTCTGTACATGCCCAGTAGGCAACAAGCTCAGACTAGAATTTATGAGAATTTAAAAGGAATGAACACACGCAGGGGAATGGCACAATAATGTTAAACCAAGGACAGGGAGAAAATGAATACTTGAGGTAATAATTGAGGGAGAACCAAAAGGAAAGATTGTTACAGATTTCAGTGAGTATTTGTCTAAAACTGGGAAATTTTACTTGTGTTACACTTATATGGTGAATGTGTTTATAATGTTTTAGTGGCACTTTCTAAGCCCTTCCCAAAAATGCTGCATTAAACATAAACATTTGAAAATGTATCTAACAAATAATGAGATCAATATTGTCTTTATTGAAAAAAACCTTAGTCTACACTTCTAGCTGCCATTGTGCATTAAGTACCATTTAAAAGACACTCAGCAATGTTCAGCAACACACAACCACACACACCCTCATGTTCACAGTGAGTGAAACTGAAATGAATGTGGATATCAAATGAGAAGATACTGCCTGAGTATTGCATAGCCTCCCCATGCTTCTCACTCCTGTGGAAAAGTAACGCTGTCTACCAACAGTGCTTTCTGACTTTATGCACTTACTTTGAGGAAGGAATTAAGAACATGTATGCAAAAGTGCTTCCTACATTTTAAAGGGCTATACAAACATCGAAAATCAGTAGAGAGAGAGAAAAAAGAACAGAATCAAAAGGAAAACTATTAACTAAAGTCAAAATATTTATTCATGGTTTCACTTCTTCTTTTTCCTACTTGCTTCTTTCTTCTTGGTAAATATTTCAAATATTTGTTAGTATTTGAATTTCATGGCAAAAGAACAAAAACAAATAGTAGAGTGACTCATACTAAAAATATACTTATGGTATACATCATTAGATATCTATTACAAAAAGAGTTAAGGTATAACTTTTATAACTGAAAGCACTGACTCAACCTGGCAGGAACTTCAAGTATCCAATTATTTTCCACACAACATTAGCAAAAGCTCAAAATGTTTATCTGATTTTTTTTGTATTTATGATATTTCAGAGGTTTTTTTCCACATTTCTTTGAGAATATCCAAGTGACAAAGGAAATATGATAGAATTAATTCAAGAAATTAATTATTAATTGAAACCATTTTATTTAATTGGCATTACACTTGCCATCTGACATGCAATGATCTACAGTTACTGAAAACAAACAGGTTTCAGGCTAGCTAGGTACTAAGGGCCTGCGGCAAGTTTGAAAAATAAAAATTCTCCTGCAAACACCTATTAATATTTAGAAATATTTTAAAAGTGTATACATATACCTGCTCACATTGCTACATTACTATGCTAGGACACATCAAAAAAATTGTTCGTATCACACTAAAGTAATATATATATATACATACACCACATGCTACTGATGGTGATACCTTGTACATTTAAACTACCCTATTCAGGCTGAACTACAACTGTTACAACACAGATAATGGAAATCCAGTGTAAGTAGTGATGGCATTCTCAGTGAGGTGAACTCCAGAATCACACATCCCTTCAACTATGAGCCTGAATGTTTGGGGGTCACTGACAATGACACCATTCCTCAAATTCTCTGGTTGTTTTAGTAACTGAATTCCATTTAATGGAAGAAAGTTATATTATTTCTTTATTAGTATGTTTTTATTGTGATGTTTATATATATATTTTTTAAAAATTACATTATTTGCTATTGTTGTGCTAAGGACAATATATATGCATATATAATACATATATATATATAGACACTATACATATAAGTACATATATGTATATATTGTCTTTATCACAACAATAGCAAATAATGTGAATTGAAAAAATCTTGTATGTAGTTAATTTTGAAGTAAGTTTGAATAATACAGGCAAAGCATTTGGACATTTGAAATTTGGAAACTACCTGTTATCACCATAATAGTAATACACCTTAGCCTATGGTATTTTTTCTTTTTTTAAAATTACTATACTGAGTCTGAGAGAATTAAGATGACCCAGATAAGTGTTCATTTCTGTCACATGGCACTTAACTAAGCTTAAAAAAAAGCTTCTGCTTTAAGGTCATAATCCAAAAGAGCAATTCAACTAATAAAAACTACCATCACATCAGTCGTTTGATAATGCACTCAGTGTCTTCAACGGTCATCATAAAAACTACAGTATTAAAAGAATGCTTTCAACAAAGCAGAAAGAAAGGAAAGAGGGAGCGAGAGAGGAAGAGAGAGGCAAAGAGGGAGAGTGTGCTTTTAGAGATAAAACACTGTCCTCCATGTTACACTCATATTAGCTTCAAGTTACTACTTGCTGTCCTCAACAGGGTCTACATGGAAACACTAAGTCACTTGCACAGTTCTTCAATTTTAAGTCTTTAATTTCAATTTAGTAACTGCCATGAGTCACTCTTATTTCCTATTCACTTGAAACTTAACATATTAATCTTGGAAAGAGCCCATCATAAGTTGTAAAAATGTATATAAAATAAATTATCTTTGCTGAATACTTGGGGCAAGGAAAAGCATATATGTTTGTTCTTTCACTGATTTAGCAATTTAGTCACACTTTGAAAGCCAATGTCTATTAATGTAGAGAACAATAGAATCATACTTATGGGCATTTATAGACAGCTACATTAAAGTCATTGTACTCTAATTTCACACCAGCACTTAAAATCATAGCTATGGAACTGCACTGTGAAGAAGATGGGGAAATTAACTTATAGATGGGCAGCATTTAGTCAGACAATATAAACAGCTGTGGAGCATTTACTTGGTGCCAGGTACTTATTTGACATAAGAGATTCAAAGATTACAGTTGGAAGATTTTCTCAAGCCCAGAGGCCAGTAAGGGAAAAAAGACATGTAGGTTAAATGTAATGTAGGAGATAGATTATTAGTATATAAAACACAGTAGAATGCTGTGGGTAGAAGTTAAAAGATTATTATGTTAGGCAGTAGAATCATACAGGGAATCCTGGGGTGCAGACGGGAGTCTGAGTTCTTGATAACATATGCATGTTAATATCCTAAATATATTGTTGAGCTCAAAAAGAGATCCTTAGAAACTGGCATATCCTTCAAGATAGCTGGGAGACAAACTAGAAGAGAAGGTGTTAGAGGAGGAAAAGAAGCACTCCAGTATACAGCATTGTGCTTGAAAGCCAAAGGGCTGCAGACTACACCCTGGAGTGTGTGTGAAGTCATCAGAAGAGGACAAGCTTAGAGCTGCTCTGAAGAAATTCACCTTTCAGCAAGAAGAGTTCCTCAGCAGAGCAGAGATTTGAGAAGTGGGTCCTGTAGACTATTCACGAAGCTGTGTTAAAATCTTCACTCCTTTTAAGGAGTGAAACTAATGAGTGAGTGGAACTAATGAGTGCCACAGAGCAGGCGAGAATGCTGGGAAAGGAACAATGAATATAGAAGATAAACGTGTATTTAAATTTAATGACAATAAAGTGGTATCATTGTGTGTTGTTCCATCACTGTTGCAGGCTTAGTCACTAACATGTAGAAAATGATAAAAACATCCTTTACTTAGGAATATAAATGGTGACAGCCAATTATCTTTTTGAGTACTAGGTAGTTTGCTGACCAGAGAATTAGCTGCTCAATGGGATATTTGTTGTGTTTTGTTTTGTTTTTGTTTTTTAAGACAGGGTTTCTCTATGTGTCTCTGGCTGTCCTGGAACTCACTCTGTAGACGGCTGGCCTTGAGCTCACAGAGATCCACCTGCCTCTGCCTCCCAAGTGCTGGGATTAAAGGTGTGTGCCACCATGCCCGGCACTCAATGGGATTTTAAAGGTAATTTCTAGAGAAACAAATTACTTACCAATTTCACAGGTTTGTCCAAAACCATATATTTTCGGTGACAGATTTGTTTTGAATACTTGAAACTTTTAAATCAAAAGTTTATTGATGTTGACTTTGCTATTTTGAGTACAGATGAATTGCAGTTATATTTATTTTGTTACTATTTAAAATATTAATATATATAATATATAAAATTAGATATATTTAAAGATATCTTTTGATGCCTCAATATACTAACCAGGATAAATCTGTATATTCCCTCAAATACTGTTTCTTTATGTCTAGAACATTCAAAATTCTTTCTTGTAACTTTGGTGTGATGAATCATCATTATCAATAGTCCTTGCTGTGCAAAAGGAGCCCAGAACTTACTACCTCTATCCTATTGTCACGACTTAGTAGCCATTGTTTCTATTTTCTCCCTCTTGACTCCCTATACTTGGTCTTGAGTATCACAAGTCATTCATGATATTCTTTATTGTCATTATAAGATTAGGTTTGATAACATGAAAGCTAGACATACAGATAAGAGAATGGTGTTAAAAAAGACGTGAAGGCTGGTGAATAGACAGAAGGAAAGGAATGTTTTGTTTCCAGTCTTGTATGGGTCAAAGAATATTTTTCACATTATGGATAATTTTGTAGGAGAGTTTGGGGAGAAATGGTTCGCAAGCTCACTAGAGCATTCAAACAGCTGCACAGGATGACAGAAATATGCATCTGTGGAAGGTTAGTGGGCTTTCAAGTCAGAAGACTGAATGGATAGAACTTGTCACGCTAGACAGTGGGCATGAAAACTTTCTAGCATAAAGGAGAACTGAGCAACAGAAAAGCATAGTTAAGCAACAATTTTGACAAAATAGAGATGTCAATCTCTGACTGAATCAAAGATGTTTGGAGGATTGAACAGATGGTGAAATGAATCTTGATAAGAATGGGCTTTATTGTTCTGGTTTGCAGTGTGCATGATGGATAGAAAACATTAGGAGTAATTCTCAGAGTACACAGTATAGGGGGACAAAGGAGGGGTAGGCAAGACTGTTCTCTCAGGGGCTGTATTACTTTTTTTTCTGCTACCGTAAAAAATAGTCACAGATTTAGTGGCAAAGGTCTCAGTATTGTCTAGCTCATGGTTCTCTAAGTGAAAAACCTAAAATGAATCTTGATAAATGCTAAAATGAATCAAGATGTCAAAGGGACTGCCCAGTGGGGAATTGACTTCATTGTCATTAACAGCTTCTAAGAGATCTCCTAAGTATTGGTACTGCCCCATTCTTCCATCTTCACAGCAAGCACCGATGGACCTCACGTTTCCTATCATCAGTTCCATTGGCTAATTCTGTTTTCATCATCAAACCCCTTTGTTGTTGCCTATGTTATATTAGATCTGCCTGGATCACGGGGTAGTCTCCACATCTCAAAATTCTTAAGTTAATGCTATCTGCAAAATGCCTTCTGTAGTCTAGGAATTAAGATAAGAATTCTGAGTCTCCATTTTTCTTCCTGTTTAGTATCTGTGACTTAGTTATAGCAAAGTGAGTGAGATACATACTGCAAATTGATTGCAACTGAGTTATTTCAGAAGATGTAATGAAAAGTCTGAGAGAAGATATAAAATTAGAACAAAATTGTAGCATTTCTATGAATAGTACAGCCAATGGGATGGATGAGCCTTCTTAAATTATCCCTCCCCTGGTTTATTTATTAGGAACTTTATACTTGTTATCAGAAGACTGATGGTTTTTAAACTGGGTTATTTTCAGCTTGCCCATAAAAGAGACAAACTCATTCTAGAGCTATTTAGCCTTAACCATACACAAAAAGAATTTTATGTGATAAAGCATCACTGGCATGACATGTGACAATTTTATTTCTGATTTACTCCTGCTTTAACTTTTGATTGCTCTAAACTGTCAGAAAGCTTGAGATTACAGATAACTAGCTTAGACAAAATGTCTGACAGCCACTTACACATTTGTCATAGGTAGCTGAAAGCTTGCGATGAAGCCGCTCTTGATGTTACCCAATAAGGAGCTGCCATAGTGACTTCAGATAATGTTGCCTACAATCCAAGACTTACTTCAGAACTCAGGTCATTCTAGTAAACTCATTTCTTAGCTTGGTTTTTCTATCAAGTGTTTAGTAAATATAATAGTCCTCGTCACAGAAAACTAGTGAGCATATCGTTACCACTTCCTCTGATTCAGTAGCCAAAGAACACAGTTACAAGCATGTACTTTATTTTTTAAAGACATACCATAATTAACATAAAAATATTTGTACCATCCATATTATAATTCTGCAAGAAGGCTTACCCACATTTTAAACACCAAGCTGGCAAACAAACAAACAAAAAACCATCAAACAAGCAGCAATGACACTTTCATTAGTGGACTGAAAAGTAGAAATCCTATTTATTTTTAATATTGAAATGATAGATAACAAGAATATAGACTTTTATTAGAGAGGTGAAATCAAATAAGAAAAGTTTAATTTGTTTATTCTTTTTAAATGAACATTGTTGATCCAGGTTTAGCCACCCATCAAACAAATGTGAAATCTGCAGGAGAAAGGGGAAGTGTTTTTAGTCATGGTTTCTCTGAGTGTTGTCTGACATGAAATATTGATGTCGAAGACTATATTGAGATTCAGAGTTAATGCTCATGTGCTTTTGGTGTGCAATTTGATTTAATGAATGTCTTTTCAAAGCCTCTGACAGAGAGGTACATGTTGCACTGATGATCCTCACGCAGGATGGATTCCAACATGATTATCCATTAACTACATTATTTTCAAATTGTCAAGGCTATGGGCTTCTTTATGGAATTATTTTTCTTTTGACCCAATATATCTTTAAAAAGGGAGGAATCTATCAGAAAATTATCCCTCAGACACATGCTGAAATCCAAAATCCAGTGTTAGTTTCAGGAGCTTAAGTGACGGTTTCTATTAGGGAAAACTCGTAAAGTTAAAAAAAAAAAATTTTTGACTTCATTTCTTTCTCCTAACTCCTGTTCCACAAATTCTAGGAATCTCTTGATAACTACTTCTTTTGCCTTTTTTATTTCTTTCACTCACTTGAAAATTTAAACTCACTATGTGATTCTTCTTGGAACAAATCAGCTCTTTTTATACGTTCAAATAGTTTCAATGTTTGTGTTAAGGTGTCAAGTACTATCTGTTAGAGAAAATAAACCTCATTAGCAGTTTTAGATGTGAAGATAAGTGTTACAGAGAATTTAACCTATAAAAAAATTTTTACTTGGCAGTTTTCTTTATGAGTGCTCTATAACCTTCAAAATATCTATGTTCTTTGTTGTTTGTTTTTTCAAATACTTTACAAAGTGATGTGACTTAGATGGGCGTGCAAACCCACACTCACACACTCTGTCTCTTGTATGGAACACTCTGGGTTTGCTCTCGAATTTTATGTGACACTCCCAGTATCAATATTAGCTTGTCAGATCTACAATTCCATTTTAATTGGCTAATTTTTTCTCATGCCTCTGAAAAGTTTATCTGTGAAAACTTGCAGAAGCATCTCCCAATTTGCTGCCAGCTCTACTGTCTTTTAGTTGTGTACAGCAGCTGAACAAGAAAACATTACTGCTGATGCCTGTATGCAGCCACACCTCTGGGCTGTTCTATAAACAATGTTTGAAATCACAGCCAAAACCACATGGTCACTGGGTCAAATGAGCTCAGCATTTACTAGAAGGGTTTTGAAATGGAAAAGTCTGGATAGTGGTTTTAGTCTATCAGACACAGAAAGAAGGCAAAGTATAGAAGAGGACACAGGAGGTAATGTAAGTCAAGAAGAACCTTAAGAGAACAGTCCTCAGTATTAGAATGTTGTATCGCAAATTATTTTTTTCTACAATAGTTTCCACAGTTGTTATTATTGATACTTTACTAAATTTCTTCCTTGTATCAAAACTACTTATGGCAGACTTGCTGGAAGTTAGTAACATTTTTAAAAAATGAGTAAGAATCTTGAAATCTAGGAACAGTAAAAGAAAAATTCTGAGTACATTCATGAACTACAAGCAAATAGTATACTAGTATTTTTGTGAAAAAATGTATTATTGAATGGCTTATTATTGTGAAAACAGGTATTATAAATTAAAAATAAAATGGTGAATAGAATATGACATTAACTCATTCATGTACTTTGAAGTATTATGAGATAATCTGTCAGTATTGAATGTTTTAAATTAGCATATGACAAAAATTATTAAAATAAATATTCTATATAATTGGTAGCAAAATTTTTCATTATTTTCCAAATTATTCTAAAAATTAATAAGCCATATTAGGAATAAAAAACCTTAATTCTGCCTTTATTGCTGAATCTCTTTTTCAGTACTTTTTCATTATATTCATTCTTTGGACTATTTAACTGACACATCTCAGTGTAGCTAATTGTCTAATTTATTGAGAAAACCTGCTAATCTCCCTTATCCCTTCACATTCTCTGACAAAAACGAATCTGTATGAGGATCTGCCAAGCCCTTGCACTTATCTATAAAACTCAATGTTACTGGGGTCCCGATGAAGCCATGTAGGCTCTTGGTGACCTAGCTTTGCTATGTTTCATCTGATCAATTACACTCTTATCACAATTGACACCTTTACAATGTCTTTCTGTTTTCTTTCCAGGACCCCCTGTTTCACCTGGAGTCACACAGATCTGAGAGAGGAAGGGGAAGATGTCCTTTTGACCCCAACTCCTCCTTTGTCTCCTCTCTAGTTGGTAATTATCTTCACCACAGACATTAGGTGGTAGCCATTGTGATTTGAAATGTATTTTTCAACTTCAGTGCATTCTTTAAAATACACTTTGCCTTGCCGAATCTATCAGCTAGTATCTGGAGAAATGATGCTGAGTTTCAACCTAGGCTATCTTTGGTAATCTGACTCTAAAATAACTGCAGAGGCCATGAAATCTTTATTCCTCATCATGAAAAACAAATATCTACAAATGCTTGAAACAGAATGATTGTTATGGTAGCATTTAGCACTCAGAGAATGTAACTTTGTGATGGCTTTATAAAAATGTAGCCAGAAATATCAACTATTTTAAAATATATCAACTTTTATATTATTATGTGAAGTAGTTTAAAGAATTTCATGTGTGTGGTTGTTGTGTGTTTATTTTACTTTTTTGTTATTCATAGTATTCAGCAAAAACTCATATTGATTGAGAATTCTAAAGTTATTTTTTAAATTCTTATTTTACATTTCTTTTGTGTGTATGTGTGTGTGCATGTGTGTATATGTGTGTGTGCATGCGTGCATGCATGTGCAGAGGTCAGACGACAATACACAGGTGTCATATCTCCACTATGTAGAAGTTAAGATCTAACCTGTGCCATTGGGTTTGGAGGTAAGCACCGTTAACTGCTCAGCCATCTAGTTGTTCCCATTTATCTAAATTCTTCTTAAGCTAGAATATAAATTATAGAATCTGATCAGCTCAAACTAGCACTAAATATGTGGATTGGAAAATTGCAGTAAGATAATGCTACCTGACAGATATTGCACTTGAATTCAGGTTAAGTAAATGAATTGTCCAAAGACCTCTCTTGCCACAATAAAGAAGCATGATTTACTGTATTATTTAAAACTGAAAATGATGTACTTGTAAAAGTAATGATGTACTTGTAAAGTAATTCAGAACATTCCTAGATATAAAATTGACAGGAGCAATTCTTGGTACCTAATAAGTGATGTTTCTGTGTTCTCAGTACATGAGAGGTTCTGAAGCTCCCTATGGCCAAGACACTATTATTACATTTCCAGTGTAAATTGTCAGTTGATCATATATGTGCTCATTTCACATGAGCATCCTCCCTCATTTCTTTTTGTAGAAAATGAAAAACTGTAAGTTGTAGAGACTTCATATTCTAAGTAAACTGATGAAACTTAGAATGCTTTGCTGGTGTTTAAAAAATGTTCTGAAGGGCTGGAGAGAGGGCTTGATGTTTAACGGTACTGGTTGCTCTAGCAGAACATTGAGGGTCTAGTCCCAGCATTCACACAGTGGCTCACAACTTTCACTAATGCCAGTCCCCACGGGATAGGATGCCATCTGGTGGCCGCTGCAGTCACTGCACCCATCCACCTATACACAGACATGCATGAAGATAAAACACCCATACAACAAATATTAAGGTTAAAAATATAAAAGTAAAATATGTTTTACTGATTCATACTGTACACACTGGAGAATATGCTTTCTTCAAAATTTTCCAGATTTTGATGGGTCTTGTATTCTGCTCACTACACTTCCCTACTGGATCATGGTTCTCACACACAAACAAGAAAAATGTTATAGAGAAATAAAATCGGATATTATCTCTACAAATTCAAAGCTTTGATTTTAGCATTATAATTAAAAGTGTTATAAAATGAGAATTTCACATAGTAAGCTGAGTCTTGACTAAATACACATTTTTAAAGATGATTTTAAAATAAAATGGCTATTTTAAAATATTTTAATTCCTCTATAAATTTGTATATAAAATGTGGTGGTGGCAGTGTGTGTGTGTGTGTGTGTGTGTGTGTGTGTGTGTGTGTGTGTGCATTTATATAGAGTATGAAGATACCTTAAATATAAAACCAGAGCTGTTAAGACAGCTTAGACAGTAGGAATCACAACATTAGAAATGGCATTCCTTCTGCATACCATATCCATAGTTGCTAGACATT
Source organism: Lophiomys imhausi (assembly GCA_907164525.1). Taxonomy (NCBI): domain Eukaryota; kingdom Metazoa; phylum Chordata; class Mammalia; order Rodentia; family Muridae; genus Lophiomys; species Lophiomys imhausi. The sequence goes on along the minus strand of CAJQZJ010032367.1, from coordinate 5,064,103 downwards.
CCCCAGAAATTGGCAGGATCTGAATTAAAATGCTTACATTTGATAAATTGAATGTCTGGATGGAGTATAGACTGAGAAACCTTGGCAAACAAAAAACAAATTTTGAGATATTTCTCTATTTAAAAGATGTTGGAGGTTGGATATTACACACTATGGATTCCTATCCATTGAAATCCTCAGTCTTTTGGAAGAGAAGACCAATCATTTAAACAGTTTGTTTAAATGGTGAACATAGTCATTTCCATAGCTATCTACATCACTCAAGATTCAGGCTCCCTGGAGCTGGTTTGCTCATGGAATCAGGAATTTACAGCTGAAGTATTTAAGAGGGGAGTATTACTGAAGGGATATTGCCAGGAGAATTTCATTGAACTACTAAATCGAATTACCCTGTGCTGAAATGTGAAGTGCTTGCCATCTGGGGGCTATTTTATTTATTCAGAAGAGAAATCAAATACAAGATAGCTCTCCAAGCTAAACACAAGTTATAGAACAATCCCTCCAAAGATAAGAAATAAAAATATAATTCTTTACATTTGTCCATTCTCTCTCATCCCAAAGTACTTTGAAGAGATCATTTACACACTGTGGAAAAGCTGTAGCCGCTGGACTGGAAACCTGATGGCCTATGTGAGCCACAGCTCTTTACAAGATAGGAAGTAAAGATAATTCACTCAGTTGAAAAAGTAGTAAAAAAGTCATCTGAAAAATGAAGCCACCTGACTTGGAATCTGGCAAATTTTGATGTTGCCTGCCTACTCTGACATAGAGGAATGTATTAATGTGATATTTTTATAGCCATACATGATCTGTTCTGATGGGTTAAGACAGGGCCCCAGCACAAAGATGACCAATCATCATTTAATCATCATTCCTTGTGTCTTTGTTCTTGTATGCTGCACAATGTATAATGACTTTTCTCATGAAGACTAGTTTAATGAGAAAACACTCACACTGGTAACAATATTCACAAGACAAGACTATGAGGCCTCAGAGAAGAAAATATTTTTTATTAGTTCTTTGAGAAATTTCACACTATGTGTTTTAATCATATCCACCCTTCCTCCAGCCCCTCCCAGATCACACTCCTTTCCTAACCACCCAAGTTTGTGTCCTTTTTAAAAAAAGATCTCCGTCAAGTTCAGTTTGCACTGCCAATATATTCTTGGATGCTTGGTCTTCAAACTGGCAAGTAATCAATTGTCAGTACCTCTGTCTCTACAGATGAGACGTCCTGTCCACCTCCCTCAACATATTGAGATTTTTGTCTACCTTGAGCTTGCATAGGTGTTGTGCATACTCTCATGACCACCATTGGTACAGATGTGCATATGCTCCATATGTATTATGAAGCTTCTCCAATAGTGGTTCTACACAAGGTCTTCAATAGTTTGTCATGTTACTTATTCCTCCCCATATTCCCTTCTCTATTCTCTGCTTTCACTCCCCAGCCCAAATATTCTTCCAAAACAATGATATCTTATAGTATTTCTTAACTTTATTTATTGAGACAGAGTCTCACTATGTAGCCCTGGCCAGCCTGGAACCTGATATGTAGACTATTCTGGTCTTATTCTCACATAGATCCAACTGTGTCTCTGTTGCCCAAGTTCTGGGATTAAAGGTGTGTACCAACATGCTTGTTTATTTCTTAACGTTAGATACAATTTTAATTTTAGTTAAATAATCCACTTTAAGTTTCTCTGTAGTAAAACTGAGTAATATTACTTAGTATGTAAAATAACTCAATATGCATGCCTTTATTAAAATTATACTTTAGTTTGGAAATAAAATGGTAACAGCTTCTATGTTAAAAAGAATTTAAGATCAAAACAATGGCCATATGGAGTCATGTTTCCCATGGCCAGAAGTCAATCAAACTGAGGTCAAAGATTAATACACCTTGCTCTTCAAATGTCACTAAGACCTGATTTATTTTGGTGGCATACATAAAAGCTCATGCCTCAAAGTCCAATATTTTTCTAATGTGTTTAGCTAAACTTTCCCCCAAGGCACTCACTGTCAAAAGCTGTCTTAATAACTGTTAAGTACTTCCTAGCTTTAAAAGCTGTCGATACCTGAGATTTGCAGTAAAATCAGTTGCTGTGTTACTTCCTTGTGGCTTTCTAATAGCCCAAAGGAACTTAGCACTTAACTTACTTAGTAAAATAAAATAGTATGCATATTATTTGGTGGTCAGCTAAATCAAAATTCATGACCTATTTTCTTTGTGTCATATATTTTCTCTCATTTCAGCTGTTATGTGTACTTAAGCAGTATACCTTGGGCTCTCTTGTACTTTCTCTTTAGATCTTATGAATACTTAAGTTTTATACTTTATTTTTCCCATTATTTTTGCTACAATTTCTGGTGTATTGTAATCTTAGCACAGCTTAAATACTTATACTAAAATGAAAGGAACTAGTGTTTAGAGAAATCACCAGTGTGTCATATTACATGTGTTTGTGTGTGTGTGAGCAAGCACACATATGTATGTGCATGTATGTATTTGTACATATGTGTATTCATATGTATGTGCATGCATGCATGTGTGTGCATGCATGTTTGTGCATGTCCATGTGTGTGTGTCTGTTGTAAGCACATGTGTGTCTGTGGGTTTCTCTGCTCATGTGTGTAGTAGCCAGAGGAGGATGTTGGTTGTTTTCCTTTAACTCTCTTTATTCCTTTGATGGAAGGTTTGTTATTGATCTGGAGCTAGCCTGGTGGCCGGACCGGCCCCCCAGTCTCACACTTCTGTCTCACTAGGCATGTGTGAGGACATGCCAGCTTTTTGCATGGGTGCCCAGGATCCAAATGTTTGTACTCTGTCTTCCTAGCAACTGCTCTAGCCCACAGAGCAATCTCCTCAGCTCTGCATCTGTTCACTTTTCTTAGGACATTCTTAGACATACATGTTAAAGATTCAAAATTTGATTTCAGTAAATAGCCAGCACTAAGAAATATTATTTCAAGGCTGGCAAGATGGTTGAGCTGGTTAAAAAATGCTTGCAACACGAGCCTGGTGACCTCAGTTTGATTTGTGGATGCCACAGAAGGAGAGATGTCCTGTGATCTCCACGTGTGCACTGTGGAACACACATTCTCATTTCCATCTACACACACACACCATATACAGTAATTAGTTTCAAAATATTTTTAAAATAATTCTTTTTTTACATCTATGGTCCCATGTGAGTTTTTCAACGAATAAAGCTACAGTCTACAAACCTCAGAATTTTTTGCAAACTTTTATTAAAAAATTGTATTTAGGAATATGTACTCTATTACCAGTGCTATGCATTAAACATAAATGTTAATTGAACAGAATATAATTGAAGAGCATATCAGGAAAGTATAAGCAATTGTTTAACGTTCTTTTTTTTTTTTTTTTGATTTTTCAAGGCAGGGTTTCTCTGTGTATCCTTGGCTGTCCTGGATTCTCTTTGTAGGCCAGCCTAACCTTGAACTTCCAGAGCTCCACATGCCTCTGCCTCCCAATTGCTAGTATTAAAGGGTACACCACCATGCTCAGCAATTAGACAGCTGTAAACTGCCATGTGGGTGTTGGAATTTGAATCCAGGTCCTTTGGGAGAGCAGCCAGTGATCTAAACCACTGGGCCACCTCTCCAGCCTCTTATTTAACGTTCTTAATGGCAAAGAATTTAAGAATAAGTAATCATTTCCGCTGAATTAAGTATATTTATATCAAGAACAGTTAGGAATATTCATTTCTTGAATTCATTCCAACTGTGTAGAAAGAGACCAAGGTACTCCCTTACCACTTTCCCATCCCTAAAGAATATCTTCTTTTTAATTGAAAACACTTTTATTTTGTGAATTTCACATCATGCACCCTGTTCCTTCCCATCTCCCACCTCCCCCCAGACCCTTCCTCCACCCTTGCAACATGTCCCAACATAAAAAAAAAATAGCAACTCATTGTGGAAACTGCAGTGTATCTCAGTATGTCCCACAATATTCCCCCTTAAAGAATATCTTATTCAAGGCTGCTGCTTCCTCACAATGGCGAAATGCCCGCTGTCTATGTGCTTCCTGCAGCTTCTGGACATGACTGAGGGTCTCCAAAGAGCTATTTGAACATTTTGCTTATATTATAATTATTTCTTTAAATAAAAGGAAAAGAAACACTCAGTGTCTCCCTAAAATATCCCTCCTTTCCAAGCTTACGTTTCCATAGTGTCTCTCATGAATTTAATTGACCATGACAGTATTGATTAATGTTACTGGTTGGCTACCAAGAAAATACAACTACAGACATGTGTGTCAGCAAGGAAACACACTTTTCTTTTACAGTTTTGTCCCAGAAACTACCTTTTTAACATTGATGATTATGGACAGTCAGTTGGCAAGACAAAAAAGCAAAATGCCTAAACGACTAGCTACCTAATGACACCACACTCTTTGTGGGTTCTTTTAGTATGGATGATCACGTATTATTCACAAAGCTGATACATTTAACATAAATATGAATATTAAAGTATGTATTTATATTTATAGCATAAATAGGAGAAACATTTGAGTAAAATAAAATATAAAGGTTGCAAGTAACTATTGTGAATTGTTCATACTAGATAATTAAAATATGTATTCTTATATGATGAATACAAATTCAGAGAATAAATAATCGATTAATTAAATTCATGGTGAGTTTCGTAAAGTAGTATGGATATATTATGTTTAAATAAAACTACAAGTAGAATACCATTATAAAAATGAAGATATGCATATTTTTCCTCAAAAATAACTTATAATGGATTTGTTTTGTTTTTGTATTTGACTTAGAATAATCATATTTTCTTCCTTTTTTGGAAGCAATTTATTATATACACAGCCTTATGATAACAGCAAGGGCTTAAGGCTGTAACTACTGTGGATAAATGCTAGAAAAAAGGAATTGAGAGTTTCATGATTTAAAATTATAAAATTATCATTAATGCTCTAGTATTATTAGCACTATTGTAATGTTTATGTTTAACATTCATGTTATTGTTATTAATATTAATATTAAATATTAGGTTTAAATATTAAGTTTATATATTAAGTTTAAAATAAAAATTCAAGAATTCCTTTATTTCTATAAATCCCTGATAGGCTCCTATCAATTAATAGTTTTTTTTCCTGAGGTTATTCTAGAAAATAATCCATGAAATTGAGGAGACGCACAGAGATGTTTGAAGGTAGAGCAGAAGAGATGGAAATGATTTAAAAATGGTATTCATGGGTAAAAAAGCTTTAAAAATTAAGGTAAAAATAAATCCAATCTTATCTTTAGTACTTTCTACTATATTTCCTAGCATTTTTAACACCTGAAGGGAGGTTTAGATACATTTGACTATTAAGTCATTAGGCTGTTCATTGATTCAATAGATGTTTACTGAGCATCTTCGGTATCCCAGACATTAGTGGAGTATAATCTCAAGTACATAAAGAACCAGTTGAAACACAAGATGATTGATATGATAGAAGTAAGCATGATGTCCATGGTGGAACCAAGTGGTCAAGAAAGGGTCTGGGCCTAGGCCCTCTGCACGTATGTATCGGATGTGCAGCTGGGTCTTCACATGGGACCCTTAAAGCAGGAGCAGGGACTGTCTCTGACTACATTGTCAACCTTTGGATCCCTTTGCCCTTGTCTAGTCTCAAAAGAAGATGTGTTTAGTCTTACTGCAACTTGATATGCCAAGGCTGGTTTATATCCATGGGAGGCCTCCCCTTTTCTGAGAATAGGTGGAGGTATGGATTTACAGGTGGGGAGTGAAATGGAGGGACTGGGAGGAGAGAAGGGTAGGGAAGCTCAAATTGGGATGTAAAGTAAATAAATAATTAATAGTTAGAAAAAAAAAGTGTCTTTGGAGGAAATACAGTAGCCATATAAATGGTAATACAGTGGGTAGAACTGAGATTCCTTTTGTTTCCACAGGTAACCTGAACTGTAAGACAATGAACAGTTTTCTCAGGTTCAATTGACAGATTTGGATCTGGAAATTTAGCTTATTTCCAGTGGAGAGTTTTCTTACTTAATTTTTATTAAATGTATAAAATTATAAAACTTACTTAGGTTTTATAATCTTACCTATATGTAGAGATTATTATTGAGTGTAGTAAGTTATATTCCCCTGTTAAAATGCCCTGAAACTTGTGCCTCATGTTTTATAATAAGTTATTTATAACCAGTTAGCTACCTAAAATTAATACATCACTTACCATTCAAGTCTAGTTCTATAATAATTAAAAACACTATTTGGCATAAAAATCAACTTGCCTTTATTCAAAATATCAAGATTATCTGAGATAATACATTTGTGGACATAGAACTCTAAAGCCTTGGATGTTTCTGCTCTGATATTGAAACCCTAGAACAGATTTTGCTCTATATAAGAATCTATTTCCTTTTTTAAATGACAAAAATAAGATTTATCTAGATATTATTTGTTGTGTCCTTCAAGGAATTAGTAAAATATTGACTCAAAATTTTAGTGACACCAAATATTTATTTTTAGGAAGAGTTTTTAAAGAAAATATTTATTTTCCATAAATATGCATTTTCTTTACTAAGCTATGGAATAGTTTCACTCATTTAATTACTATTATGTATTGTACCTAAAGCTTAATTCTAATTTATTTATATTTATTGTTAATGTATTATCTTCCTTTTAGTTGTCTTTGGGAAATGGTTTTCCAAGCACAGTACCTGTGTATTATAGCTTGATTTTGTTGTTTTTTTCACAATGATAATAATATATGAAAGCATGAACTTTCCTTCTGAGGATCAGCTAACATGCCAACCAAAACACATTTGGTTGTTTCCATAGCTTGCGGTGTTTAGCACCTGGCTAGCTCCTTTCAAGTTGAAATAACAAAGTTTATATTTAGCTATTTGAATTTTTCATGAAGTATTTTCTTTCATCTAGCTACCAAAGAGAAATTGTATAAAAAGGAAAATATATCCTTTTGGAGCAGACAACCTGCCAAGACAAGACATTGTTTGCTATCGTAAGGCTGCCATCTGCTGGCTGATATGGTCATTGTTTGGCCTTAATCAAGACAAGTAGAACTTTAAAACAATGTTCTAAATTGGAATAAGAGAACTAATATAGGAGTAAAAAGACTGTATTTTGATAATAATAATTTTAAAATCTTTGTCAACTAAAAATATTTTTTAAACTGAAGAAAAGGAAAATAATCATTTTAAAGACCTACTCTTCTAAATATATGTATTAAAAAGATGGCCTTTATATTTTATATTTGAAATTCAGCTATAGTAGATTAAACAAAACTATTTTGATTACTTTCTTCGAACCAACTTGTACATTTATGCAAAAGAAATGATGATTCTCAAGTCCTTTTAAACAGTGTAGAATGAATGGTTTATATGTCTAACCACTGAATGTATTTTTTTTTTTTGGTCTCAGAAATCTTCTTTTTGCCATACATAGATATGCATAAATAATTTCTGATAAAACTTTACCAATTTGTATTTTAATGTACAATCTATGCCTTTGTTTTTATTTTATTTCCTTATTATCACACCTCTCATTTTGCATATGTTAATACATGACAGAAACACAACAGAAATCTCCTTGTTAAAACTTGCATTCTTGAGAAAGTTTAATATAGAGTCAAAAGTGATAGACATGAACTGGGTACCTGCCACTTTTTACCCTGATTTGACGATTGTGAGCATTCTTTCTTGCTTTCCCTTGTTTTCCCTTTCTTGCTTGCTTTATGAAAAAGTACACTCTCAAGTGACGTGCTGGGAGCCCTTCCTGCATTCATGGTGGGATGTTTACTGTGGGGTCTAGGAAAGCTTATTCAAGCATCCAGGATGTGGAGAGTTCAGAGATGCACAGTGTCACTGTCATGTCCAGAAGATTTTATTTTACAGCAGTGTTCAGGGTTCTCTAGCTTTGATGATCTTCTCTCCCCTTTTCTGCAATGTTCCCTGATCCTTTGTAGATGATGCATAGGAGTGCTGGCACTTCAGGGTCCCAAAGTCTGCACACTGATCAGTTATGAATTTCTCCAAAAGCCTCTGTTCATGGCAGAAAGATATTTCTTTGATATTTGGTAAAGCTTCTCTGATCTGTGGATATTAGGATAAGTATTTAGAAACAGTTGGATACTATGTCCATTTACCAAAAATAGTAATAATATTTTCTTCTCTAAGGTCTCTGACCTCTCTGTCCATGGGCTCTTGCTTAGGTTTAGAGTTCCAGGCATGAGGTCCCTCCAGCTGTGCAGGTCTCAATTCTAATCAGACAGCTGCTGGTTATCCCAAAGATAATAGTGCTAGTATTGTGCCATTGGGCAAATCTTGTTAGGCTGATCATTACTGTTCTTTTAAGATTAGCTATAGGCTATTGATGGCTATTGAAGGAAGAGAGACAGTTTTCTGCAAGGTTAGTCCCCTGGTAGATTACCTTTGCTCCAGTGGTCAGCCTTCTCTATATTCCTGACCATAAGATCCAAAATAAATGTGTTCAGTAGGAGACAGACACATATATGCACACACACACATACACGTACATAAAACAAAAATAATTGCGTAAGGAAATGGCATAAATTTGATAGGGTGATGTAGGGGAGTTGTAGAAGAAGTTAAATGTGGGAGAGATTTATGCAAAAATGTGCTGTATTTGTATATGTATAGTTATTTATGTATATAACTATATGTTATAATTATACAAATACTACATATACTATATTATATATAACTATATATAATACTATATATTCGTAATAATTTGTAAACACAAATACTATAGTTGTGTATGTATAGTTATATGTAATATATTTATAATATATAGTGTATATAATATATTAAATAATATATATTTATATAGTTAGTGCATACCACTAAAGTAGCAGACGTCCCCCAAAATAAAACAAAACATTGGTTTAACATTTTGAGAAATGATGGCAACTTATATTAAAAGTAAATTTGACAAGATGATAAACATATATGCAGAATGAAGAGCACACTGCTAACAAGAAGGAGCTCGCTACTGTACTCAGGATTTGCTTTTATTACCTGCAGTATTTGTTGAATCTTTGTGGACTTTGATTATTTTCCTACATATATTCTTTTTTTTTCTTTTATAGTAGGATTCTTTTTTTTCCTTTATTTTTTATTTCTTCAAGTTATGTCTCAATCGCAGTCCCCTCCCTATTCCCCCTCCAGTCCCACCCTCCCAGCCTCAACCCCCTATCCACTTCCCTCTTTTTTTTTCTTTTAAGTTTAAGGTATATCTTATTACAGTTTCCCCTTTCAGTCCAACAGATGGCTCTTTCTCTTATAATAACAAATACAATACAGTACAACAGAGGTAATTAGGCCACAGTTATGAGGGTTATATGGCTTAACGTACATTCCCAATGACCAGTCCATATGTATTTGGTACCTGACTTTAACATTCTACTATCTAAACATCTCCATGAGTTTAAAGGTCTATATCTGACTCAACATTCATAGTAACTTGCAACACAATTTTAAAAGTATCTTCTTAGATCTATAGCACTCTCTTGACTCCTAAACAACTCAAAATTAAATTATGACACTCTAGCTATCTGTTCTTCAACCACCTCAGAGACCTGAGAGGGATAAATATATCTGATTTTATAGGAAGTACAGGGCCTTCAGCTTCCCAACCTAAGGAATGACATACCTGTGGCTGCCTGGACAGTTCCCATTTTCTCTCCATACATTACAGCATCGATCTTCAGTCATTTAGCCACGTTTCTCTGACAGACATTGATTGTACAGCAGGGGTTATGAAGGACTTACCTACCCTGTCTTGGCAGAGCTAGGCTGTCGACTTACCTGCTTCCAAGTTTTGTCCTTTTTGGACAGCATTCTGTCTACAGTTGGAGCAAGGGGCTTTTCCGACCAAGAGATAGGCTTGCGACTAATTCAATCATCTCCCACTGGAGATTCTTCGATGCTCATCTTCTACTTGGAGGAGAATAGGGGGTGCTGTCAGGAGTTGATATGTCTTGATGTAAAAAAAAATCTAAAGTTATGAAAACATCTTTGGATGCCATATTCTGCAGATCTCTTGAAGTTTTTGAAGAGGCCCTATCTATCTCTTATATTAGGGTAAGCAGATGTTGCTTGTCTCTTAGCAGGTTTATTTCTGATTAGCTTAGCAAGTAACCATAATAGGCTGTCATAGTACCTAACAGAATGACCGGCTTGCATAACCATTAGTTTGCATTTCTTTTTTTTTTTTTTTTATAAATACTTTATTTTTTTTTCTTCAAGTTACATCTCAGTAACAAACCCCTCCCTATTCCCCCTTCCTAACCCGCCCTTCCACCCTCTTCCCTCCAGAGGTTTCCCCTTTCAGTCCAACAGCTGGTTCCTTCTCTTATAACAGTAAGTATTATACAAAACAATAGATATAAATATGCCACATTTATGAGAGTAAATTGGCCCAGTATACCTTCCCAATGTTCAGTTTATACCTATTTGGCCCCTGACTTTAACCTTCTACTATCTACCCAACTCCATGAGTTTAAAGGTCTATATGTGACTCAACATTCATACTATCTTGCAACACACTTTTAAGAGTATCTTCTTAGATCTATAACACCCTCTTGATTCCTAAACAGTTCAAAATTTAACTATAAGATTCTATCTGTCTATTCTTCAACCACCTCAGAGACCTGAGAGGGATAAATATATTTGCTTATATAGGAAGTGCAGAGCCTGCAGCTTCCAAAACTAAGAAAGAACATACCAATAACTGCCTGGACAGTTCCCATTTTCTCTCCATACATTCCAGCATCAATCTTCAGGCTTTGAGTCCTGTTTCTCTGACAGACATTTGTTGTAGAGCAGGGATTATGAAGGACTTACCTACCCTGTCTTGGCAGAGTTAGGCTGTTGACTTCCCTGCTACCAAGTTTTGTCCTTTTTGGACAGCAGTCTGTCTGCAGTTGGTACAAGGGGTTTTTTCATGCCAAGAGAAAGGCTTGCCACTAATTCAACCTTCTTACAGTGGAGGTTCTTCGATGCTTATCTTCTACTTGGAGTAGAATAGGGGGTGCTGTCAGGCGCTGATATGTCTCGATATCAAAAAAAAAATCTTGATTTAAGATAACATCTTTGAATGCCATATTCTGCAGATCTCTAGGGGTTTTTGAAGATGCCCTAACCATCACTTGTATTTAGATAAGCAAATGTTGCTTGTCTCTTAGCAACTTGATTACTGGGTAGTTTAGAGAATATCTGTGATAGACTGTCATAGTAGCTAACAAAGAGACATGTTTGCATGACTAGGAGTTTGTTTTAACTATCCTAGACCGTTTTAGACGGTTGGTATCAAGAGGTCAGAGCTTCACATTTTATTTTTAAGTATCTCTATGTATGATACCATTGGGAAGCATTATCTTAATTATCCTAAAAAATTTATGACAATTAGTAGTAAAAGGCCAAAACATCACATTTCATTTTTTTTCTTTACCTCCTAACACTTCCATCCCATTTCTCTGGGATGGGGTGTCCTTATATAACAGTCCCTCATTTCAGTTGAGAGGTCGTATGAGGTCCAAGAGCCTCTTCATTCATTGGGGATCTACGAAGCAGTACCATCAGTGAAAAGTGTCTTGTTGCCCGGGAGAGAGAACTAGTAAACAAACAAACCAATAAGCATACAATAGATAAAAAAGTCTAAAAAATAGAAAAAATATAACTAATATATAAAAAATAAATAAAGAATAAAAATTAAAAATAAGAAGTCTATGTCCAAGTTCCCTTTGGTGTGTTAGTTGTAGTATCGATACCTTCTAATATATAGCTAAAATCCTACTATAAGTGAATAGATGCCATATGTGTCCTTCTGAGTCTGGGTTAGTTCACTCAGGATGAGCTTTTCTAGTTCCATCCATTTGGCTGCAAATTGCATAATTTCATTGTTCCTGATAGCTGAATAATATTCCATTGTATAAATGTACCACAGTTTTTTGACCATTCTTCGGTTGAGGGACATCTGAGTTGTTACCAGTTTCTAGCTATTACAAATAAGGCTGCTATAAACATAGATGAGGAAACTTCCTTATGATTCGGTGAGGAGACATTTGGGTGTATACCCAGAAGTGGTATGTTTGGGTCCTGAGGCAAAGCTATTCCAAGTTTTCAAGATATCGCCAGACTGACCACTATAGTGGTTGCACAAGCCTGCATTCCCACCAGAAATGGAGTAGGGTACCCCTTTCTCCACATCCTCGCCAGCATGTCCTGTCATTTGAGTTTTAGATCTTAGCCATTCTGACAGGTGTGAGATGGAATCTCAGAGTCGTCTTGAGTTGCATTTCTCTGATGATTAAGGATGTTGAGGATTTCTACAAGTGTCTCTCAGCCATTAGGGATTCCTCCTTTGTGAATTCTATATTTAGCTCCTTCCCGCATTTTTTGATTGGATTATTTGGTTTCTTGAGTTCTTTGTAGATTTTGGATATTAGCCCTCTGTCAGATGTGGTGTTAGTGAAGATTTTCTCCCAGTCTGTAGGCTGCCATTTTGTTCGAATGGCAGTGTCTTTTGCCTTACAGAAGCTTTTCAGTTTCATGAGGTCCCATTTATTGATTGTTGATCTCAAGTCTTGAGCTGTTGGTGTTCTGTTCAGGAAGTTGTCGCCTGTGCCAATTAGTTCGAGGGTTGCTCCCACTTTTTCTTCTAGTAGATTTAGTGTGACCAGCCTTATATTAAGGTCTTTGATCCACTTGGACTTAAGTTTTGTACAAGGTGATAAGTATGGGTCTAACTTCATTCTTTTACAAATGGACATCCACTTGGACCAGCACCATTTGCTGAAGATTCTGTCCTTCTTCCATTGTGCCATTTTGGATTCTTTGTCAAAAATTAGGTGGGCATAAGTGTGTGGGTCTATTTCTGGATCTTCATTTCGATTCCATTGATCTACTGGTCTGTTTGTATACCAATACCATGCTGTTTTTACAACTATTGCTCCGTAGTACAGCTTGAAATCTGGGATTTACGTGCTTGGTTAGAGTTACCCCCAGGTATTTTATGTTGTTTGCAGCTATTGTGAAGGGGGTTATTTCCCTTATTTCTTTCTCAGCCCATTTGTTTATTGTATAAAGAAGGTCTTCTGATTTTTTTGAATTAATTTTCTATCCAGCCACTTTAATGAAGGTGTTTATCAGCTGTAAGAGTTCTCTGGTGGAATTTTTGGGGTCGCTTATGTATACTATCATATCATCTGCAAATAGGGATAATTTGACTTCTTCATTTCCTATGTTTATCCCTTTGATTTCCTTTAGTTGTCTTATTGCTCTAGCAAGAACTTCAAGTACTATATTGAAGAGATGTGGTGAAAGTGGACATCCTTGTCTTGTCCCTGAGTTTAGAGGAAATGCTTCAAGTTTCTCTCCATTTATTTTGATGTTGGCCACTGGCCTGTTGTATATTGCCTTTATTATTTCTAGGTACGGCCCTTGTATGCCCATTCTCTCCAGAACTTTTAGCATGAAGTGGTGTTGGATTTTGTCAAATGCTTTTTCTGCATCTAGCGAGATTATCATGTGGTTTTTTTCTTTCAACTTGTTTATATGGTGAATGACGTTGATAGACTTTCATATGTTGAACCATCCCTGCATTCCTGGGATAAAGCCTCCTTGATCATGGTGTATGATACTTTTGATGTGTTCTTGAATTTGGTTTGCTAGTATTTTATTAAGTAGTTTTGCATCTATGTTCATGAGGGAGATTGGTCTGAAGTTCTCTTTCTTTGTTGGGTCTTTGTGTGGTTTAGGAATCAGGGTGATTGTGGCCTCGTAGAATGAGTTTGGCAATGTTCTTTCAGATTCTATTTGGTGAAAGAATTTGAAAAGTATTGTTGTTAGCTCCTCTTTTAAGGTCCGGTAGAATTCCATGCTAAAGCCATCTGGCCCTGGGCTTTTTTTGGTTGGGAGATTTTTAATGACTGTTTCTACTTCCTTATGAGTTATAGGGCTGTTTAATCTGTTTATCTGATCTTGATTTAGCTTTGGTAGGTTAAACCTATCAAGAAAATTGTCCATTTCATGTAAGTTTTCAAATTTGGTGGAGTATAGATTTTTAAAGTAGGATCTAATTATTCTCTGGATTTCCTCAATGTCTGTTGTTATTTCTCCCTTTTCATTTCTGATTTTGTTTATTTGTGTTTTCTCCCTCTGTCTTTTAGTTAATTTGGCTAAGGGTCTGTCTATTTTGTTGATTTTCTCGAAGAACCTATTCTTGGTCTCATTGATTGTTCGTATAGTTCTTTTTGTTTCTAAGTTGTTGATTTCAGCCCTAAGTTTGATGATCTCCTGCCTTCTGCTCCTTTTGGGAGTGTTTGCTTCTTTTTTTTCCAATTCACCCAGTTTAGCTGTTAATTCGCTAATATGAGCTGTCACAATTTTCTATTTGAAGGCACTTAGTGCTATGAACTTTCCTCATAGCACAGCTTTCATTGTGACCCATAGGTTTTGTTATGTTGTGTCTTCATTTTCGTTGGATTTTAAGAAGTCTTTGATTTCCTTCTTTATTTCTTCCCTGACCCAGTGGTCCTCTAGTAAAGAGTTGTTCAATTTCCATGTGGGTGTAGACTTTATGTTGATTATTTTGCTATTGAAGTCCAGCTTTATTCCATGGTGGTCTGATAAGATACAAGGGGTTATTTCAGTTTTCTTGTATCTGTTGAGGCTATCTTTGTGTGCAACTATATGATTGATTTTGTAGAAGGTTCCGTGAGGTGCTGAGAAGAAGGTGTATTCTTTTGTGTTTGGGTGAAACGTTCTGTAGAGATCTGTTAGGTCCATTTGGTTCATTATCTCTGTTAGACTCATTATTTCTCTGTTTGGCTTCTGTCTTGATGATCTGTCCATAGTTGTGAGTGGGGTGTTGAAGTCTCCCACTATTAAAGTGTTTGGATCAATGTGCGATTTAAGTTTTAGAAATGTTTCTTTTATAAATGTAGGTGCCTTTGTATTTGGGGCATAGATGTTCAATATTGAGATGACCTCTTGGTGGATATTTCCTTTAATGAGTATGTAATGCCCTTCTCTGTCTTTTTTTATTAACTTCAATCGGAAGTCTATTTTGTTTGATATTAGGTGGCTACTCCAGCTTGTTTCCTGGGTCCATTTGCTTGGAAAACCTTTTCCCAGCCCTTTACTGTGAGGTAGTGTTTATCTTCAATAGTGAGATGTGTTTCTTGTATACAGCAAAAAGATGGGTCTTGTTTACGGATCCAGTCTGTAAGTCTGTGTCTTTTTATTGGTGAGTTGAGTCCATTGATGTTGATGGATATTATTGACCAGGTGTTGTTATTTCCCATTATTTTGGTATAGCTGGCTGTCTTATGTTTCTCTTTTGTTTTGTTGCTGTGGAGGTTTCTATTTCCTCTGTTTTCTTGGGTGTAGTTATCTTCTCTGTGTTGGAATTTTCCTTCTATGATCTTCTTTAGGGCTGGGTTTGTGAGGAGTTATTGTTTGAATTTGATTTTGTCATGGAATATCTTGTTTTCTCCTTTTATATTGATAGAGAGTTTTTCTGGGTATAGTAGTCTGGCTGGGCACCTATGTTCTCTCAGGGCTTGTAGGACATCTGTCTAGGCCCTTCTAGCTTTTAAAGTTTCTGAGGAGAAGTCAGGTGTGATTCTGATGGGTCTGCCATTTTATGTGACTTGGCCTTTTTCTCTTACAGCTTTTAATATCCTTTCTTTGTTTTCTACATTTGGAGTTTCTATTATTATGTGGCGAGAGGAGTTTCTTTTCTGATCTAATCTGTTTGGTGTTCTGTAAGCCTCTTGGATTTTTACTGGCATCTCTTTCTTTAGGTTTGGGAAGTTTTCTTCTATGATTTTGTTGAAGATATTTCCTGGACCATGGAGTTGGGAGTCTTCTCTTTCCTCTATGCCTATAATTCTTAGGTTCCATCTTTTCATTGAGTCCTTGATTTCTTGGATGTTGTGGGTGAGAGATTTTTTTAGCTTTCTCATTTTCTTTGGATATTGTACTGATTTCTTCCATCGAATCTTCCATGCCTGAGATCCTTTCTTCCATCTCTTGTATTCTATTTTTCATACTCACATCCGTAGTTCCTGTTCTCTTCTCTTGATTCTCCATTTCCTCTTTTAACTCTGACTGTGTTTTCTTTATTGTTTCCTTTTCTATTTTCATGTCTTGAATGGTAGTGTTCGTTTTGTACATATCCTTCTCTAGTTTACTTGTTTTGTCTGGAGATCTTTCATTGCTTTATCCTTTTCCTGTTCAAGCTGGGTCACCTTGGCTTGGAGCTCTTTAATGATGTTATTCATTGTTTTGACTTGTAAGATTGTGGCTTCTTTGAATTCCTTCATAGTTTTAAGTTCTTCTTGAAGGGACTTTACCACTTTCCATACTGTAGAATTGTCATCGTTTTCATGTGTTTCAGTTGTGGTGAGGTGGTTCGGGCTGTATGGATTAGCGTTGCTTTCTTTTGTTGGAGACATTTCGCTCTGTTTTTTTTTGTTTTTTTTGTTTTTTTTGTCTGGGGCCTCTGGCCATGTGGAATTTTTTTTTGCTGTCTTCTGGACTTGGAACCAAAGGGGGCACTGTGGTGTATGATTCGAGTTGCCTTACTCCACCCCTATAAGGTGAGTCATTCAGTCCTGCCTCCCAGGTGGGGACCTAATTAATTCAGGTGGCGGAGCTGTTTACAAGTAAGCTCTGATTCCCTGCTGGAAGGGCCTGTACTAGTACATAAGACCGATATATGACCATTTCAAATATCTCACAGTTTACCTGGGGTTTGTTCCTGTAGCGGTTAAGTCTGCAGTTCAACTGCAGTAGCCTTGCTGCTCCTGTGGCTTGGAAACTGGCCAGTGACATCACAGACTGTGATCTGTGGTCTGAAGGCACTTTGCAGGGGATCTCCAGCTCACTTCCAAGGGTCGCAACCTTTCGCTAGATAATTGGATCGTCTGTGTGAGACCTGGGAGTGCCCAGCAGGGTGGAGATAATTTCTGTGTGTTTTCTGAATCTGCCGGCTTGGTATTAGATTGGAACTTACCGGGGGTCTCTCCTTTTGGGGGGATAGGTTGTCCCGATTCCTGGGTCCAGAGGCTTCCTAGCATGTCCGAGATTTGGAAGGGGCGTCCTGCCCAGGCATCTTCCGTGGTCCCTGTG
This sequence comes from Lophiomys imhausi, assembly GCA_907164525.1. Lineage (NCBI taxonomy): Eukaryota > Metazoa > Chordata > Mammalia > Rodentia > Muridae > Lophiomys > Lophiomys imhausi. The sequence continues at coordinate 5,046,929 of CAJQZJ010032367.1, read as the reverse complement.
TAGCTGGGTGAGATTTAGAAGGGGTCGTGCCCTTTTTACAGCGTCCTGGAACACTTGCCGCCTTGTTTCCTACATATATTCTAAGAGTAGAATTTCACAGAAATTCTGAAGTCCTGGCTACAAAAGTATGATATTCCAACTTAATAAAGAGGCAGATACTCAAATTAGTTTCCATACAATAAGTTTCTATGTAGTTTCTTTCAAAACAGCATTTGAAAATTATGTTTGCTGGTTGAAAATTCAATCTTTAAATAAACATTACCTCTGTTGTATTGTGCAAATGTGAAACTTAAAATAAATAACCATATTAAACAAAAAAAGTGAATTCTTTTGTGAGACTACATTTAATTTACTTATACCTACACACTTTTTAAACCTGCACTGTGTGTTTTATAGTCAGAAAAGTGTCTCATGTACATTTTCTATTTGTTCAAAACATGAAAATTAGTTTATTGCAATGATACTTTTGAATATTTCTTTCAAAAATACAGTTTGATTAATGTCTCAGTAACCTATTTCTCATGGGTATAACACAAAACAATTAAAAATCAATAACTCACATTAAAAATAAACATCTGGGGGCTGGAGAGATGGCTCAATGGTTAAGAGCACTAGCTGCTCTTCCAAAGGTCCTGAGTTCAATTCCCAGCAACCACATGGTGGCTCACAACCATCCACAATGTGATCTAATTCCCTCTTCTGGCTGCAGGTGTACATGCAGATAGAGCAACTCATATACATAAAATAAATAAATAAATCTTTAAAAAAATAAAATAAACATCTGTATAAATTGCCTTTTATATAACTCCCTTGACTACTTTGACCAACTTAATACCATACAAATGTGTGTGATAATTTAAAACTTAAAAAAAGTATGGATTTTACATTAGACAAAAAACTTCATAAATTCTGAAACAAATTTAATAATTTAAGTTTTTAAACTGTATCTCCAGTTTTCTTAAATTGAGTTAATGTAGTTGGTCAAATTTTTATAGTGGTCACATTATTAGTCTTAATTTCAAAACTTATAACATAAATTAATATATTAAATTACAAATACAATTATTATGAATTTTCTTAAAGCTTTGAACCACTTTTTTTTTCTTTTTTTTGGTTTTTCGAGAGAGGGCTTCTCTGTTTATCTGTTTATCTCTGGCTGTCCTGCACTCACTTTGTAGACCAGGCTGCCCTAGAACTCACAGAGATCTGCCTGCCTCTGCCTCCCGAGTGCTGGGATTAAAAGCATGTGCCACTATGCCTGGCTGCTTTGAACTACTTTAAATCAAAAGTGTGCATATATGAACACAACATCAGAATTCGGGAAAGCATCAATAGGGACTGAGGAGTTGGCAGGATTAGTAAAGTGCTTCCACATAATTGTGAGAACCTGAGTTTGGTCCTTAGTATCTAAATAGCTCAGGATGGCATGCTCTTTTAACTCAAGTGTCAAGGAAGCACAGGCAAGAAGATCAGTCGATCTCACTGGCCATTCAGCCTGCCTGAATCAGTGAGCCCCAAGTCCCAGTGGGAGAATATGTCTCCAATAATAATAATAAATAATAATAATAATAATAATAATAATGAAAAGAAAGAAAAGAGAAAGAAGATATGTAAAGAATACCACCCAAATTTGACCTCTGACTTCTACATACTGGCAAACACATTCCAAACATGGACTTGCATATATTTGTACATGTGTATATATAACATATACACAGAAAAAGAAAAAATCAAGCATCATCACCTCTGTATTTATTTCGAGCCCAGCTCAAGTTCTTGGTACACAATAAGGAAAAGATTTAACCATTCTAAATGAAGTTCCTGTCTCTAGAGATATAATGTGACTGTTAGCTTCTTTGTGAGAGACATTCATCTGGGACAGAGCAGGAGAGTGAGGCGAGGCATTCCCAGAACAGGCCTGTGGACCCAATGGTGCACATGGATTATACTCTTTGTTTATGGAAAGGAAGAACATTCAAAGTCCCCATACCTCATAGATGATAACATTTCTGAGGTTAAAGCCATGACCTCATGTTTCCTATTTGTTTAAAAAAAAAAAAAGAATTGTTCTCACCTCCTAAGCTACTGTTAATGTCTTTATTTCTTTCTCTTAAAACACATAGTGATTTCTCAAGATCCTACATAAATCTGAATAATCCCAGGACCTGGTTTTAAGTCTGTGGCTTCCCCTCATGCAGCAGCTAAGGTTAATCAGTCATTCTGCTGACTCCAGATACATCTTGAGCTCTTTTTACCAGTCTCCTATGACTCAGCTATAAACATACACATTAGAAGGTTGCAGACACAGCTTTGACAGACCTTGTAATTCCCATGGTAAAATCATAATAAAGGCATCAAATTTGACATACGATGCACTTGAGTTAACTGACCCACATGTAATACCAGATACAGATAAAAACACAGCTGGTATCAACGTTGAAACAAATTTGCTAAAATAAGATGAACCCAGGGTATGTCAACAAATAGTTCTCCCCATTCACAGTGTACCCCAGTGCATTTTTTGCATTTCTCCTAAGAACTCTGAGTGCTGTTGCTTTTCCTGTTCAGAAAGATATTGATGCATGGAGTTCACAGCTAAGTGGCAAGCAGGGCTTGACACACTGCTTTGTGGGTGCTTCATTCCTGTCCTTAGCAATAGTGTTGATGGCCTTAAGTTGAATATATGTGAAACTGGTATATCTGACGTAACAGTGCCTTGACCTCACCTTCAATTTAAGAGACAGACATTAACTTAGTTTCCTCTGGTGCCCCTGTGCAGGGAGTGAATTGTTCGCTGGACTCTACAGTGACTACTGGGGCAGAGACTCTGCGATCTTCCGCAGCATGGGGAAGCTAGGCCATATTCGAACCGAGCACGACGATGAGCGGCTGCTGAAAGGTAGAAGTGAGAAGATGCGAGTTTGGAAATCAGAGCAGAAAACAAGTCTACAGTCCATGGCTAAGTCAGCCATTTTGATAATAAAAATACAAACACAGAATAGTCTTTATCATATTCTGGAGTCCAAAATAAATATGATAAGATTTTATCACTCTATAAAAGACCTTAGTTATGTAAGAAGTTTTTTGATAGCAATGCTTAGATATCAAGGTTTAAGTGAAAGAAACAAATTGAATATATGGGAAGTAAACTCATTTAATAGCTTCTGCCTGTGTCATTAATCAGTATCATTTTACTACAGTGATTGTGCACCCTGCTTGCTTTAATTGGATCATGTTGAACTTTAGAGATAAATAAAACTTTAGTAGGGTCACTAGCCATTCCTTAACCATATATATATGGTATATATATATATATATATATATATATGGTTTATATATCATATAAACTTACATATATAAGTTTTATATTTTGGCACATGCTGGTATATCTAGGAGTGAAATGCCATGTTATAGTGAGTATTTTCATAGTTTCCAACATTCCACAAGTGAATGTTCAGCATATATACATATTATCATTAAAATGGTTGGTACCATATCAATCAAAAGCTATCTACTCAGATCCTTTAAACTATAAGCACAAAAGCTTAAATTGCTTACAACTTATACCTCCACTAAATACATTTTTGTTTGCAACATACACTGTTAGTGTTTTCTGTATCCATGACCCATTTTCTAAATCACATTTAAAAAATGTCTGTTGCCTTGCTCATAAAAGAAGGATAATTATCTAGTTTTCAGAAATTATCTAAAATTTGCATGAAAGTTTGTATTTTCTCACAAAATGATGAAATGTTGACAATCAGGTGATAAATAATTTACCGGGGTGACTTTCTTATTGAACTATTACATGTATAATTTTTGCTTACTTTTTCATTTGTGCTTTGTCTGCAGAACCAAAATTTGTCAGCTCATGTATGATTCCTGATAATGAAGACCGAGATGACAACAAAATGTACTTCTTTTTTACTGAGAAGGCATTGGAGGCAGAAGACAACGCCCACACAATCTATACCCGAGTGGGGCGGCTGTGTGTGGTGAGGCTGGGATGTCCCTCGCACTACCCATGCCTACCTCCCGTACTGCCCAGTGTATAGCCGGGTCTTAGTAATATTGCTTTATGCTTACTTTTCAGTGGTTCTTGGGAGAGTTTCATACAGCATGTTTTGCTAATTGCCTCCCCTCCCTCAACCCTTCCACATTCCACAGTCCTTCTTTACTCTTGGGACCTTGAGTTCTGTAGCAGGCTTCTGCTTTAAATATTTTGTGCTATTCTGTAGTCTTTCTCACCTTGATATTTACTAAGCCAAGCTTCCTCCGGTACATACATAATAACTTCACTGCTAGTTAAAGTTTCACCTTAAAAGAGGTTTCATACTGATGAGTTTTCAAATTTTCAAAGCCATGTTAAGTACTCTACAGTTAGCAACTACTCCCAAATAGAAGTTTGTTCTATTTTTAAAAAAAAATATTATATGTATTTGTTCATTTTTATGGGCACATATCTGCCTGTGTGTATATTACTGCTCATGAACGTTATGGAATGTGCTGGATATTAGAGGTCTTTCTTTCTTGCCACCATCCGGGTCCTGACTGAACTAAGATCGTGGCTTTGTTGCAGGGTCTTAACCTTCCGAGCCATCATGTTGGCCTAGGAGTATTGTATTTTTAAATTCAAAAAACAGTTTTTTTAATTACGTTCACAATCTATTAGGAGTATATATACCTGGGTATGAATAATTTAATTGATCAACTCTATAGCAAAATACAAAACAAGACAAAACAAAACAAAAACCCAGAAAAAGTGCAGTTGTTTTGACTTTTAAGGAAGATATTTAATGATAATAACACAGACATTGTATATAGACACACACACATAGACAGCTGAGAATGGCCTTCAATTCTTAAGCGTGGGGATTATAGATATTAACTACCAGGCCTCATAAACATTCTTTCCCAAGGGAAGTAAAAGGTATAATCCATCCATATTCTTGAGACAGGTATACCAGGTATGAACAAACTAATAAGTAGAGTTACTATATCATACGATCAGTACTTTATCCAGGACAGACAACCTCATAATATGTATAATAGCTAGAACATATATTGTGGGAACTTGAACTAAAAGTACTATATTGAGGGGCTGCAGAAATAGTTTAGCAGTTAAGGGCATTTGCTGCGTTTCCAGAGGAGCATAGTTCAATTGCCAGCACCAATACCAAACGATTCGTGACCACCTGTGACTCCAGCCTTGGGGAACAGATGGCCTCTACTGGCTCTGGAGCACCTACATGCACGTGGTGCTCCTACATCTACTCCATGAAACCAAAAGTTAGAACAATCTTGTAAAAAGAAGTAAAGTACTGCACTAATGAGGCAATGTAAGGAAGGGGAGAGGATTATTTGTAATGCTTGCTAAGAATTTTGCTAAAGTTTCCTGTGTAAATAAGAAGAACCACAGCATCTGCCCATTCATCATAGTAATTGGTTGGTAAATGTTCTCTAAGCGCTCCTGTGTCCATTTTGTTTTTAACAGAATGACGTGGGAGGACAGAGGATACTGGTGAATAAATGGAGCACATTCCTTAAAGCACGGCTGGTTTGCTCAGTACCAGGAATGAACGGAATTGACACATATTTTGATGAGCTAGGTAACATTACTGGAGGATCAACATGTTACTCTCCTGTGTACATGCTTCTCTATAGCTATCACTCTTAGGCACATGTGAAAAACATGTCTCCTATACTCTTTGACCTCTACATACTGAAGACAAGTTTCTATTTTTTAATGTTGATTCAGTCACCCCATAGGGCAGAAGAGTTGCAGGACAAAGGGAAGCACTGCTGGGCCCTTTCCTGTCGTTCAGCTTAAGTCACCCAAAGCAGAACAATGATTCATTGTTCTATCTTGGTCACAGCTGTAGAATGGAAAATTGAGTCTGAAAATCCTCAGTTCAGAACTATTTTATGTAAATACATTTTCTTCCCATGAAAAGAAGATTAAAAATACTAAATGATGGAATGGTCTTTCATTCTTTCAGAGGATGTGTTTTTGCTGCCTACCAGAGATCCCAAGAATCCAGTGATATTTGCACTCTTTAATACTACCAGGTGAGAAACTTATAGTCAGTAAAACGATATAAAAGAAACATTGTCTAACTGCAGTACTTTTGGTGGTATACAAAACTCAGAAACACTACTGACCCCATTGTCATTCTCATCCTCTGTACTTTGTAAGTGTTCAGCTTCACTTGCTTTCTGCCACTGACTACAGCTGGCCTTCATTCATTTTCAAAGCCACAATCACAATCTAGTCCTTATTGTTTTGTTTGTAGCATCCCATCATATTCCTGCAGCCACTCTCTCAATCTCTTTAGTTACTCATGTACAACCATTTGACATTTTTTATTGGTCAGGTTATAAGATATTATATGCATCCTATCAATTCCAGTATAATTCTTTTATTTATGTCTCAGATGGAAATTTCTAATCCAGGCTTTCAAAGTGCTCTAAAAACTGGAATTTTTTTCTGACTTCTCCAATGGCCAATACTACCTTGAAAGATCTCAGCATTTATATTGACAGTTCTTAGCATTTGGTCTTTTTCTTCCTTTTACTCACTACTAGTGTTGGAAATGACTTCCCCTTCCAACATCGTTTATATCAGTGCTCTGATAGTTGTCACCTATGTCCAAGATGTTCCTGAGTCCTTGTCAGGAATAAGTTCTCACAGTGTTGTTCCTGTTGTCTTCCTCTTACGTAGACTCATTCTGAACACACGTTTGTCATCTGCTCTCCATCTGTGAAATGTGGTGCTAAAGCTTAAAGCTTATCGATATGTTATTTCTTCCTTTGCATTTTTTGAATTTTGTATTACATATGGAAGAGTACTATAAAGTAATATTTTATAATCATTAATATGTGAAAGAAAAATATTCTTAGAATTGATTTCAATTGAAAGTCTATATACATAATTTACTGAGTATCTTTCAAAAGGAAAATTATAGCACCGAGGATAAAAAAGAAAAACTCACATATTTCAATAGAAATGGATTGATATGACTCAGTTATCAATCACCAATGTATTAACTATAAATTGCAATATAACCCTGTACCTGTGCTCACTTGGGGCCTTTCCACAGTTTTGTTTAGGTTTTCAGCAGGTGATTTTAAATGATCAGTTTGAGTTGAAAACATTGAACAGCTCTTTGAACATGTATCTTGTTGTAACAGATCTTTTCTTCCACAAACTAATATGGGAATAGTTCTTTCTATTAACTAAACTTTGATGTGAATTTAAAAAGTTAACATATATTGGTAGTCACCACAATACATAGACAGCTCTTTTTTACTTAATTTTTTAATGCCAGCAAATAGTTTTTGCATCACATTACAATTCTTTAAATGATAAATATCTATGAGATAATCTGTATATTTTCTGTTGGTTAAAATGATCGGTTTAAAAGCTAATCTCCTAAATGATAGCATATTGGGTCATTCAGAGAAATCAAAGGCATGATTTCCTTCCATGATTTCAACTTTGTTCAATTTATATATAAATCTGGGAGGGGAAAAAAGCTCCCAGCTGTACCTGGCACAGAGGCTGATATTTGGAGAATGGTGATCAAAGGTTTGTGGCCACTTCAGCTGAGACTATCTGGTTTTCCCCAGTATCAGAGGCATTTCCAATTGCTTCAAGGTGTGTTATAAAATGTGTGAATTGATGTCCTAAGACAGTAACATGACTGCTGTGCTACAGCTGGGCCAGGTGGCAGGAAACACATTTGTACAGAATTTAAATTTCACTAAAGATTCCTCACCAACTTCATTTATTTTAATTCACGTAATACAGAGGCTGCGAAGTGGTGCACTTCTTTCAAATGATGGTTTTGTTTCCAGGTAATATAATCCTATATTTTCACTAACTGAGATTTCAGATGCTCCCAATGACTAGTCCAACAATGATCTCTTTCCTCTGAATGTAGAACTTGTTTCCATTTTAAAAATCATTTTGATTTCTGCTGCATATGAGGATCAATTATTTGAGTTTTATACAATCTTTCTATCACTGAAAAACTCAATGACTTATGTACAGGACCCCTTGCTAAAAAAGTATGGCAAAGGATCCTAGAACGTCTAATAAAATCCAAATAGAATTTGTAGTGAAAATTAACAGCATGGTGATTAAGAGAACACCATCTACATTCAAGATGTAATAACTTAGAAATATTCCCTTTAAATTATCAATTCAATAATCTTTAAAAAGAAGATATAAATGGATGGATCTAGAAAAGCTCATCTTGAGTTAGCTAACCTAGACCTAGAAAGATGCACACAGCATATATTCACTTATAACTGTATTTTAGCCATATAGTACAGGATAACAATCCTACAATCAACAGACCGAAAGGAACAGGTATATGGATTTTGTTAGTGGGACACTTTGCCCTAGTGGAGCTGCCATGTAGGCCCCCAGTACAAGAGGAAGCTCTTAGCTCTCATATGACTACTGAACTGAGGGGGGCTGATATGTAGGGGTACCCTACACTGGAGGAGTAGGATATGTGAGAAAAGGGGGAGATGGTGAGAGGGTAAAACCGGAAGGGGTGTAGGGAGGGGACTGTGATGGAGATGTAACTTAAAGTAATAAGTAAACATTAAAATGACTTCCTGCTGATTTGGGACGTAGTAAACCTGCTTGGGGCCCAAATAAGAATGGAAAAATGGTTAAAAATGTTAATAGAATCATTTGATGTTCAGTCCCTTTGTGCTCAGCTATTTAGATGTCCTACGAAGTTCATAGACAGAAGCTGATCTTCAGAACTTTACTGAAGATCTGGCTGGAGTAGTCTGTGGAGCTGAACGATCTTAGCGATTTTGAGTTGTTGTGGTTATAGACTTTTGAGGAAACTGCTATTGAAGAAGTCTGCAAGGCTGGATCATCTGGGCCACTCATCTTCTTTGGTGTCTGATCTGTTTTCTGCTGACGTTTCCGTTGTCCAGTTGTCCCTGGATTCCTTGAATGGATGCTTTAAATCTCCTGGAAAGATAAGAACAGAGCCCTGCCCTAATCCTAACTCTGGGACAATTACCTTTTTTTGGGGGGGTCAGGTAATATTTTTCCTGGAGCAAATTTGGTTTTTTTGATAATATATAAAGTATTACCTTTCAATCCAGAAGTCATTTTAAGAGAACAACGTCCCATCCCCAGAAGGTGGGGAGGGTGTTCTCCCCCTTTGGTTATTTGATAGATAATAGAAAATTTTGTTATTTAGGGGAAAAGACTACAAGCTGTTAAATGGTCTTGTTAAATGGGTTTTGGAGGTTAGACCCAGGGACTTCTCTCTTTTGCTTTTCTGTATCCTCCTTTCTCTCCTATATAGGAGTGAACAGACTTGAGAAAAATGGGACATAGACATAGTATAGGAAAGAACAAGAAAAAAGGACAGATTATTGAATATAGCTTTATACCTTTGTATACTGATACAAAATTAATATTATATTTGGCTAAATTGGTATTGATCATTGTATATTAATGCAAATTTAAGATTGTATAGGGCTACATCGGTATTGATCTTTGTATATTGATACAAAATTAAGATTATATTTGGCCACAATGGTATTGACCCTAGTATATTAATGTAAAATTAAGATTGTATTGGGCTACATCGGTACTGATCTTTGTATATTGATACAAAATTAAGATTATATTTGGCCACATTGGTATTGATCTTTGTATATTGATACAAAATTAAGGGTAACGCTTCTTAAAGGTACTGTTTGTAGTAATACTTAAAAATGAAATGTCAAGTTTTGACCTCTCGCTACCAACCGACATAAACTGTTTAGGATAATTAAGAAACGGAAACTAATAGTCATGAAAACATGTCATTTTGTTAGTTACTATGATAGTCTATCACAGTTATTTTCTAAGCTACTCAGATATCAAGTTGCTAAGAGACAAGCAATATTTGCTTATCTAAATATAAGAGATAGATAGGGCATCTTCAAAAACCTCAAGAGATCTGCAGAATATGGCATTCAAAGATGTTTTCTTAACTTAAGATTTTTTGATATCGAGACATGTCAGCTCCTGACAGCACCCCCTATATTACTCCAAGTAGAAGATGAGCATCGAAGAATCTCCAGTGGGAGATGATTGAATTGCTGGTAAGCCATTCTCTTGGCAAGAAAAACCACTTGCTTCAACTGTAGACAGACTTCTGTCCAAAAAGGACAAAACTTGGAAGCAGGTAAGTCGACAGCCTAGCTCTGCCAAGACAGGGTAGGTAAGTCCTTCATAATTCCTGCTCTACAACCAATGTCTGTCAGAGAAATGGGGCCAAATGGCTGAAGATTGATGCTGTAATGTATGGAGAGAAAATGGGAACTGTCCAGGCAGCCACTGGTATGTCATTTTTTAGTTTTGGAAGCTGCAGGCCCTGCACTTCCTATATAATCAGATATATTTATCCCTCTCAGGTCTCTGAGGTGGTTGAAGAATAGATACCTAGAGTCTCATAGTTAAATTTTGAGTTGTTTAGGAATCAAGAGGGTGTTCTGGATCTAAGAAGATATTTTTAAAATTATGAGGCAAGTTAGTATGAAAGCTGAGTTAGATATAGAACTTTAAACTCATGGAGATGGTTAGATAGTAGAATGTTAAAGTCAGGTGCCAAATACATATGGACTGGACATTGGGAATGTATGCTGAGCCATATAACTCTTATAATCGTGGCCTATTTATTTCTGTTGTTTTGTATTGTATTTATAGTTATAAGAAAAAGAACCATTATTTGGACTGAAAGGGAGAGCTGTTGGGGGGGGAAAATAAATACCTTAAACTAAAAAAAAAGAAGGGAAGAGGATGGTGGGGCTGAGGGGGAGGAGGGTGGAAGGGTGGGACTGGAGGGGGGAGTATGGAGGGGATTGTGATTGAGATGTAACTTGAAGAAATAAAAAATAAATTATTAAAAAAAATAAGTAAACATTAAAAAAAAGGAAAAGAAAAACTTAACCCACTCCTAAGTATTTAAAAAAG
>CAJQZJ010032367.1:5006230-5025694 GCA_907164525.1 Lophiomys imhausi | reverse complement strand
TGTGTGTGTGTGTGTGTGTGTGTGTGTGTGTGTGTGTGTGTGTGTGTGTTTGTCTGTGTGTGTCACATGTACAAGCATAAAAGTCTTCATCAATTAAAAACTGTTATTAATTTGACTTGAGCAAATTAACATTCTAGAAGGATTTTAAGACAGAGTTGAATAAGCCAAAGATGAAGTGAGCCTTCCATGGAAATGTGGGCAAATTAAGTTACCAATTGTGCTAAACAAGGGAACAAGTCATTTCCTTTTTCTATAAATACCTATAGGTATCCCTGATCATTCTTGAAGAATACAGCTGTAATACTATTTTAAATGCTGAGGATAATTTTTTCACCTATTATATAAAGAAACAATGTTATGACGTTTGTCTACAGGAAATCAAAGCCTCAGATGGAGAGTGGAACTGCCAACAGTGCTGGTAGTAGCTCACCTCTGAACATTTTGGGTACTTGACCCAGGGGAGTGTGCATAATGTTTTGTTGCATTCTCTATAAAACTGAGCCTACTCTTATAAAAGAGTCCATGGAGGTTCAAGGTAAAGGATTAATTGTGCAAAGGCATACAGTGCTTAGGAGGAACCATGCCACTCCCTGACTTGGGAATGAATGAGAGAGCAGGAGCTCATCCGAAGGGACTATTTTTGAACTATTTTTGAACTTAGCCATTTCTAGGGCTAATATTTCTTCATTTGGCATACATCTTTTACATGTATGTAATGACAATAATGGTTACTTATTTGATAATAATATTTATAAAACTAGGTTATAAAACTAGGTTAAAAGAATAACTTAGGAAAAGTTAGGTAAATGTATGAAACAGATGACAAAGCAAAGCAGTATGGGATAATGTGTAGTCTGAAGCTACGCTTCTAAATGAACTAACTCAGTTCAAGGAACGAGAGCTCCTTCATCATGTCAAGTCCTTTTCAGACATCACTCACTCTTGGAGGAGAAGCTTTTAGGTAATTTCCAACACATGGAGAGAACATAGTTTGCTTTTATAGGATCATTTCTGTCTCAGACCCAAAAAGAAGCTGGAAGAGAAAAATGGTCATTTCCATAAACATTTTTTTCTTCTGCTCACAGAGTGAACATGAGTTAATAGGGAAAACACTCTAATTCTCCATCTGGCCATTCTTTAAAATGGCCTTCCAAAATACACCATAATCTATGAAGCTGGCTCCTCTTCTTTGTCTATTTCCAGTATCCTCTTTAAAGATTTCAAAGAAGTAAGGAATATAAGAAAAATATGCAACCTTCAAGGATGCAAGATGCTTTTGCTCAAATGTTTTTCTTCTCCTGATCATGCAATGTGTTTTATTTAATGCTGGTGTAAAGGGCAGTTATACTGGGGACTATAACAGGAACTGAGAGCTTGCTGGAAAATGTAACCTTTTCATAAATGCATGTTTCCAATTATTTTGAACAAAATTTTGAATTGCTTTTATATCATTCAATTTGCTTATCTTGAATGATCTCGAATGCCCTTTCTATTATCCTCATATGGCTAGTATAGTAATCTCAATGAAATTTCATCTCCACAACATGGAAACTGTCTGCTCCCCTCATTCTTTTCAATCCCCACTCCATCAATCACAATTGTCCAGCAGGGTGCAGCAATGGACATCCCAGAGAAGAACCAACACTGGCGGTTGAAGTCACTCCTTCAGTTCTCTCACTTGCAGTTAACTCTCCATAGGAGTATAACAAAAAGCCTAATATCTCCTATCGTGCTCTTAGTATAAGTTTATTTAAAGTAATGACACACGTGGAAGTTCTAACTTTGTAAAATTCTGAGTCTGTTGTAAGGTTTTCTTTTTCTTCCTTTCTTTCTTTCTTTCTTTCTTTCTTTCTTTCTTTCTTTCTTTCTTTCTTTCTTTCTTTCTTTCTTTCATTCACTTTATATCCCTATCACAGCCCCTCCCTCCTCTCCACCCGGTCTCACTTTCCCACCCTCTTCTCTATCCCCACAAAAGGGGAATCCCACCCCCTATTAATCCACTGCAGTTCTTCAAGTCACATCAGGACTAAGAACATACTCTTACACTGAGGCCAGACAAAGCAGCCCACCTAGGGTAAAGTGATCCACAAACAGGTTACAGAGTCCAAGTTAGAGACAGTCCCTGCTCCATTTGCTAGGGGATCTACATGAAGACCAAGTTTTCTACAACCTACATATGTGAAGGGGCCTTAGGTCAAGCCCACATATGCTTTTTTGGTTGGTGCTGCAGTCTCTGTAAGCCCCCAGGGGCCTAGGTAGGTTGAATTTGTTGGTCATTTTGTGGAGTTCTTGTCCCCAGACCCCCATGTCCCTTTATTCATCCTCCCCATCTTCTACAGGACTCCGGGACCTTCACCTAATGTTTGGCTGTGGGTCTCAGCATCTGTTTTTATCTTCTGCTGGGTGGAGCATCTCAGAGACAGTTATGCTAGGTTCCTGTCTGTAAGCATAGTAGAGTATCATTAATAGTGTCAAGAGTTGGCTCTCCCATGGGTTGGGTCTCAAGTTGTGCCAGTCATTGCTTGGCCATTCACTTAATCACTGCTCCACCTTTATCCCTCCCTCTACATCTTTTGTGAGATTTTCTAATTGGCAATCTATTTAAAATAAATTAAAACAAGTATTCTTTTGTATATAGAGCATAACCCTGAAATGTGATTGATATTATCTTCTCTTGCCTTTCTGATGTGAGGAAAACTCTCTTGACTAACATTCCATTATCATTTTCAAAGAGAGCCAAGAGACATAAGAACAGTAACAATGAAAACTTGAGACTCCAAAAAGTTAAAATAGTTGGAACCAATTATCTTTTTCCTCATTGAGCTTCGTTATATGCAGGAGCATTTTTACACTTACTATTCAAATAAGCATTCCTAGTGTGCTTATCCTCACATACCCTTTGACCCTTTGTCAACCCTTTACAAACCACGTTTCTTGTTGAACTAAATATTTAACAAAACGTAAAGGGAAATTAATTACTACCTGAGGATCTGGAATTCAAACTTATGTAAACATTTAAAGAAGAGTGTAAGGTAGAACTTTGAATCACTGAAAATAATCTGTAGAAATAAAAAAAAGTAAAGTTTGGATTGTATGCTAGTTTTGCATAATAGATAATTTTTTTCTGACAACAGAATTTGCTGGAATCTTCAATGTGGTTGGGTATGTTTTAAAATCCAGGAAATTGAAATCTCAGAATCTCCTAAATTTTCTTTTTCCAGACGGTTCCGCAGGCAGGATGTCCGGCACGGCAACGCTGCCCAGCAGTGCTTTGGACAGCAATTTATTGGTAATCCTTAGAAATATCAATGCTTATGATTTACTCAATGTATGTTGAAGATGGACAGCGCAGTTCTTTAAATGAGTCACTTTGCTGAAACACCGTCCCTGAATGCTTGTGTTTCTCTCCCATATATTTGAAAGCAGATGTGTGGTGTTTTATAGAACCAGCAAAACTGACTCCAGATACCACCACTAACACAATCTGATTTTAGAGATGAAGGCTGAGGAAGTTTAGGGCCAGAAAGCAGTACAGCAGTGGCTGATGGCAGAGACTTCCAGGACTTATCTCTTCATCTCAACTATCTTTATTTTTCCACTCTAAAAAAAAAAAAAGGGTTTTTGTTTTTGAACAAATGAAAACCGTTTCCTCTTCTATTGCCACAGAGTAATTTTAGAACTAATATTAGCTGTCCTCAGATTTATGTAAAAACTAGAAAGCCAAACAAAACAGAAAAAAAAATGATTTTTTGTGTCATATCACACTGGATGACAGCCACGCTGTATTTTATGTTATTAGGTTCACTGAGAAGCCCTAGGATAATGGGTGCCGTCATTGGGAACCAACGGTGGTTACAGCGCTTTTAAAACTTGCAGCCCAGTTTTCTGTCTGTTTTGTTTTGTTTTGTTTTGTTTTGTTTTGTTTGGATCCAAGAAGACTTGTGATTCAAAACAGGAACTGCAGCTTCTGGAAGTATCAGTCACAGAAAGTACAGCCTTAGTCTTAGGAAGTTTAGAGTTCAGTTTTGAAAATTAGAGTGTAGATGTTCAAAATCAGTTTGAACATCTGATGCTCATGCCTCCCCCCTGACTTATCAGAGAACATTGCCCCTCATTTCCTGTGAGTTTCCCTTTAATGTATTTTATCACTGTCCTCACTGCCCCATATTTTAGAGCCAAGTTCCCAGATGCCACTTTCTGTCCCACTTCATCATCAACTTGCCTTTTTAATCTCCAAATTGTCATATGATATTCTAAATAATTGATTTAAATGACTATACAGAAATTAACAACCAGGAAAGAGTTATTTACATTGTTGCAAGACCTGAATACACTTTTAAAAATTAGCAATAAAATTCCAATCTCGGGGCTGATGCTGTTACCTTTCTGTGTAGGAGATGCTTTGGATAGGACTGAAGAGAGACTGGTTTACGGCATAGAGAGCAACAGTACTTTGCTGGAATGCACCCCACGATCACTACAAGCAAAAGTTGTCTGGTTTGTACAGAAGGGCCGTGAAATAAGAAAAGAAGAGGTAATTCACAGCTATGCATTCATATTTGGTGTCTTACCTAGAGCTTGTGACCAGAAAATAGTTGATTTGGGTGTTTAAAATGAAACCATGTTAAGCTAAATATGTGTTATTATTTCTAGAATAAAATACACCCAAATATGGTGATGTGAGTTTGAAATGAAATCCCAGTCTTAGAGAGGGGCAGGCAGATTAATCCTGTGGGCTTAGGATGCAGCCAGCCTTCTTTCCAAACTCCAGGCTAGTGAAAGTACTTATCTCAAAACATGCCATGTAGGGTTGCTAAGAAAGGATACTAAGATTGTCTTTAAGATTGTCTTCCAGACTATAAATGCTCTCATACCCATGTACATGTCCACACACTTACAAACCCAACTTTGTAAAAATCAATTTGCTTTATGAAGTGTTATGTATTTACTTATAAAATTTTAATAATATAAATATAGGTTTGTAAATATTGTTTACATTTCAAATATATTATTTTACATGCACATATGAATTGATATTTTAAATTATAAACATTTATATTTCATGTGTTTCTTGCTGAAAGTACTTACAGCTTTATGATATATGTCATTCCAATATCTTTTTTTAAATGTTTATTTATTACTTTGTTATGCCTCCATTGCCACCCCCTCCCTCCATCCCCTCCTGAGCCCTCCCTCCCATCCTCTACCCCCTCTCCCACCCCTATCAACCATGCCTCCAGTGTGGGGTGTCTCCGTGTATCAGCCCCCCTCAGTTCATTAGTCCCATGAGTTCTAAGAGCTTCCTCTTGCACAGGAGGCATACATGGTAGTTCCACTAGAGTGGAGTGTCCCACTAACAGGTAACCAAGTCCATGTTCCTGCTCTTTTGGGTCTATTGATTATAGGATGGTTATCCTGTACCATAATGGCTAAAATCCAGTTATAAGTGAATATATGCCATGTGTAGCTTTCTGAGTCTGCATTTGCTCACTCATGATGAGCTTTTCTAGTTCCATCCATTTGGCTGCAAATTGCATGATTTCCTTGTTTCTGATAGCTGAGTAGTATTCCATTGTGGAAATGTACCACTGTTTTTTTTATTAAATACTTTTTTTTTCTTCAAGTTACATCTCAGTCACAAACCCTTCCCAATTCCCCCTTCCTGTCCCACCCTTCCACCCTCTTCCCCCCAACAGCTTCCCCTTTCAGTCCATTTTTATCCTTTCTTTGGTTGAAGGACATCTGAGTTGTTTCTAGTTTCTAGCTATTACTAATAAAGCTGCTATGAACATAGGTGAGGAAATTTCCTTGTGGATTGGTGAGGAATCTTTTGGATATATGCCCAGGAGTGGTATGGCTGGGAATTAAAGTAGAGCTATTCCAAGTTTTCTAAGATATCGCCAGACTGTTTTCCATAGTGGTTGTGCAAGTTTACACTCCCACCAGCAGTGTGGGGGTCTTCCCCTTTCTCCGCAGCCTCACCAGCATATGCTGTCTTTTGAGCTTTTGATCTTAGCCATTCTGATAAGAGTGAGATGGAATCTTAGAGTCGTCTTGAGTTGCATATCTTTGATGATTAAGGATGTTGAGCATTTCTTCAAGTGTCTCATCATGCCAATATCTTAACTACATCTAACCAAGGCAGCATTCCTGAGCAATAGCAAACTTATAATACTAATAGTGATGTCAATATTAATAAAGCTTTAAATCATATATGAGACACCCAACAAAGGGTTCTAATCCACTGGGAACAAAGGCAAATCTCACCACTCTCAGCATTTTGAATAGCATGGAGATTATCTTTCTGAAGTCACTTAAGGATTAGATGCAGTGACTTTGGTACTTTGAGTGACGGGAAGAAGCAGCATTTGAAACACTCTCAGAATGGTCCGGAGTCCATTACAAGAGTGGGAAGGTGACTTGAGGGAGGTGGCTGTGTCCAGGGCACAGAGCCTTTAGGAGTGGAGATCGCTGGTGCTTATTAAGAATTTCAACTCTATTTTCACAAGTGAAATTTTAAATTAGCCAGAAAAATAGTCATATCAGTGGGAAGCTCTTGGTGAATATAGTACAGATGGCCTTTGCTAAAAAGACATTTTCAAGTTGAGTGACTGGGATTCCTGCAACCCTGAATGGTGCACAGCAGAGAGCTGTAAGTACATGTTTGATAGATAATCAATAGAAATGATTTATTTATTTATTTGCTTGTTTGTTTGTTTGTTTGACTGGAGATTAAATCTGTGCCTGAGGTCAAAATTACCAATTCCCTATATATATGCTTGGTGAGACTGAAAACCTCACATATTTAGTCTATAATCAAATAGTTCACTTTAGAGGTGATGAAACTTAAAAATTCTAGATTCTCTGAAAATTCATTAGATAAGAAAAGGTGTACAGGTTCAAGCCAGATGGAGTGTCAGCATTGAAAGGGCGGCATGGTCAAGACTCACCCCTAACAAGAAGCTGCTTGCAATTGATAACTACTGGCAAATGGAAAATCCATTTTCTCCAATGGAGTGTCACTGGGTTTATCAACAAAACTGCCAGGAATGCCCCATATCCAGCGGTAATTGGCCAACACAAAACCAAATCCATCTTCTTCTTTTTTTTTTGTATGTTTGTTTGCTTGTTTGTTGTTTTTGTTTTGTGGACTTTTTGTCTTGTTTTGAGACAAAATTTCTCTGTGTAGCCCTGGCTGTCCTTGAACTCTCTGGGTAAACCAGGGTGACCTTGATCTCAGAGATTCACCTGCCTATGCCTCCCTAGTATTGGGATTAAAGACAAGAGCCATTATGCCCAACATTTGTTTTGGCAATTTTTGGTTTAATTGTTTTGATGTGTGTGTGTGTGTGTGTGTGTGTGATTTCTTTCTTTTTGAGAGAGAGAGGAGAGATGAGAAAGAGAACAGAGAGAGAGAGAATAGAGTTGGGTGGTAGGGAGGTGGGAAGGACTTGGGTGAGGGGAAAAACCTGATCAAAAATATATTGTATGATAAAAAAATTAAAAACAGAAAAATAATTAAGAAGAGCTTCAACATGCTAAGGCTTAAAGATAATATGGGAGTTTATCAGGAAAGAGAAGCTCTCCTAAATTTTCATGGCAGTGTAGCAGCACACATATAGGCAAAGCTAAGGCAGCATACCGCACTGAATTAAACTGCTTATTCATTGCAAGTGCATTTCCACTTCTCAAACGTGAGATGAAATGACTTTTTAAATTCCATCATAACATTTGGCAGGCAGGGACCTGAGAATAGTCAACAGTTCCTGCAGTCAAAGGGCTTCAGAAGACAGAAGTAATTCTTTCATCAGTAGATTTCTTCACTCAGTGAGCTCTGTTTCTCATTTGGAACTCACTGTAATCTGCTTCATTTGGAAGTCATTCCGACATGGTGCACCCATCAGTGTTCAAGTCTGAGCTCCTTTCCCATCTTGCTGATTATGCCTACCTTCTTTCCAACTGCATCCTAATTTCCCTAACTTATGTAGCTACTGATGTATTGAATTCTCATGCCTCAGTAGCTATATTCTCAATACTCTCTGCATGAAAATCATGGCACAGTCAGATAATTAATGGTTCTAATAGACATAGCAATATATGCATTTAATTATTCACAAGCTAAAACAAAACAAAACTGCTGACTTAATCAGAGTTCAAATGTATAAATTCTATACTGAAAGAAGAATGGACTTAGAAATTAAGTCCTCAGTTTCATTTAATGAATGTTTTGCATTCATTATCATTTCTGTGTCTCATTTATTCTGAGACATAATGATCATATTGCCAAATGTAGACCATAATGAAGTATGTTTAATTTTGCTTAGTTAAATTGTTAGATCTCATGACGATGCTGTGCACAGTAATCCTGGGAATAACAATCAAAATTTATTCTTTTCTTATTCAGTTTATGAAGATAAACTGGAAGAAAATGTTAACTTTTCAGACCATAGGGTATAAACTCCTTCCTTCTATTGAACTGAAAATTTTAATTCTAGGAATTCTGTCCTTTTCAAGTGTCTACATATACCTGTTATAATGAACTTTTCAGTGTAAACCATAAATGGAATATTAATATGGACAAAATATTTGGTCATATTATTCTTTAGAAAGCATATTCTTGAATTGCCATACAGCATCTAAAATCTCGTTTGTCTGCCTTCTAAACTCTGGTTACCAGCAGTTCTCTCAAATATACATCTTATAATTTTCTGTTTCTTTAAACACACCATGTGGAAACAATCTCTACACATTTTATTAGATATTTAAATACTAAAGTATGTTTTTCTAAGTATTTCATACAGGACTTTTTTCATAATTATGTTTTTAATAGTTACTGTAAGCATATTAAAATCCTTGAATAAGTTAAGAATATTGGTTGCTAGAAGTAATGTTGTGATATGTTAAGGAAAAGACTCCTGGTACTTTGGATAGAAGAAGTTGTTCCTTATTGCAAATCTGCACACAGGTCTGTGCTAGGTGCATTCCTTGTCATTGGTAGATATCTCAATTAAATAGTGGACATGATTATTCTTTTCTTACGCATACAGAAACTGGAGTTGAGCGGGTTACAGCTTATACACAGTCAGTGACATACTCGATGTTTAAACTCAAGAATTCCTGACCCATTGTTAGTTTATAGGCATTCGCTGTCTAGGTATTGAGGACTGTATAGTCTGTAACAACCATTCAAAAGACATAGTTTATAATCAAAGTAATTGAAACCCAGAATGTATAATAACTCACACCTAATAAAATAAACTCAGGGCCAGGGTTTGTTCTAACTTCTACAAATGACAAAATCTTCTGAAATCAGAATATAAATACAGTTTCTGATGCTTAAGGGTGAAGAGCAAGTGGAAAATGTCTCATAACAACAGTACAGATGTTTGAGGTCTGCCAATGTAATTCCTATGAACACTTAAGCAGGCTGCTTCAGTGTCACTGAGAAAGCCATTATTCTTCATGTTTACATATCGAAGAGCCTTGCTATAATTTGACCTTTACCCACTCTAAGCTCTGATACCAGGAATCACTATTATACAATATATGCAACAGTGGATTTTCATTCTCCATGTAAATTCCAAGTCTTATACTCTGTGTCTTTTGGTAAAAGAGGACTCCTGCATTACCATAAACTGTTGAATCATCTGAGCTTGTGTGTTTTTTACTATCCTAAGTATTTTATGTCTGTTAATATTTTTATGCCTTGCAGTAGTGTGGTGATGAACCCTTCTAGGTAAAGAAACTGAAACATAAGGAAATTGAGTTACTTCTGTAAGATCAGATGGGTTGTGAAGTTACTCTGTTTTGAGTGCACTCTGGTATAAGTGTGGGAGGGAATAGGACAGAGAATGGGGCTCTTTCCCTTTTCATAGCTTACCTTGGACAATGGACAATTAAGAGCTGATGGGAGCTAAAACTATGAACAAAGGGAAAACCATACATTTAAGAGAAAATTAGATGACTGAGTCCAAAAGAAATGGAAAGCAAGTAATGATTATAGTTATTCATTCAGTGCTTGTGTGCTCTGTGCTGTTCTGAGAGTTTTATACACAATAACCTACATAAGACTTGCAACACTTCTCCGCAAAAGTATTATGATACACATTATGGAGATGAAACTAAGTTGCCAGTATTTTTAGAGTAGATTGGCTTAAGTAGTTAGAGGCAGAGAAGTCAGGGAAGGATATGATAAGACCTAGGAGAAGAAATTGAGAAGGATATGGTAATCAGGAACATCTTTTTTGAAATGCAGAAAACACATACACAGTTTCTAGCAAGCCGTGTAGTAGGATAACTGTGCAAGAAGACATCAGGCAATAGGGTTATGGAAACATGCTGTTGAATGAGAAACAGTTGGTACAGGGGCTTTAGCAAAAGCTAAGATGAGAGAGAGAGGGAGAGAGGAACTGTGAGACAGGGTAACCATGAGTTTTAGGTTGTTTTTTTTTTTGAAATATGGACTTGGCTCTGTTTATAGTTGAAAGGAAGTAGCCAGAGGGGGGTGGGATGTTCAGCTAACTGATGAAGCAAGATAAGGTACATGTATGAGAGAATTTAATCACACAAAAAAAGTGACAGGTTAGATTCTAAAAGAAGCAAAAATTGGGTTGGAGGGATGGTTCCACCATTAAAGGCTAGGCTTTTAAAATTGTGTTGCAAGTTAGTATGAATGTTGAGTTAGATATAGAACTTTAAACTCATGGAGATGGTTAGATAGTAGAAAGTTAAAGTCAGGTACCAAATACATATGGACTGGACATTGGGAATGTACACTAAGCCATATAACCCTCCTAATTGTGGCCTAATTACCTCTGTTGCTTTGTATTATATCTATTATTATAAGAGAAAGAGCCATTTGTTGGACTGAAAGGGGGAGCTGTTGGGGGAAATAAGATATACCTTAAACTTAAAAAAGGGGGGGTTGAGGGTGGGAGGGTGGGACTGGAGGGGGAGTAGGGAGGGGATTGCCATTGAGATGTAACTTGAAGAAATAATAATAAAAAAAGGCTAGGCTCACAAACAAAGGACAGAAAGCAAAGATGTTATTTCCCCTGACTGGGGAAAACGATAGTTGATTTAAGTGGATAGTATGATTGGTAGATGAGTGGTAGATGGTTCAATGGTCTGCTGTCATTGATTAAATTTGGTAGGCATATGTTTTTGCATACCATTTTCATTAAAGAAAACAGACCAAACTTTATATGAAGAAGGTATAAATTGTTATTTTCTTATGGTTGCAAAAGAAAAACACTTTTGTAAGAAAATCTAAGTCAGTAGTAGTCCCTTGTTTAAGGATTCCTAATTCCTACAATTTTACATGCTTGAATGTATAATGCCCCCCAAAATTGCAAATTTCAGCCCTAACATCATTAAGGAAAAAAGGATTTCTTGTTAAAATATTTAGCTGTGCAATTTAAATATTTTCATTCTCTGAAATGCACAAACATTATATTCTAAAACTCAGTAAATGGGAGATATTTTAGCATGTGTTATTGCTAACATTTATATGCTTATTAATTCAATAGTGATAGCAAAGACCAAGATCACAAGAAACAAAGTGTTTGCTATATAGCTCATTATGGAATAATCTTCTGACCCTAGATTTAAAAGCTTGATGAAAACTCTGATATACTGAAATGCTAGCATTTAGTATCATTGTGAAAGGTACTCCTGTGTTTTGAAGGAAACAATCTATTATGAAAAAATGAACTTCTCACTGTCTGGTGAGCACTAAAATATCACCACAATGAATTCTCCCTAAAACTAAAGCAGCAGGGTGAACAACTTCGAAATACAATCTTCTTGACTTGTATCTTTAATCACAATATATCCTAATGATACTATAAGAAGACTGGGTTTCAGTAGTGAATTGAATAACTGTCATACATTTCTTGGGGGGAAATCTGGGGGCAACCTGAAGACGTAATGTATAAACACCTGTCATTCTCATTCCAGCATGATATACAGAAGAAAAACACTTGGTACACAAGATCAATGCAATATCACATACAATTTCTCCTTTGGTGAATGTAGAGAAATCATTTTCTCCCTCTTCTTATTGACCCTCACATTGTGAATTTACATTTGAAATGAAATACATGTTAGTGTGATTTAAAAATAATCTGACTTCAAGGTATTATATTGTGAGTATTGTGCCCACATTAAAAAATACACAAATATGTCTATTTATAATGGAAATTTCAAGAGAAAGCACAAAATAACATCAGTCCCAAACCTTGAAATGCAAATATTATTTTAATATCATCACCAAAGTTATCATTTTTAACTCTGAGTTGAGCTCACTCACTAAACTGCACAAATTCATCAGTCACTTAAATCCTGCTGAAAAATGCAATAGTCATGCTTAAGTCAGCTATCAGCTGCTCCTTCCAATGAGTTCTTGACTGAACCTTAAAGAGTTCATTGCTTCTGTATTAACTGTGAACAGTAAGACTCTTAAAGATGGCTGCTGCTGTGAAAACATGGACACCACTCACACCTTTGATACTGAAGTGACATCATCAGTAGAAGAACAATCACAGAGTAAGACTCCATTTTTCATCCAGCATCTTGTTTGCCACATGACTTATTCATTTGACTGCCATTAATGCCAACCAAGGACAGGAATTATGAGGGATCAAAGACAGCCGAGTCTGTGCTTCTGTGTTTACACACATGCGCAGAAAACACGGGGTTTGGTTCCACTTCTTTCCTTTTTTTGGTTTTCACAACACAAAGTGCCGTGTTTCAATTTTGATGTTTGTCTTTTTAGCCCATAAGTTCTTCTTTAAAAAAAAAAAAACAGCTAATAATGTTTTTCAGGCAGTAAACATTCAGAACTTCAGTTTCAATGGAAAAGAAACGTTCATAATATCAACTGTCCCAACTATTTGCTGGTTCTGAGAGAGTCATTGAGCTTGCTCATTTCGATGAGAAGTGAAAGACCCCACACAGTTTCTGTACTGTGAGTGGGGAATAGATTCTCTTCAGAATACAAATGGACCTAAAGTTTTGGATAAATCTCTCTACAGTTAATTTTCTAAGATAACACTGAGAATCTTTGGACATGAACTATGTCTTTCTGTATCTAAGGAGGCAGATGTATAAGCTATGTTTTCTCCCTCTGAGATCACTCTTTCAGGTTTTTGATGAAACCAGCTAATAGGGCCATGCAGCAAGCCCTCTGCGGACACATGTAACTAGCAAAGCGTGCTAATTTCCTTCATTGTCAGACTGCTCTTGTTCTAGAATATGGCTCACATTGTCTAGAAAACAAGCCTGTTTGGAGATAAGCCACCAGAGAGCTGTGCATGTGAGCACATACGTAGATCTAGATAGAACAGCCTCTGCTGAACTCCTCTAGGGTGTCTCACCTTCATTTACATGGAGATAATTGCTGTAAGGAAATCCACGCTTCTACCTTCACTGATGCTTTCTGGCATGTCTCGCGTTTCATGAGATACAGAAGAGATTTCCACAAGACTCAGTTCCAGGAAAGATGTTCTTCCCAGATGGTCATTTTAAAAGTATGTTTTAGCGACATTTTGAATCTTAGACTTGCTTTGGCCATTAGGAATCCCAGTTGTAAGCTGTATTTCTAGGACAGTTGTGTGAGTCCCTCTGGTGAGTATTTTCATTGTTGAACTTTCGCCTCTCTCCTCTTAGTTTTCTTCCATTCTGATGGTCTTGTTTCTGGAGAGTTAATGACATCCCTTTAAAACTTCGTTTTTATCAGAGTTTCTTCTTGCCTGTGGCTCCATGACTCTGTATGCTGGTATCTGAACAGACCTCAGAAACCAATTTAATTCATTTGTTTGCCAACACAAATTACTGATTACAGAAAGAAAGCTCTAGAGTTTCTATTCTTTGTCTCTCTTCTCATTTTTTTTAAATTCTCATTTTTTACTTCTGTTACGTAATTTATTTAATCCTGTTTAACTATTGACAAATTGCCATGATTTGCCTGCAAAATTTATCTTGTTTGGTTTTATAGTTTCTGGACTACCTTTCTCCACACTCCTATTTCTTTTCAATGTACCCTTTGAAATAATTTAAAGCAGTCTAATTCTGTATTTGTATCATAAACAGCTATATAATATCTTGGACATGAATGAACTGTAAATTGTTGCGTATGCCTTGTTCTTATTTCCTTTAAAACTCTACATGATGGTTTACAATATCCTTGATACAAGATATCTTTCTTTCATTCTAGTGGAGACTGAATATCCTGCAAGTACATATCCATTGTAACTCCTATTGATTTAATAATAGTCACTTCAGCAAATAACACTGATAGACCCAAGTATGAGTTCACTAGTATTGTTCATTTCTGTGACTGTTGCCACCTGCATGTGTGTCTGTGTGTGCCTGTGTGTATGTATGAGTGTGTATGTGTGTATGTGCATTTGGGTGTGTGTGTGTGTGTGTGTGTGTGTGTGTGTGTGTACATTGCATGGTGTATGATGTGTATGTGTGAGTAAGACCATATATGTGGTGGTCAGAAGACAACTTTTGAGAGTCAGTTCTCTCATTCTACCTGGGGTTGCAGTGACAAAACCATGGCCATCAATCTTGCATGTCAAAAAATATTATTCTCTGAGCCATTTTACCCATTCTGGATGTCTTAAATATGTTGGTCACTCAAATTTGAATTCTTATTCATAATGATTTTCAGAGTTTTCTTGTGCTAGGAAAACTTTCCTTTTTCTTACTTGTTCCCTATATAGTGCTAGACTTCCACAAAGGATAGAATAAGGGGTTCACTCTCTAGTTGGCAATCATCTCTGTCATATACCAGGCTGTATTAGAATATAATTTAGTAAAAGAAAAATAATTACTTTTATCTTGTCAGATATATTTTTTTGTAAGTCAACCACTGCTTACAGCAAAGAATAGACTGTTGGTCTTTATTTTTGATAAAATTGATTTTGTTATTTTTCTATAATGTATTCTGCAGTAACCATACCACTTATGGGTATATATCCAGGTAGATGATTCCTCGCCAAACCACAAGGACATTCCTTATCTATGTTCCTAGCAGCCTTGTTTATTATAGCTAGAAACTGGAAACAACCCAGATGTCCCTAAACTGAGGAATGGATTAAAAAAAATGGATTAAAAAAATGGTGGTACATCTACACAATGGAATACTACTCAGCTATCAGAAACAACAAAATCATGCAATTTGCAGCCAAATCGATGGAACTAGAGAAGCTCATCCTGAGTGAGCTAACCCAGACTCAGAAGGATGCACATGGCATCTATTCACTTATAATTGGATTTTAGCCATATAATACAGGATACTACAACCAATGCACCAAAGGGAACATGAACATAGACTTTTTTCCTGTCAATGAGACACTTTGCCCTAGTGGTGCTGCCTTGAAGGCCCCCAGTGTATGAGGAGTCTCTTGGTCCTCATATGACTGCTGAACTGGTGTGGGGGACTGTTATGTAGGGACACTATACTCCAGAGGAATGGAATGGAGGGGTTACGGGGTAGAGGGTAGGAGGGCAGGACTGGGAGGGGTAGAAAGAGGACACTGTGATGGAGATGTAACCTGAAGTAATAAATAAACATTAAAAAAAAAAACCCAGTTCAAGACCTCTTCCCGGCCCTTTCCAGTGCAAAGCGCAGAACCATGCAGGTAGTACACATGGGAGCCACTGCTTCCTCCTGAGCAGCTCCCAGTTATGCACAGTTCCTGGGTCAATTACTTTTTTATTTGATATTATAACACATCCTGAATCAATCATTATAGTGAAGAATACCAAAACCATTTTAGGAATAAATTCTGAACTCATATAGATTGTGCAAAAGAGTATTTAATAGAATGGTGTAATATGCACCATCGTCTTGACCACAGAAATCTGCACTGCAGACATACAAAAAACACAGCTGTGTGAAAACAATCCTGTAATCAAGATTTGATGTTGGAGCTACACACATAAACTAATATAGAAGGATTATATCATGGAAGGAATGCAAATACAAGTTTCTAAGTCATTTTTATTTTTCAATATCTATCACTGATAGAAGACACATTCAACTTTTAAGGTCATCTGACTTACATATGGATACTGGGAGTTATAATGACATTTATTCCTGAGGGTAAAATGTGAATTCAGTGTAACCAAAAAAGACAAGCAAAATTATGAGACTAGTACCATTTCTGTTGCTAAAATAGTTGATGTAGAAAAATGGTAACTGGCATGTTTCTGTGAAGTGATCTGGACTCCACATGTCTATAATTTGGTGCTTCTCAAACTTGAATGTCTGGTTATGGATGAAATACTGCCTTATGATATTAGACATCAAAAATTAAAAATAAATACACCCCTAATTTCATTGAACATAGGTTTAGATTTCACTTTACTTATTGTTCATAGATAACGGAACATGTGTTAGCCAATGTGATGCTCATTTTGTATTTTCTCCTGTGTCACCCACTCTCACAGGAGACAGGAGGAAGGCAGCAGATAATGTCCATTGTAAGTGGTTTGTGGGAACATGACTTTTCCAATGAAGGCAATGTCCTAAGCCTTCCGTACATATGTGTTCAGCAGCTGTCTTTCCTGAGTCACTGGCTGTTACTAGATCATGCTGTCTTCCTTGCTACTCAAACCACTATTAGGTACTTCTAGGAAATGTGGATGTTGGATCCATTCTCATGGCCAACCACACTATCACGGGTGTTTGTACCCATGATGAAATTGTTGCTTTTGCTTACACTATATTCTGAGCCATGTACTTGTTATGTAATAACTCAGGAAAAGTAACGGCACTTTTTTTTTTCCTTCACTACCTTGTAACTTGATTAAAGAAATGAAAGTTGTGTTGAAAAAAAAATGACTTAACCAACATTATACATCTTGTATATTACAAACACCAGTGATGTCGAGTTACAAAAAGGCATGACAAATTCTTATAGACTGTAAGGGATATTTGATAAAGAAAATGAAATTTAAGCCTAAGACAAAAAAAATAAAATAATAGCATTGGCATACACTAAAACAGGATTCACTAAAGAAAAGACAGAATAAGACCAGAATAAAAGAAAGAAGAAAGTTGGGATTGCCTCACTCCAAGGAATAATCTTGCTGGTATGTGAAAGGGCTCAGTGGGTAAAAATGCTTCTTGTCAAGGATGAGTTTTCTCATAGTACCCCAAAGTGGAAGGAGAGGATCCTCTCCTGCAAGTTGTCATCTGAGTTCCACATGTATCCCATGGTACATCTGCTGGATGTGCATGTGCATACACATACACACACACACACACACACAAAATAAATGCATACATACACACATACACATACATAGGTACATACATACATACATACATACATACATACGTACATGTATAAGCTTGAAGAGAAAACAAGGTCATAGTACCAGAAATGACAGCAGACAGAATTATTGAAGAATTATTTGGTTCTTTTATGTTCTGGATGCCCCATCACCTGGCCCCAAGATAAAATGTCTGCTTAAACTATGACACAGATTAAAGAGTTTATTAGATGTTTAGAAGAGTGGAAAAATGCATGCAATTCTATCATTGTAGTCTTAACTCATATATGATCATTCAATATTTGAAATAAAATATTTAATATGATTGAAAAATTGACAAATAAAATATTTAAAAGTCTGCCCATCCTTAAAGTTAGTATTTAATATGATGATTTTTTCATTGAAATAATTGTCTTCATAAGATAATGTGGAACAATAACTGTAGTGTGTATGTAACTTTTTGCCTATTACACTGAAAGTCATATAATGACTTAGTATCCAAACACTAATTCAAGTGTTCCCAATACTTTTCTGCATCTCAGTGCATAGGGATGCTGTCTGGGCTCATTTGACTGGGACATATCATTGATGTACTGAATCCATCTTTGTGGGATTTTTTTAGAATCTGGGAAACATTAAGTTTTGAAAATTATTCACATTTTTTGGTTAACACAAACACTAACACTGTGTGCTTCATGTTCCACATGAAAGAAAGCACAGTTTATAAGTTAGTATTGGCTAATGAAATAACAAATATAGTGACTTAAAAGATACTTATGGAATATTCACTGACCTTCAGAAATGCCCCTGTTCCAACAGCCCTACTGTGAAAAACACCACGTCATGCTGGTCACCTCATGTCTGCTTGAGCAAGCAATAGACATCTAAGTAAATCCACAGTTCATGATCAAAGAAAAGCTCTAAAGAAGAGGAGATCAATATTAGGTTGTTAATGAAAAGGAGAAAGATGCGAAAGAAAACCTCTATAATATATGTGCAGGTGATATCACATGTCTAAGGGTAGAGAGGAAACGAAGAGGTAAAGTGATGGTAAGAAAGGAGAGATGTTGTATCACAGGACAGCCATGCATGAAATTGCAACATTTGTTGGGATGAGATGTACCAGACATAGAAAATGCTCCGTGAACAGAATAGAGGTCCCAAAACATTATTAAGGAAGATATAATAGAAGAAATAGAGAGAAGGGAAATATGGGGAAGTCTTCTGAGACCAAATCAGAGAGATAAATATGGGGTCTAACATTGAAACAAAAACAATGAGGACAAAGTATATTTTTCTGGGTCACCACTGAAGAAATGTTAATAAGGATTTGTGACAAGTTCTCTATGAAGATGGGTAAATAGGTAGATGTACTATTTTAGGGAACATGGTAAAGGTCACAAGTATGTGAAAATATTCTTTTGAAAGACTACAAAATCTGATAGAGAAAAATCTAAAGAAAAGCATTGAGACAAGATAATAACATGTGTAACACACACACATAGACACACAAAGATACACAGACATACACAGATACACACACACACACACTCACTCACACTCATTCACTCACACTCAACGGTTAAGAGCATTAGCTGCTCTTCCATAGGTGTTGAGTTCAATTCCTAGCAACCACATGGTGGCTCACCACCATCTATAATGAGATCTGATGCCCTCTTCTGGCATGCAGGTGTATATGAAGATAGAGCATTCATATACATAAAAATAAATAAATCTTTAAAAATATGTTTAAATATTAATTTACTCTCTCAGTGCTAATTTAAAAAAATAACTTTAAAAAAGTAAGTAGGTTGGGCCAGTCCTAAAAATATTCTCATCACTGGCTGTCACTACAATGGTCTGTTCACGTGCACAGAAGATGCTTTTGACTAGAGGGTCTTCCCATGCCTCACAGGAGTCCTTGCTTTAATGGCAGCTACATTCTCCCTACCAGAGTTGCTTTTGTCCCAATTGTAAGGGACTTCATTCTGAAGCTTTTAATTTGTCTTACATGACTAGAAAGCCTCATAACTTAAAACTTCCATAGTATGAAGGGTAGAATTTCTGAGTAAAGTACCAGCACGATGTTGTTCTTACATAAGAGTCCTAGTTTTCACTCTGGAGTCATCACATGTCTTCTGCCATGCCACTCTGATCAAGGCTGGGAAGACATGA
>CAJQZJ010032367.1:4988832-5003875 GCA_907164525.1 Lophiomys imhausi | reverse complement strand
CTATGAAGGAATTGTAATCAAAAGGTATGTGCTCCCCCTTGTGGTGAAAGAAGAAATTGTCTCTCTCTCATAGTACTCTTTCCACACTGCAAAGATTTGAAAACAAATTGTGTGAGCAGATACATCTAGTTAACTTTCAGAAGACTCATTTAAAACAAAACAAAACATAATGACTTTACAAAACAGAGAAGATATAAATAACATTTGAGCTTTTAAAATGTGAAAGGTAGGCTTTTACCCCTTCCCTGAGACAGACAGACAACCAAACAAACAAACAAAAAAACCACTCTGGAAGTACATTTCACCTGTAAAGAAATCATCAAAAAAATTTCTTTTAGAAACAAAATCTTCCTGCTTTATGTTTGCTTCTTAGATTCATTTTACTACTGACAACTTCAGAGAATCATTATCTTTGTCTTATATATATTACTAAAATTATATTTTTCAGAATGTTTATTTCTTCAAATCTTTCCTCTTTGTATTTTAAAGAGTTAGCAGCTACCTTTCTAATATATGAACTTTATGAGATTTTTTTCACTTACTTAAGAGTAAAACAAGTGGGGTGTACATAAGAACAATTATAGTTATTCAGACTTAAATTTAAATATTTATGTCTGCTGTCTTAGTATGCTATAGACTTAAAAATAAAGTGTTGAGAACTTCTAATGGATTTCTTTTTCACTCTAAGATGAGCAAGTACATAGTATTCCATGGAGATTTTTATAGTCTTGAATCTCTAAAACATCTAACAAATATAAATAAAGAGAAAATTGACATCTTCTGAATGTCCACATTTATGGATCCAGAATCCACTGGGAGTCATTGTTGTCCACCAATAGTAATATTTTAAAAAGGCAGTATACCAAGCTTTTAAAATACTGTATTTTAGGAACACAAAGTGAGGTATGGCAAATTGGGATTTTAAAACCATACACACATCTCACTAGTTCCTAAGGAAAGTGTATGTCTGGAATATTCCAAGTGAACAGACAAATCTATGTGAGGAATTTTGAAATGACTCTTCCACTAAGCAAATTAAAGAAGAGGGGAGGATTTTTTCCTTTAGATCCATGTTAAATAACAAAACAAAGAAAAGCAGATATGCATAGATGCATTTTGATCTTAATACAATTAAGAGGAAATAATTATTAAAGAGGAAAATAATCATGTGAGCTAAGTAGAATTCAAAGACTTTTTTTTACATTGTGATTATTAAATGCACATGAAGACTATTGGACTAAAACAAGACATTAATCAGAAAGTAAAATTAAATAAAATAGGTCAAAATTATTCTTGGAAAGTAAGTTCAATCCAACAATAGTTTGAAAATATATTGATTTAAATGAAATCCGATAAAATTTTTGAGGGCTTGGGTCCAAATTTAGGGAGAACACTAAATTATTTGTATTTGTATGTACATATATTCAAGTATGATACATCCTTCTACATACCTATTTATGGTAGTAGCTTAAAACAACTAGGAACAGAGAGAGAGGGGAGGGAATGGAGGGAAGGTGGGAGGGGAGGGAGAGAAGGCTCCAAGGATACTTACTGTTAATGTACCATTGTTTCTGATTCTCTCTCCTTCTGATCACCCTTGCATGTCAACCTCCAAGTAGTGTAAAATACATCACTAATCCCTTTCAAAGTTCAAACCAACAGAGTATAAATATCACTAATTTTTTTGAAAATCTTCACCCTGCTTCAGATGCATCACTAGTCTTTTGTTGGGCTTGGGGTTAGAACTCAAATATATTCTCCTTTGAAATGAATTCCTTTGAAAGAAGCAATGACATGCTGCCTACCTTGAACTCAGAATTTCTATAGGACCTAGCCTGACCTTGGCAAACAAAATATGTCCTGACCCAAGATCCTAACCACCCATCTTTGTTCCAAAGAGGCCCTTCAGTAGATCCAGGCTGATGCTTCTCCAGAGCCCACAATATCATTTAAAACAAGTTGTCCTCCCCCTCAACATAATGCTACCTACTTAGCTACAGATCCAGACATATTAGGAAGACCACACTTAAAAGAGATGTCATGACTTCGGAAGTCTTCCCCATGTCTCATGTTTTGCATTGCTATCTTTCTTCTTTTGCATTTAATACTATTTCAGGAAGAAAATTTCAGCTTTGAGAAACAGTAAAGAGAAACAGGAATAAATCCTAATAAATCCACAGCAGAGCAGAGGATGAAAGTCTACATTGTTTTCTTTAGTTTCAATTCATATAATATATGGTATCTATTCTATATATCATACTAAATGTCTTCCTTTCTGCAATTGACTAAATTACTAGGACACTATTACTAAGTATTTTTTAATTGCTGTTGGGTATAGGACTTTGTAAATCTTCATAATTATTATGAATATTTGTAAAACTTGTACACTATAACAAATCAATTTGAATGTTAGTCTTGAGCATGATAGAAAAACAGCAGTTATTGTCCTTAAAAAGGTATCTTTAGCCTATCAAACATATGACTTACTTAATGTATATAGATACCTTATATCCCAGGTAAAAGTCACATATTTGTGATGAAAAGGAGTCACTGGTTCCTTTTAATATGCTACTCATTTTCCAGACCAATAATTGCTGATTTATATCAGATAATTGTTATATACTTCACAAACTCTCTTTTGCTTGTAGCAGCATTATTTTACCTGGTATTTTGTTATCTTATTGTTTTGAAGGACAGCTTTATATATTGACTTTTATTATACAAAAAACAAAGGTTTAACTTTGAGCCAGAGCACAATACTGGAGTGTCTTAGTCTCTATGGTATCTTTTGTCTCTTTGTCAGAGTCTATAAAGCATGTTCCATATTGTTTCTGTCCACTGATGCTAAGCTCTGAGACTCATTCTCACCTGATAATGAGCTAGAGGGAGCAGTGACTATGTGTCTCCTTGACTACCATGTAGATCCACCACCCTACACTATTCAAAGACTGTACTATTACTATTTCATTCAGCTTAGATGAAAAAGAAATAAATATTCTCCAAAATGTTAAGTATTATCTGTGAAGTATTTTTTCTTCTTTCTCCCAACTCCCTTCCCTTGCTTCTTCCCCCCTTCCTTTTTACCTCCTTTCATTCCTCCTTCCCTTCCTTTCTTCCTCCCATTCTCCCTATCTCCCTCCCTTTCTTTCTTCCCTTTTCCTTCCTTCTTTTCTTTCTTTTTTCTTCCCTTCCTCTCTCCTTGTGACCCTCCCTCCCCTCCTTTTCTCTCCCAGATAAACATGTTTCCTATATCCAGCCTGATTTGAGCTGTGATGCCCAGCCGAAGAACTTTCTTTAAAGTAGAAAAGAATTCAATGTTCTTTTTGAAAAACTGTCAATCTTTCCAAGAAGGAAAAAATATCATTAATTTCTCTTTATAGCAGTGGAGCTTACTTAGGCCATTCTAGATTTCTAGAAACATCAGACAGAAACTCTTTCATCATTCTATCCTCCAAATAAGAGATGGAAAATTAGCATGCCCCAAATAGCAACTATTTGAGTGTTTTTTTTGGGGGGGGATATTGGAATATTTCAAGCCTCAAGTTCTCTTTCAACATATACAAACTTCTGCCTTCTCCTGTGTATTTTAGACTAGGTAGAAACTGTTTAAATGAAGTTTCACATTAAATGAACCTCTATTTTAGAGTTTTGTTTTGTAGTCAAATTGTATACTATTGGTAAGTATAATGTTCAAAAATAATTTGGTGCAAATTTCAGGAATAGTGAGAAAATTGGTGTGGCACTGTCATGGTGGTAAGTGTATATCATCTCAGAGGGAATAGGAGAGAGTTTATCCTGAAACCAGAAACGAGTGACCTCTGCCTTGGAACAGAGATCTAGGTTACTACAAACAAATACCATGTTCCAATATAGTCAGAGATTCAAAAAAATTTTATAGTAAGAGAACAAGAGAAAGTAATGAATCAAGCCCTCTTCAAATTCATTGGTGGAAACAACTGACTGGCAAAATACAAGTGGGGAAGTACCAGCTGTGGTTTCAGACGCAGTTAGACTGCCTTCTTAGCTTTTTTCAGCTGGGTGAAGAGTAGCAGTCTGTTCATATATTCCAAAAGACTTTACCTGCCAGCCGGAGAGATGTGAGTCAATGAGTAGCTATCTATCAAAGGTGCTAAAGCGGCTCCAAAGTAAGTTGGTTTCAGCCTGCAAAATTCTCATTCTTTAGTATCACAGACTATCTAACCAGTTAATCAATCCTGTACAATCTTCAACACAGGTCCTGTTTTTAGGAAACTTTCAGTATACGATCTATACTTTGAAGTTCTGTGATTCAATGCCTACTACATAGGGCCCATTTTCTGTGCAATATTTGAAGAGATCATCTAAACTGGTCTACATAGTGTCTTTAGTAAAAAAGGAAAAGGTTATGTTAATTAGAAGTATCTTCTCTGTTACTCAAAGAAAACAAAAGTATGTTTTCATTTGTTAGTTTTGCTTCTGATGTGGGGGGATCTAATCCAGGCCCTTGCACAAGCTAGTCAAGTACTCAATAACTCATCCATCATCTAAAGTTAGAATGATAGCGTCAGATGAAGAGCAAGGTCCAGGCTAGGACCTCCCCATAATCTCTTACTATAAATAAACCAAATTCAATACCTTATGGTTGTGTAGCTTAATGTTCTTGAAGTAATCCGATCAGTGGAAATGGAAGGTGTCTCTGAATCTTTTGCCTATTCTTGGGAACCTTTTTGTCTTACTGGGTCGCCTTGCCTATCCTTGATATGAGGGTTGTACTCAATCTTATTGTAACTTGTTAGGGAATGTTTGGTGGATATCCCTGGGAGGTGTACTTTTCTTTTTTCCTCTACTTTCCTTTCCTTTTCTTACAATTTGCAAGGTGGTGGGAGCAAGAGAAGGTCTTATATAACTCAAGGTAGTCTCAAAGTCTTCATGCACTCTCTCATTTAAAAAAAATATATACATTTTATTTTATTCTTCTCTCATATATTACATCCCTCCTGAAGTTTCCTCTCCCTGTCCTTTCCCTGGCTTCCCTTCTTACCACAGGTCCATGCCCACTCCTCCTCTTAGAGAAGAACAGGACTCTCAGGTACATCAAATAAACATGACATAACCAGCTACAAAAAGACCAGGTGAGTATCATCACAGCAAGGCTGGGCAAGGCAAACCAGTAGGAGGAAAAGGGTCCCACAAGTAGCCAAGAGGGTCAGGAATAGCCCCCACTCCCATGCCCCCACTGTTATGATTTCAGCAAGAACACCAACCTACTCAGCCATAATCCATTTGCAGAGGACCTAGGTCTGACCCCTATAAACTCCCTGAACTTTGCAAGTTCTCATGAGCCCCAATCTGTCGATTCTATGGACCTTGTTCTTCTGGTGTCCTCTATCCCTCTGGTTCCTCCACTTCTTCCTCCCTGTCTTCTGCAGGATTCCACAAGCACTGCCTAATGTTTGGCTGTGGGACTCTACATCTGTCCCATCAGTTGTTGGATGAAGTATCTATGATCTTGTGGATCATGTTTCTGCTAGGCCCAGCACACTCTGCAGGCATGGCAATCTGTATGTCAAAGGTTTTAATTGCTGGGTTGGTATCCCAGTCCTTCCACTTGAGACCTTGCCTGGTTATAGAAGATGGCTAGTCCAGGCCCCATATCTCCCATTACTAGGAGATATTTTAAAGATCACTTTCCTAAATTCCATGAATTTTCCATTGCACTAGGTTTCCACCTCACCCTCAAAATATTCCCTAATTCCAGTCATTTCTCCAAGTATTTTCTACCTCTCCCTTCATATGATCCTTCCTGTTCCACCCCCACCTGCCTCTAGTCCATCTGCAAAATCTATTCTATTTCTCCATCCTGAGGAAATCTTTATATACCCCCTTAAGTTCTTCTTGTTGATTAGCCTCTCTGCATCTGTGGACTGTAATATGACTATATTTTTCTTTACAGCTAATATTCACCTATAAGTGAGTTCATATCATGCTTGTCTTTCTAGCAAGGTCTGGATTACCTCACTCAGGATGATCTTTTCTAGTTCTATTTATTTGCTTGAAATTTTCATGATGTCACTGTTTTTAACAGTGGAGTAGTACTCCATTGTCTAAATGTACCATATTTTCTTTATCCATTCTTTGGTTGGGGGATACTATGTTGTTTCCACTTTCTGGCTATTATGAATAAAACTGATATGAACATAGTTGTGCAAATGTCCTTGTGATAGGATGGGGTGTCCTTTGGGAATGTGCCCAGGAGTGGTATAACTGGGTTTTGAGGTAGATCAATTTCCAATTTTCTAAGAAACTACCATATTGATTTCCAAAGTGGTTGTACAAGTTTGCACTCTCAGTAGAAGTGGAGGAGTGTTCCCCTTGCTCTACCTCATCACCAGCATGAACTGTCACATATAGACAGGTGTAAGATGGAATCTCAAAGTCACTTTGATTTGCATGATGGCTAAAGATGTTGAATATTTCTTTAAATGGTTTTTGGCCATTTGAGATTCCTACGTTGAGAATTCTGTTTATATCTGTACCTCAAATTTTAATTGAATTATTTAGTTTGTTGATGTCTAGTTTCTTGAGTTTTTTATGTTTTGAATATTACCCCCTGAAGATCTTTTTCCACTCTGTGAGCTGCTGTTTTGATCTATTGGCAGTGTCCTTTGTTTTACAAAAGATTTTCAGTTTCATGTGGTCCCATTTATTAATTGTTAAGCTTAGTTTCTGTGCTTTGGAATTCTGTTCAGGAAGTGGTCTCCTGTGCCAATGCGTTAAAGACAATTTCTCAATTTCTCTTCTATTTGAGGTTCAGTGGATCTGGTATTATGTTGAAGTCTTTGATTCACAAGGACTTAAGTTCCATGTACAGTAATAGGTATGGGTCTATTTGCATTTGTCTACATACAAACATCTTTTCTTAAAGATCTTTTCTTTTTTCCATTGTATATTTGTGGCTGCTTTATCAAGAATCAGGTGATCATATGTGTATGGATTTATGTTTGGGTTTTCTATTCAATTCCATGATCAACATGTCTATTTTTATACCAATATGGCATTTTTTTTTACTACATCTCTCTAGTATAGCTTGAGATAAGGGATAGTGATAATGCCTGGGGTTCTTTTATTGTATAGGATTATTTTAGCTTTCCTGGGTGTGGGGATTTCTGCTGACAAGAGTGGAAGTCTGGTGTTGCTGAAAGATCCCTGAGCCAAGCCCTAAAAAGATGGACTCCCCTTGATCAGCTGAACCTTCTCTTTCCTATGATTTGGGGATCTTAGATCCCGAAGAGATATGTCTTGTAATTTAACTCTCCTCTGATTTCCCCATGCTAATGAGGTCTGTTGCTACCTTGGCTTTCAGCCAATGATATTCAATCTAGGCCTCTAGCCTCCCTGGAGTTTTCCCTACCCTCACTGTCCATGAATTAATTAGGCATTCCATTTTCTTTCTTCTGTTTGGACAATATCCAACAAATCAAAAACATTTACCTCCCAAACCCCACCCCACCACCCAAAGTTATAAAATATTCCTCCTCCGAAGAAAACTTTTTCTTTACTCTGCCCTCACAATGAATGTCTGACTCTGCTTACTTTTTTTTTTTTTTTGGGGGGGGGGGGGCTGTGTTCACTCTTCCTTCCGTGAAGGATCTGCCACTGCCATTTGCCTTGCAAGGACTCCAGGCTCCTGCCAGACCTCCACCAACTAGGTTTCTGATTGCTGACAGGCAGAGTTCATCTCTGCCCTGTTGTTGCCACCGGTGGCCTAGCCAGACTCGATTCTCGATTAGACTACCCCTTGGCCTCTACCGTTTCTCCTGAGTACCAGGTCCCACCCAGATGCCTCAGGTTTGTGGGCTAGGGCTGTTTGGGGTACACACTCCCACAGAAATGTGCTGGCTTTTGGCCACCTCTCTCACACTATTCACCTGGCCACCCAGGCCCTCAACCCCTTTTTGAAACCACAGAATGGCACCCACAATGTGGGACCACAGAATCCTCTGTTAGAGTAGAAAAGATCCAGCTGAATGGCAGCTGGCTCAGCCAGGTGGAGAAACAAAATCTCCAGTTTGAGCTGAAAATGGGTGAGGTTTCCCCAGCCTAAAGGCCCAAGCTGCCACATTCTAAACAAGGGAGTATCTATTTCTATTTTTCCTACTTCATTTTCAGTCAATGCTTTTTGCAAGTTCTGGATATGGTTTGTGGAACAATTGAAGCCTTTTAGTTGGGGCTACTCCCCAATATTGGGTGAAGGTTCTCTGACCCTCTTTCTAGACCTCAATAGCCCTTTGGGTGTAAGCCAAGACTTTTAAGCCTCTCATACTAAAAAATGAAAAAATAAAAAAATAAAAATAAAAACTCACAGGTAACACAGCACCCAGAAATCCTCATTAGGATCGCTGGCAGTCTCTCAAACTTCAGGCAGGCTCATGTTTGTTGGGGTATGCTAACTCTCCAAGACAATTGTCTTAGGAACATTGACTACCGATAGCAACACTTCCTAGCTTTGTCTATCATGGGAAACAATTCATCAAGAAGAAAAGACCCTCAAGTTAAGGGGATGTGTACTCTCTTAAAATCACATGGCATAAAATTCAGTAAAAAGCAAATCTCCTCATTTTGGGAGGAGGTCCTTCAAATAGCACCTTGTATAGCCATGAGTAATATTTATAACTCTGATACTTGGATGTGTCTTCCCTCATTGGAGATAGAAACATCCAGGAAGGAAGAACTACCTCTAACCACGTTTTGCCCATTGTGACAGCAATCAGATAATGGTTGTGACCCATTGAAACACTGCCCCTCAGCTAGAGGAGTCTGATAATAAAGGCCTTAGAGACCACACTGCTTCAGATATCATATACTTTATCCAGTTAATACAGGAAATTAAAACTATATACCCACCTATACCCCACTATGACACAGAGGGAATACCACACAAACCATCCTCCCTCCTTCCAACAACCTATCAGGATTCCATAATAAAAAACAGATAAACAGTTATTCCCCCACTGCTCCTGTTGCAAATCTGAGGGAGTGGTCCAATCTTCCCCTACCCCTAGGCAGCAAGACCACACCCTTCAGGAATTGAAAGAAAAAGTAGAGAAGCCACATAACTCCATGGCCTCTCAACAACCCCCAACATCTACCTCAAAACAGTTTAGCAATCTCTATGATTCTGTAAAGAAACTAGAAAAACCTCAGATTAGAACCCTGGAGAGTTTCACTCTCCCCTCTACCCCATGACTCCAATTTGGAGCCAGAACTTCAGGGATCCCAGGTATCCCCAGTTAGTACTAACCTAACGCTAACTAGACCATTTAAATAGTACCTATATCAAGCTGCAGATTTAAAAGAACTCAAGACAGGCAGTACAGAAAAGAACACAGGTTCAGTTATCCCTTTATAAAGAAATTTACCAGAGAGCCATGTGGGCCCTCAGCACCACATGCTTCACCTCCCCCTCCCCCCAGTCCCAGAACCCAGTATGTTCTCTCCAGCCTGGTACACAGGGTTTGCTCTGGACAACCTCTGAAAGAACAGTACAGCACCTACGACCCCAATGACAGCTGGCGTGACTCCCCGTTTCCGGTGCCGGTGTGGAGACCTCATGACTCCATCTTCAAAAACAGATCCCATTTTGTATTGTGGAGCCTGACTGAATCCATCTTCAAAAACAGATTCCATTTCATATTAAGTTTGACTCAGAGCTGACCTCCAGTTCCAGAACAACAACAAAATGTACCCGACCTTGCATTCCAGGGGTGTTCCCTAATCATAATGGGACAGCTCATTCTGGGAAATCACCAAAAAAGTCTAAACAAACTTTCTGCTGGTCAAGCTGACTGATAATGGTATGGCAATAACAACAAGCCAATTGTGGAAAGACAAGTTTGTCTGTCCAAATGTCATGCAATCCTATGCTAGAAACCCCTTTCTTTGTTTAAGTCCCTACATAAAACCTATATTTTTGGAGTCCAGGGCTCTCAACTTGAACCACTGTGTTGGTGAGCCTTTGGAGTTAGTTCAAGCTCGAGCTTGATTAAACAACCCTTATGCATTTACATTGGAGTTGGCTCCTGGGTAGTCTTTGGGCCCTTGAGAACCAACCAGAACACCAGCATGCCCAGTCAGTGAACAGCAGACACTGCCCAGGAAAGAATGAGTGGATGCACGGCTGCATGGATACTTTTCTTTTAGGGTCTCACAGGACAGGGACCTGGGGTACCAGAGAAAATCCATAGCTATTGGCATTAATTTTTCTCTCTATCAAAGTCCTGTGCCCACCTGGACACTAGAGAGAAGCACAGCCCAACCCCCCATACAGTAAACTTCAACTGAGCCTCTCCCAAGTCAAGGGTGATAAGGCTGCCTACCACCCTCCCCCTGCTTATGGCTCTGTCAAAAATCAGATTGCTATTTTAAACTGAAAAAATGGAGTAAAAAGGGTCCCTGCTGCCCTTCTCCTGCTTGTGGCACTGCCCAGAGCCAGAAACACTTGGCATTCCCTGTCACTGACACCAAACCTACTAGGGCTGGCTCCTTGCAAAATCAGGTTGCCATTTTTAAAAAATGGTTCTTTCCACTGCTAAATGCTTATCTGAAGGCCCTAGGCTTGAGTCAGGAGGGTCCTGCCCCCTGCCTCATGAGAGTCCACCCAGTGCATTACCAACAAGATCCCACCCCCCAGTCTCTAACAGAGGCAATAGCTAACTGTTCCCCTCTCCCCAAGTGTCAAGGTATATGCACCGGGAGAAGGAACTTGCCGCAAATGCAGACTCAAGGTCACAGCCCTGTCAGGAGCCCTTCCTAAAGATACAACATGGCCCATAACAGAGTCCCCAAAGGTAAAGTAACAAGCTGTCAGAAGCACTGTGGGTCTCTCCCTTTAAGGCTCAGCCCTAGAGGGGCTATCACTCTATTTACCTGGTGACCCTTAATGAGAGAGACAGAGATCAGATCAGTGCAAAAAGCAAGAGGATTTATTGTTCTGACTCTCATGGCTGACAGGAATGAAGTGGCCTACACCCAAGGGAGAAGAGATCATGAACTCACATGGCTTTAGGGTTATATACATTTTTTGAGAGCAGATTCAGGTATTGGTGTAAATTCCTGAGGAAGGGGTTTTGCTTTGAGAATCAGGAACTTTGGCCCTGGCTGTTTGTTCAAGGAGTTTTCTATCTCCAGGACTGGGCAGGTGTTTGCTCCAGGGGGCTTAAGTCCTGTGGAATTTATTTTGAGTCATTTCCTAGCAACAGCAGTGGGGAGGGGGTGGTGGTGAGACAATGCAATGAAAAGATCGCTGGCAGGTCAGGACAATGGAATTTTACAAACTTCTGCTTGGCTCAGGATAGGGTCCAGAGTCTGAAGTCTATCTTTATTTTCCCCTTCTTGTAACTGCTTCAGTCATGAAGCAGCTGAGCCTAATTCTTTTCCTCTGGGAAAGGGATTCCTCCCCTTTCTCTTGAATCTGTTCTAATTATAAAGTTTTGAACTAGCATCTCAGCCTGTTAGGTGGGACAATGGACAGTGTGTTCTCTTCTATAACTACTTCCAGCTGACACTGGGGCATTAGGGCCCAGGAAGGCTGAAATGCTAGTCAAAGGCTGGGCAATGGGGCATCTATTAGAAGCATCTGATCAATTAATCCAAATGAAAGACAGGGAGCTATCATATCATCTGGACTGGTTCAAGTCAGCTTCTAGGAAGTCCAGGGTTCAGCAGTTTGCCATCCACACGTGATCTCTGGATAGAATCTATCAGCCAGGTGAGAATCTGCCCAGAGATACATAAACTAGAAACAGAAGCTGTCTACCAATTGAGGAGAGTAAGGATCCCATAACTAAGGAGGAAATCTCATTTTTAAGAATAGGCAGTTATACTCATCTGGAATCCTGTTTGATAGGAGGCTGGTGGATCCCAGCTTTATTACTAGATCTCAGAAAGACAATATGACAAAGATTTGAAAAACAACTTGAATTTTTAGCATGATCAATTCTTGAGCCAAAGTAGATTTAAAATTTACCAGAGCTAGACCAACAAATTTTTGGAACTTTAACAGTAACATAGCAAGGGGAAGGAGTCTGAAGCATCTCTGTTTGTATCTATCAACATTACAGTATTTTAGATCCCAAAATATATTTTAACATAAAGCCTGTAGGCAAGACAAACCTCTTTGTCCTTCTAATAACAGACATTTAGTAGTCTTAACTAGCCAATAAATTAACATGAATTAATTATCTCAGATTGCTGGATTCAGGGTCCAGAGTGCTAACTATCTGTTTTCTGAGTCTGGTAACAATGTAGACTGAGAAGGCATCTGAGGCTTTAGCTTCTACTGTTAACTGTCAAATCTTTTATTAGTATAGTCCTTAGATTCATCAGGGGTCTGAGAACAACAAATGTAATCTGAGTAAGCAAAATCAACTAGCTTTTAAATCTATAAAAACTGACAGCCTTTACCTTAACAGCCATTCATTGTTCCTCTGTGTTCCATCCATCTTTGACCACCAGTACCAAGGTATGACAGACTTTTTGTGAGACAGGAATTATGAAGGACTGCTTACCTTGTCTTGACAAAGTCCAGTAATTGACTTCTTTGTCCATGTCTAGCCCACTCAGCTTGGGCAGTCTAGTCCAGTGACCAGCTTTGTCACATTTAAAGCAAGTTCCATGGAGTTCTTTTGTGCCCTTTCTCTTCTTTGGAGAAAACTAGGAATGTTGTCAGGAGCTGGCATGTCTATCATGAAAAACTTTCTTTATTAAATATTTAAATGTCATGTTCTGCAGATATCTGAGGTGTCCAAGGACTACCATATCTACCTAAGATGGATCTTGTTTCTTGTTAGTTACTCTCTGA
Organism: Lophiomys imhausi; assembly: GCA_907164525.1. NCBI lineage: Eukaryota > Metazoa > Chordata > Mammalia > Rodentia > Muridae > Lophiomys > Lophiomys imhausi. The sequence continues at coordinate 4,991,037 of CAJQZJ010032367.1, read as the reverse complement.
CTGTGAAAATTTGTATAAGAGGCTAGGTAAAGCTTAACATCATAACTAACTGTATCAATTCATGGAATAACTACAAATAAGGTGACTATTAGCTTGCATTTCTTAGATACCATTAAAGACTAGAATTTTAGGATTCTATCCCTGTTAGATTAAAAATCTTTAAAAAAAATCACAATTCTGAGTTGAAGCTCTTCTACTATTAAAGTAAAATTAAATCTGTAAACAGAATTTTTAAAGAAATTCACTATACAGCATAGCCATTTCCTGTATGATTTTGTTTATAAAGAGTTTATAGCTTAAGGGGCAAAGATGACGGCGACCTACACTGACGCATTTTGAATGCAGGGGGAAAAAAGAGCCATAAAAAACACAGAGTTATTGGGCACTGTGCAAAAACCAGAGGGGCTAGACCCCCCTGGGAACATTCACAGCTCCCAAGGGACTGTTAAAAGTCCCAGGGTAAGGCTCTCCCCCCATCTCTCGCAGACACAGAAGCCACTAAACCCGGGATTCAGGAACTCCCATTTGGAGAGGCGCCTGGTAAGATCGACCCCAACTCACAGCAGGCAGAATCTGAGGCCACTTGGTGATCGCCCATTAGCCTACTAGGCTCCCCACACCTCAGGAAGAACTTATAGTCACTTAAGAAACTTTGCGGGATAGTGGAAGTTTTAGCAAGGAAGAAACAGGGGGCTCGGCAGGTGGTCCGCAGCCGCTCAAGAAGCAGAGGTTCCGAGAGAGCGGGAAGCCGCCAGCGGGCAAAGTAATCAGGGTGGGAAGTAGGCTCAGGCGGGTGGGAGGGGCCGAATCCCCGTGCACTCAGGCCGCGCAGCTGGGAAGGGAGCCCGGCAGGACAACTGGGGAGGGAGCCCGGTGCGGGCGGGGCCAGGGATCCACGCACCCACGGCAGGACAACTGGGGAGGGAGCCTGGTGCTGGCAGGGCCAGGGATCCTCACACCCACAGCTAAGCTGCTGGGGCGAGAGGCCCACTCAGGCGGCTGGAAGATCTGGGGCTCGGTGCACCCATGGCCAAGCAGCTAGGGAGGGAGACCCGTGGCTGGGCAGACAGGGAGGGAATCAGGCACAGGGGTCAGGCCTGTGGCGAGAAGCCTAGTGAGAAACCAGAAGTCAGGGGACCATAGCTGTATTCTGGAAAATCCAGACATATTAGGTGTGGAGCCAAACCCTGTCAGCCTCCGTGACGACAAACAAAGCCCACAGAATCTGTGCCTGGGCAAACAGGTCAATACCATCAGAACCATTACAGGCTGATAACTCAGAATGCAACATAGAGAAGTCTGAATTGGAAGCAGTGAAACAATCCCGGTCCATTACTCAAAACCTGGGAATAGGCTGCACCAGCTCACAGTGCTTCAGGCGATTAAAACCACAGTGACCCTGAAATCCCCCTGTAAGCAATGACAGATAGCCAAGTAACTCGTCCCCTGCACCAAAGCATCCCCTGTGGATCCAAGCACAGAAAACGACAAGAACAGACAGCTAAACGCATCCAATGGCCAAATTCCAAGAAAAAATAGAAATCAAGGAAATATGTCTCTAACAAAGCAGAATTATCCTAGCTCATCCAATTCAGATGACCTCACACCAACAGAAACACATGAAAACATTGACAATTCTGCATTATGGAAAGTGATAGAGTCCATTCAAGAAGAACTTAAATCTATGAAGGAATTCAAAGAAGCCACAATTTTACAAGTCAAAACAATGAACAACACCATTAAAGAGCTCCAAGCCAAGGTGACAGAGCTTGAACAGGAAAAGGACAAAGCAATGAAAGATTTTCATACAAAAAGAAGCAAGCTGGAGAAGGAAATGTACAAAACGAACAAAACCATACAAAACATGAAAATAGAAATAGAAACAATAAAGAAAACACAGTCAGAGTTAAAAGAGGAAGTGGAGAATCAAGGGATGAGAACAGGAACTACGGATGTGAGTATCAAAAATAGGATGCAAGAGATGGAAGACAGGATCTCAGGCATGGAAGATTCGATGGAAGAAATCAGTACAACATCCAAAGAAAATGAGAAGGCTAAAAAATCTCTCACCCAAAACATCCAAGAAATCAAGGACTCAATGAAAGACGGAACATAAGAATTATAGGTATAGAGGAAAGAGAGGACTCCCGACTCAAAGATCCAGGAAATATCTTCAACAAAATCATAGAGGAAAATGTCCCAAAC
>CAJQZJ010032367.1:4906230-4948832 GCA_907164525.1 Lophiomys imhausi | reverse complement strand
AGGCTGAAATGCTATTCAAAGGATGGGCAATGGGGCAGTTATCAGAAGCATCTGATTAGTTGACTGATTCAGGTGAAGGACAGGGAGCAATCATATTTGCTGGACTGGTTCATATCAGTTTTCGGGAAGTCCAGGGCTCAGCAGTTTGCAGTCCATAGATGATCCCAGGATAGAGTCTATCAGCCAGGTGAGAATCTGCTGAGACAAATATAGACTGGGAACAGAAGTTAAAATTGCTTACTAATTGGGAAAGGTAAGGAACCCCATGACCAAGGGAAAAATCTTATTTTAAGAACAGGCAGTTGTACTTATCTGGAATCCTGTTTGATCTGAGGCTGGTGGACCTAGGCTTTATGACTAGATCTCAGAAGGATAACATAACAGAATCTTGAAAAACAATGTTGAATTATTAACATGAACAATTTTTAAATCAAAGGAGATTTAAAGACTTAAACTTGTGATTAACCATTTAGTACTAACAACTTATTGGAACTTTAACAGTAACATAGCAAGGGGTAGAAGCTAACTGTTTTCTGAGTCTGGTAACAAGGTAGACTGAGAAGGCATCTGAAGCCTTGATTTTTGTTGTTAAACTGTTGAATCTTTTATTATTATAGTCATTAGACTCATCAGGGATCTGACAACAATGAATATCATCTGAGTAAGCAAGATCAGTGAGCTTTCAAATTTATAAAAAAAATGACAGTCTTTACCATGACAGCCACCCCATTGTTCCTCTGTGTCTGTGGGGCATCCCTCTTTAGCCAACAGTACCAAGGCATGGCAGACTTTTTGTGAGACAGGAATTATGAAGGACCACTTACCTTGTCTGGCAAAGTTCAGCAGTTGACTTCTCCAGCCTGTGGACAGCATGTTGTCCGTTGTTGAGGCAAAGGGCAGTCTAGCCCAATGGCTGGCTTTCTCATACTTAAAGCAAGTCTCAGGTGGAGTTCTTCTATGCCCATTTTCTTCCTTGGAGTAAACTAGGAATGCTGTCAGGAGCTGACATGTTTATCAGAAAAAGCTTTTGTGTTAAATATTTAAATGAAGTGTTGTGCAGATCTCTGAGGTATCTGAGAACCATCATATCCATCTAAGATGGATCTTGTTTTTAGCTAGTTACTTTCTGTTTGACTGTGAAAGCCTGTATAAAGCTTAATCTCGTAACTAACTGCATAACTTCTTGGCTTAACTGCAAATAAGTTGACTATCAGCTTGTAAAACATGAGATTTGTTGGTTTCTTAGTCTAAAAAGAGGCTCCAGTAATGAACAGAGACCAAGAAGCTCCATAATTGTAACAAGACCATGACTTTGATTGACTGTCAACCTGCAAACCCGCATCTGTAACATATCTTTAACCATTTTTGTCATCTTTTAACCTTTTTTCAACCTTAGTAATTTGCATTTACCGAACCTTAACATCTTTTCATAGTAACTTGCATTTACATCCTCAGACAGTCACAACTTGCTTAAGCTTTCCATCCTTTCTTTCTGGTGGGAACCCCAATGATCCCTGACTCTTTTTTTTCTTCTCTCTTTTTTATATCTGTTTCTGTCCAAATAATTAATTATCTAGATATACTCAGACATCAGACATTCAGAACAATTTTTCATTCCCAATTACAAAGCGTAATTAAATCCAAGCCATGTTTTCTCTGACATACATATATTTTCGTGGCCAAACCTTTATTTATATCAACATCCTCTAGCAAACTTTCTTTTTATCTTTGTTGCATTTTTCAACAGGCAAACTTTGCAGCGCTTGTCCTTGTGGGACCCTTTTTTGATGGTAATAAACCTCTCTTAGCCTGTCTAGTTTTCATTTCTGCCTCCGGGGAGGAGGGGTGACCCCATAACTCACCCAGCTCAAGGCAGCTTTTACCTTAGGGAGTCTTTTCTGTTAGCTGACAATTAGAATTTCGGAGTTGCCCCGGCAGAGAGGAGGGTCTTGTCACAAAAATTTTGGCAGGGGAAGATTGGGAGCCCCATTTCTTTCTCCATCTTGGCCCAGGCACACAGAGGATGGGAGAAGGGAGATCAATCTCAGTGTGACACAAGGGGAAAGGCAGCCAAGGTCTAAGGCTGTTTCCATGGATTCAGAGAAAGACACAGATAAAAACATATAAACAAGAAGACAAACATAAAACCAGCATACAACAACTGGCCAGGAAGATTCTGAACAAGCCTGGAACATCAGCCCAAATCAGTCTGAGACCAAAACAAGAAAACAATCACATAGATTATACAGTTGTATAGCACAACAGTGAGACAGTGCCAAGCTTGATCCAACAACCGGCTAGGCCAGACCAGTTCCCGTTCTCCCACTGCCACTGGGGATCCTGGCAAGAAGGGAGGCACCTCTTCCCCCTTCTTTCTCAGAAGGAGGTGGAGCGTCCTCCAGGCTCCCTTGACTGGCAGGAAAACAGGCACGCCTGCCCTACTGCGTGTTAGTTGCCTGAATTATCTGACAGAGAGAAACCAGAAACAGTGTACCTTATCTGACATGTACAAACCCAGAACACGCACCGCATGCATTCCAGTTATGCATTATCTGGCATGAACAAACCAAAGTATTTCTGAACTTAGCAAACCAAGAAGAAAACTGAAAGTAAGGCAACAGAAGCCAAACCACAGAACACAAACAAAAACAAATGGTCTCAGAAACAATAAATCAGACCAGACTTTCATGCAGATCCTGAAAACAAGCCAAACTTGAACTTTCCACAGAATGAAAATAGAGACAATCAATCTCACAGACAACATAATGTAAAGGTCAATACCAGTCTACTGTAAATTCAGGAATGGTGCCTTGGTTTTCACAAATACATAGAGAGATATACAGAGACAGACACACAGAGACATACCAGTTGGTTTGAACCCTCAGGGCAGGAGTCCTGGTGACCTTGGGGATCCAGGGTAGACAAGCCCAAAAATGTTCTTCCCAGTTCTCCAGACCCCAAATACCACCTAGGAGCCAACTCCGATGTAAATACATGAGAGTTGTTTATTCAAGCTCATAGCTTGGACTCCCAACACTCACTGACACAGCAGTTCGAGTTGATAGCCCCTAGATTCAAAAGTACAGAGTTTATATAGAGACTCAGGCAGAGAAGCAGGTTTTTTACCACATGATTGGATGACATTTGGGTAGCTAGTCATGTCCATTTCTGATTGGCTCGTTATTACTGACTAACCAGCTGCAGTCAGCTTGACCATCAGAAAGTTTGTTTAGACTTTTTGAGTGCTTTCTCAGCGTGAGCTGTCTGGTGATGATGAGGGAACACCCATGGAATACAAGGTCAGATACATTTTGTTGTTGTTCTAGACCTGGAGGTCAGCTCTGAGTCAAACTTAATACAAAATGGAATCTTTTTTTTTCAAGATGGATTCAGTCAGGCTCCACAGCCTTCCCTGTTCTTTTTCTCCATCCTTTTGCACCAGTGCTCCAGCTGACAATAGAATTTCAGAGCTGCCCTCTCCTGTCAGAGAAGAGGCCCTTGTCCCCTCACAATGATTTCATTGGGGAGGATCATCGAATCCCCATTTCCCCTCCTCTTGGCCCAGTTGCAGATGGTGGGTGATTATCAATCTCAGTGTGGCACAAGGGGAAAAAATCAGCCAAGGTCTAAGGCTGATGTGCATGCACATTCAGTTCGCATGCAAACCCGTTCTCTTGTACAGAACAAGAGAAAGACATAGACAAAAACATGTACAGAAAAAACTTAAGTCAGTGTGTCTTAGTCTCAGTCAGAGGGAGTTAGGAAGATGAACAAACATGAAGTCAGCAGACCAAAGCTTCCTCTAGCTTGCTGGGAAGCTCTTTCTTTTCAAACAGGAAGACCAGCATAAAACTAGCACATAACAACTGGCTAGGCAGAACATGAACAAACCTGCAACATCAGCCCAAATCAGTCTGAGACCAAAGCAAGGAAACAGTTGCATAGATTATATAACGTACAGCACAACAGTGAGACAGTGCCAAGCTCCATCCAACATCCCACTAGGCAAGACTAGCTCCTGTTCCTCAGCTGCCACTGGGGATCTGGGCAAGAAAGGAGGCACCTCTAACCCCTTCATTCTCAGAGAGCTGGAGCGTTTCTGACATGCAAAAACCAGAAAGTCAGGAGAGAGAAACTGAAAGCAAGACAGAGAAACTGTGTGAGTTATCTGACACTCACGAACCAAGAATGTGCACCACAAGCATTCCACTCATGTGTTATCTGACATGAACAAGCCAGAGTGTTTACCTGACATGCACAAACTGGAGTATTTACCTGACATGCACAAACTCCCATTTCTGAACTCAGAGAAACATGCACATTTCTTAACTCACGCAAACCAAGAAGAAAACTGAAAGCAAAGCAACAGAAGACAAACCACAGAGCATAGACAAGGACAAATGGTAAAAAGACAGGGACTAAGGCTCTGCCAAAAACATTAGCGCAGCCACAAATAAAACAACTAGAGGCTACCTAGAGCCACCAACTGGCCAGATACCAAAACTTCTTATTCATTCTATAACATAACTGAAGCCATCATTTTAGAGCACAAGCTGGATCCTACCTCACCTTTCCCTGAGACCATGAAATAGCTTCTATGCTATGGATATAAAGCTCAAACCCCTAAACTTGCTTTCACCTTTTCTCCTGACTTAATCATATTTAACTCATGTCAAACTTTATTTCATTCTGTTGAATAACATTGATTCTGATAGACTGCATTCAATGCTGAGACCTGACTGCCATCCCTTCGAGGAATTCTCTTGATTGGTTAATAAAAGTCACTTATGGCCAATTAGCTGGGCAGAAAGAGTATAGGAAGGCAAGACTTCCTGAGATTAGAACAGGAACCCTGAGCACACACAGAGAATCTTTCTCTTTCCTCTGGGAGACACAGAAGGAGACAGATGTCTGGAGAATTCTAGAAGGTAATCACAGGCACATGGAGGTTTGGAATTAGATGATCTGGGTTAACTTAGAGTAGCTAATTGAGAGTCTGCCCAGCTAAGGTCTAAGTGTTAAAACATTAAAAGGTCTTGGTGTATTTAATTATTGGGGAAAGACTGCAGCGGCGTATAGGCCCTCAGTCCAAGCAGTCCCAGGCCATCAGACTTCCAGACTTTCAGACTCTCCTGGAACCCAGGTGAATCTCCTGCCATGCTGCTGGTAATTCTACCAGCCTTATATAACAACTTACATTAATTAACAGATTTTAGGTCACAGGTAGTGTAGACCACCCTTGTTCCTGGGGCTCTTTTCCCATGACAAGTCAGGCAACTGGTTAAGGCACCTGGGCCAGGCCACCCATATAGAAAAAAAATGGCTAATTAAATTATTTACCCAGTATTTATATTATCATTAATTGGTTTGGTGGCAGTTAATTCTTATCCAGACATTATAAATGAGCACACAGACACCACGTGGATCTTTACAAGCCTTGGCTTGAATTGTGCAATCCTAGCCCATCTGAGCTAGCTGGTAATTCTATTATCCAAATATGATCCCATATATACATACATCCCCTTGGACTGCCATTCTCATGTGAAATGAGGTTCTTTTCTCTAACCCATGGTATGTGCCTCCTTCCTGCTGCTCCTGACTGGAATGCCTTCTTCTTCCTGCTGCTGGCTGGAATGTATTAATCCTCTGTCTCAAGCTCAGGCTTCCTGTTCTAGTTTCAGGATGTCCCACCTTTCTCTGTCTTTGACCAGTCTCAGACCTTGGCATTTTATTTAACCAATCAGAGTGAATGTAAGTAACAGACAGCAAGCAGGACCAATTAATTAACATTTAGAATGCTTAACACTACCCCAACACACCCGCTCCTCTGCCAAGCCACCAGCTATTCTTTCTGCTGGCTTAATCTTACAATTTATACTTACTAATAATTACAATAATTAATTAAATTACAGTTTTACCATTCTACAATCTCTTTACCATCTTTCCCATCCTTATTTTCTATTTCTTCTGTCAGCTTTGTTACCTTCTTACACAGCTGTCTTAGTTAAGGTTTTATTGCTGTGAGTAGACCCCATGACTACAGAAATTCTAATAAACTATTTATAAACATTTAAAAAAAGTAATTAGGATGGTTTACCGTTCAGAGGTTCAGCCATTATCATCATGGCAGGAAACACAGCAGCATGCTGTTAGAAAAGGATGGTGGAGAAGGAGCTGAGAGTTCTACATCAGGATCAGCAGGCAGCAGGAAGAGAGAGTGACACTGGGCCTGGCTTGAGTTTCTAAAAATCTCAAAACCTATCTCTTATGACATACTTCTTTCAACAAAGCCACACCTTCTACAACAAGGCCACACTTCCAATAGTGCCACTCCCTGTGAGTCTGTGGGGGCCATTTTTATTCAAATCACCATACTTCCTCTTACCAAGCAAGTAAGACCACAGTATGGCATGATCCCATAGTACTCTGTAGTCAAGTTTTGCATATGGCCACTGCTCTCTTTGGGAAAGTTTCTTAGCAGCAGCAACAATTCTTTGTTCAACCCTGTCCCTGAATATAGTGTAGTTACTGGTCATGGGCACTAACTCACTAATTACATCATGAATAAATTAGTTTACTAGGCCATAATTGTCATGGAGTGATTCATGAATATTCTGAAATTATAGCTAATTTTTATTCTGAAGGAAAATCTACATGGCTTTTATTAATTATTAAGGGAATCATTGACACAAAGTTCAAGAACAAGTCTGTTATATAAACCATCTAATTATAGATTGTAACGCCAAAATACAAGAATGTCAAATGGCTTTTTAAAAGTGAAAACCCAGCATGAGAAGAGAATGCAGAGCATCAAATGTTGCATTCTCACATAAAGGACACACTGTCCTATTCTATCAAATTAAACTTAGTATAAGTTGTTTTAAATGAATGAACAAAGGATTTGAGTACAACAGCAATCAATAAAGATTTGCATTTATTGTAGCAATTTATAGAGTTCTAGGTTCATTTACCCATGACTTCAAGGTAAAGACAAAGAGTATGTTGCTTATGCTGCATAAGAGGATTAGTGAGCACACAGATGATGAATGAGCAATTGGTTGTCCAGAGGATGATCACCTAATTTTGACACAAGTACAAGAAGGAGCTTTTAAAATGTAGACAATATTTATTGTCATTCATGGCTAGGCATCAGAGGAATATAGTTCCAGGGTTAATTGACATAACAGCATCTTCAAAGGATGAGGTGATTTACACTGTTGGGTGTCAACCAGAGAAGGCTTCTTGGATATAGGTTTAAGTCAATAGAAAGTCTTTACTGGCCAGCTGGCAACTACACTGGCTGTTCATGTCCGGGGAATCAGTGGTTGGAATCTGTGTGTCACTGTAACGTGGGGTATCCTCCTCGGTCAGGGGAAACACAGACATGGGTGTTTCAGGGTCAATGGTATGTCCTCTCATTCTTTTTGCTCTTACTGAGCTCTTGCTACTGGTATACAGTGAGAGCTATGTGCTGCCATCTTAGAAACCTCAGCTTTGGCTTTGAGGTTTCAAAAGCCCAAACTAGGCTCAGTGTCTCTCCCTTCCTGATGCTTGTGGATCTGGATGTAGAACTCTCAGCTGCTTCTCCAGCTACATGTCTGCTGGTAGGCTGTCATGCTCTCAGCTATGATGATCATGAACTAAGTCTCTGAAATGGTGATAAAGCCCCAATTAAGTACTTAAAAAAAATAAGAGTTGCCTTAGATATGGTGTCTCTTCACAGTAATCGAACAGTAACTAACACAGGGACTTTCTTTTCTAGTTGAGTCTATTTGGTGTTCTATATGTCTCTTATACCTCAATAGGTATCTCCTTCTTCAGGTTAGGAACATTTTCTTCTATTATTTTGTTGAAAATATTTTTGTGCTTTTGACCTGGGTTTCTTTTCTTTCCTCCATTCCTACCATTCTTAGATTTGGACTTTTCATAGTGTACCAGATTTTCTGGATGATTTGGGCCAGATTTTTTTTTTAATATTCATATATTTCTTCAGGTTACATCTCAACCACAGTGTCCTTTTTCCACCCCTCCCAGTACAGTCCTCCCACCCTCTACCCTCTATCCTTCCATCCCACTCCTCTGGAGAGGAGTGTTCCTACGTAACAGTCCCCGATTTTTTTTTCTTTTTTCGTTTTTAGATTTAACATTGTCCTCAACCAAGGTATCCATTTCTTCTATCATGTTTTCAATGTCTGAGATTCTCTCTTCCATCTATGAGATTCTTCTGTTGGTGAGCTTGCCTCTTGAGTTCTTTTTCAAGTTCCTAACTTTTTCATTTCCAGAATTTACTGTTTGGTTTTTCTTCATTGATTTTATTTCCACTTTCACATTGAACAGTTTTATTCATTTCCTAACCCTCTTTGTTTGTATATAATTTTCATGGATTTCTTTAAGAGAGTTGTTCATTTCCTCTTTAAAGACTTCTCTAATATTTATAAAGGCTATTTTACAGTATTTTCGTTGTGCTTCAGTTATGTTTCAACTCTCAGGACTTACTGTGTTAGTGTTTCCTGGCTCTAGTGGAGACATATTGTCCTGTATATCCCTAGTTGAGTTTTTATGTTGGCATCTTGGCATCTGGGTTTGGGAATATTTTAATTCTATATGCTGATATCTGATCTTCTCTTTGTTGGATCAGTGTTTTGTTTCTTGTATTCTTTTTCTATCGAGCTCTTAAAAGTATTTGGTGGCTATGTGTTGTCTGGTTGAGAATGTGCTGGGATAACAGGATGAGTAGGAAGGAAGTTTGGAGGGAAAGATAGGCTTCATCTACTGGAGATAAGTGTAGAGAATGAGGAGAAGTCCCAGCAGGTAGTCTGCTACAGAGTTGAGGATAACACTGGGATATTGGATATGGATGAAGAGAGGAAGAGTGAAGATCTGAAGCTAGCCTACCTGCTTCACAGGCCTACTTGCTTCTATCAGTCTTGGCTAAGAGCTACCAGAGAAAACCATTGGGGGCTGGGAAACCAGTATGAGTGGAGGAACTGGTGAAGATCTGCAGTTGGGCTATCTGCTTTCCTGGATGGTGTGTCCTGTGGGTTCACATGAAATGCCTGCTGGGGTTGGCAGTGATGAGTGACAGGAGAAAATATTGGAGGGGAAATATTGTATGATATTCTGGAGATGGGGTCAGTGAAGGGGGTTAGGTTTCAGAAGGAGGTCTGCTACAAAGCTGTAGATAAGACTGGGGGATTGGATTTGAAGGAGAAAAGGGAGAGGTGAAGATCTGTAGTTAGCCTACCTATTTCTCTGTTTGGAGTTCTAAATCTTATATTTATATATACAAATAAATATAGCTCTCACCCCTCATCAAAACTTGTCTTTGTAGAAGATGGAGACCAGTGAATAAAATCGCTACTGGCTAAAAAGAAGAAAAGAAGTGACCTTGCCTATCTAATCCCAACTGATGTATCTACTATACAACCTTGTACATAAGATCCAGGTAGAAGAAGGGTAGAAAGTTTGAAGGAGCAAGAGAACCAGGACATCTGCTGCAAAATGCTGTCTTCTATGTATGACCGGAAAGCTGCCCCTATGAGAGCTCAACAGTGTAACTGTCTAAATAAGACTTGAGTAATAACAACACTGGTTGACCTGCCTAGGTAGATGTGAGAAATCTCACAAGGTCCAAGTCTTAGATGAAAAGCTACCTGCGGTGCTGCTACTGTTGTATGTTCATTTACATGAGAGAGAGAGAGAGAGAGAGAGAGAGAGAGAGAGAGACCAGAACTCATTCTTTCTTAGAGATGAGCTCCTTGATAAGTATCCAATTCCAAGTGGTCAGACCTAATAAACACATGTACATAAAAGTAATACTAAATGCAATGGACTCAGGCTTGTGTGTGTTTGTGTGTTTATATAAAATATGTGTACACACACACACACACACATATATATATACATATATATATATATAAAACTAAAGAAGATGAGGTCATGAATTTGGAGGATAATGGAGACAAGATATAGGAAGAGTTGGAGGGGGAAGACGGAAGGGTAGAAATGATTTAAATACAGTACTAATGCATGAAATTCTAAAAAGAATTTTTAAGATTAAATAAAAAATAAAGTAACAAAGGAAAAATGTGTCATTTGGAAATAAGAAAAAGTAAACTAGACTTAAAATTTTAAATGCAAATTTCTAAATGTATGTTTAAGTCTTTACTCAAAAAATGTGAGAGAATATCCAATAAAATATTGGCCTACAGTAGCATACAAGCAGCAGTTTACTGTCTCATTTTACTCTCAGGAGTGATATAGCAGATATATTCTTGGTAGCTATTTGAAAATTAGCTTGGAGTTTATTTTTAAATGTGAGAATGTCTCATTTCTTGTGCTAATTAATTCTATTTAAAGAGAACATACATCAGAAGACTGTGAATTTATTTATTCCGGTTTGCCATGTCTATATGTAGGCTAACAGTAGAAGCATTTCTAAACAGGAGATGTTGAAACTGCCTTCATTTGGCTGTGTTTTTTGCTACAGCTTGCTGTTGCAGGAAAAATACTATAGACTATTTTTATAAAATCCATAAATGAAAGACTGAGACACTTTATTGGTGAGTTCACTCCTTAATATGTCACATGTATCTCTTTTTCCTTAAAGGTTGATATATGGAAGATAGCTGTATTTGATTGGGTGTAAAAGTGTAATGTTGAAACAACTTCTGTACCATGAGACTGTCTTAGTTCAGGCTTTTGATATCAATATCTTTCCATAATTTTTAACACAGAAAGCACAGACATCTATTATCCATAGAATGGATATCATCTATTATCCATTCTATGGATAATAGATGTCAGATGGATGCTGTTTGTAAATAGGTGTTTTAGAGATGATATTTTTTAATAAAGTATCCTTTTAAAAATGCATCACACGCATTATTCTCCCCAATAATCTTCCAAAGTTCTTTGTGTAGAACAAAGCAAATGCCAGAAACATGACAGCTGATATATGTGCATCATCTCTCCTGTGTTTGCTGTCATTTACCAACACAGATAACTCACCAATTTATCTTCTGTTTGCTTTTGTTATGGTTTCATTATGAAGCATTTACAAAAGGACTCACATGTTGAATATTTGGCTCCTAGTTGGTAGAGTAGTTGTTTTGAGGTGAAAAAAGGAGAGCTCTGGATTCATCAGTAGATTATGAGATTTCTATTTCTCATCAGATGACATTACTGGAGCTGGTAGAATGTTGGAAGGGGCTGCTAGTTGGATTAAGTAGTTTGATAGCATCTGGCCCTAAAAATATGTCTTATAATCAGGCTTTCTTTGTGCTTTTAAAATATTTTAAATTGTGAATTAATTTTTGTATGCATATATGCATTATATGGGAAGGGGTCACAGGCTAACACTGTGCACTTGTAAGTCAGAGACAACTTTGTGGAATCAGTTCTCTTACTTCTGCCCTTACCTAGTGTCAGTAACTCAAAGTAAGGTTGTCAGACCTAATCACCTTCATCTGCTAAGTCATCTTCCTCTCTGATTCTTGTTTTGCCATCCCTGGGGTGAGAAACTTCTGTCACACACCCCTGCCATCATATGCCAGACTATGTCTAATAATACCAAATAAACATTTCATTACTCAAGGTGCACACAACAGGTATTTGGCCAGTGACAGAAACTATCTTGCTATCTTCTTTATCTCCTGATGCATGTATGACAAGATGGAGAGTCAAATATACTCATATTACAAAGAAAGTGGTTTACTTACTATCTTTAGTAACACTTGGATCTTTGTCATTAAAAGGTTTAGAATATAAATATTGCCACCCAGTTTCTACTTCTCCCCTCAGGTATGCTCATTGGGACCAAGCTGGACTGGAGGGAGGGAAGCTTAGCTGGGCCAGGTGGTGCAGGCAGGATCTTGGCTGATACAGTGAGTGCATGGGCAAAGAACATAGTCCAGAATAGCTTCAGATAACTGATTCCTTCATTAGCGGGGTATTCATGTCCCTGGGGAGGTGGTCAGGATCCTGAGGCAAGGTTTGTGTGCCCATGTATAATTGGCCAGGAAAGGGCCAGGAAAGAGATGTTGGAAGATACTTCATCTGGATATTCAGGGACTGGAACATGGTGTGTGTGTAGGGGGTGGGGGCGGGGGTTATAAGCAGTGAAGTTTGATAACTTCCAGGGTAATAAATAATTTCTAGGATCAATGGTGGGGCATCTGACATTTTGGTGCCAGATTAGTCAGGATGAGGGAGCCAACCCCTTCCATTCTCATCTGAGGTATCTGTGGTTGAAGCACCCCTTGACACTTCCTTTATTAATCATGGGCCATTATGGACAATGTTTAATGGAAAATGTTAGTTTAAAAAACAATCTTGGTTATAATTTAGTGTGAGGAAATGATTATGAAATCCTTTTAAGTCATCCATAATCCCTTTTGGACATCACTGAATTGGTCTCAGATGACCATATATTATCTTCTACCCAGTTCTCTCATAAGGATGGAACCCAAAATACATGAGAAGACTCGAAGGGTTCTTGTGTTATATTAACTACGAGTCATGCTATGAGTTTATAACTAAACTATACCTTACATAGTCCATCATTTTTTGACTCTTCTTTTCAGTTAAGATGCCATCACATCCAAATTTTTATTTTCTCATGATAAAGGTAACTTCACCTTCCAAATCACTGGTGCTGAGTTCCTTTAGGATCTGGAACATATCTGACTCAGTGTTCAGACTACTGGCTCTACTTGAAGTGCCAGTTGACTGTTTTCAGTCAACTGTCTCTGCTTCCTATGCTTTTCTCCATCTTCTTTCCACAGAGAATGCAATGACTTCTGATAATTTTTTTGAACTCATGGAATTCCTTTTGTACTTTTTGCACATTCAAACTACTATGTGTTTGTCCACCTTCAGTGGCACTTGATTTCTTTAATTACACAGTCTCAATTAGTATTACAGATGATTCCTTCATTCTTCAATTTATACATATGTGTGTGTGTGTGTGTGTGTGTGTGTGTGTGTGTGTGTGTGTGTAAGTATGTGCACAGACCACATGTGTTCCATGGATGTTCCAGGAATTGAAGTCACATCATTTGAATTGCCTCTTGGTGTCAAGTGCCTTTACTGACAATTATCTCGCCAGCTATCCCTAAAAGTAGGGATAATTTCTAGGACAGTCATCTCTAACTCTTCCATACAGTACATGGGCTCTTCCACCCACAGTTTTTCTAATTACTTATGTGTATTGGTTGTTCTTTTCGGTCATTGAATGAAAGAAGGCCTTATTTTGTCTAATAGTTATAACATCCTTCAAAATCTCTTCTGCCACTTCTACCTAGAAAAATTACCATATAAGCCTTTCATTTACATTTTAGCCACACTCAGGAATAATATTCAAAGACATATGTAGTCTTTGGAAAGCTGCTTCTCACAATGCAAGGGGAATGTACATCCCTTATAGCTTGCCTCTCCATCTACTAGTCACATTCACCAAGGCAGAAAGAAAGGTCTCTATTTTCTCTTCTATTATTGAGCATCTTAATTCTTTCTTGCAAAGATCATTAAACATTAGAATTCTTCCTATGTTCCCCAGGATGGTATTCAGAGGCATAGCAAGGATACCTCACTAGACCATATTCTTCACTTTTGAACGTTCCTATAAAAAAAGACATAAAATTCTATTTGTGTAAGCCTCTATGTTTGAAGTTTCTGTTTTAAATTTAACAGATGTTCTTCATGAAGGATTTTGAAGACTCCTAAGCACAAAATAAAACAACCAATCAAGTGGAGTGTTTACAGTCAATGTAGAAACATGCTCTAACTCTAACACTGGTCCCATACTAAGCCCCACATTAACTTGGTTCAGTGTGTGTGTTCTACTATTAAACTATAGGAACGTGAATACAACAGTAGGAGCCTGTCTTTCTCTTACGTACTGAGCTTAACTGGTTGTAGAGAAATTTTAATCCAGCAACATAGGTACTCTGGCAACAGATCACATCTAAAGACCTTCTAGGTCTATGTGATTCAGCTGGAATACAGAAAAGCCTTTAATATACACCTTTAATTCCTCTGGCTGGAATACAGACTCACCTTTAGTACACACTTTTAGTTCCAAACAAAGATTTGACAGAATGAGTCAGAGTTAGGACATGCCCAACTATCACAAGAACAGACAGAGGATGGAAAGAGAGGCTACTTAAGAGAAGTATAGGGAGAGAGCTGGAGGAGAGTTGAGTTCAATGCTGTTCAGTTGAATGCAGTTGAGTTCAGCTGAGTTCTTGCAGCACCATTCACTTCTGTTTGTGCAGTCAGTGCAGTTCAGTTCATGAAGTTCAGAGGCAGTTTTCTGAATAACAATTTAGTGAGAAGCTAAGAGCAGCCAGTTTGAGTCAGTCATCTTGGGGAGGAGTTTTGAGCCAGACCACCTGAGTTGAATCAGCTAGCAAGAGTTCTGAAAGTACTAGAAAGGGGAAACTTATTTCAACAGAGTCTTCCAGCTTGTTTAAGTAAGCTGAAAACATTCTAGGCCTAGCTTACCAGCCAAAGGCTGGAAGCTGAAGAGCTCAAGGTCTAAGCTTGCTGAAGATTAGATTGTATGGAGGCTAGAAGCTTCTGGGTCTAGACCTGGGGATAGTTAGATATAAACACTCTGGGTTCAATCCAAGTCATGTATTCACAAAATTTGGCTATAGCTCTCATCTAATCCTATCATCTGAAGAAATAAAAACAGCATTTGCAACTGATGATATATTTTGGGAAGTGAACATGCTTTGGAAAAGTAACAGTGTCTTCCAATATCATCTCTTGGTCTCAGGTCAAGCAGGGAGTTATGTTTTTATGTTGTGTTCAGCCTAAAAGAAAATGCTTTTTTTTGTTTTGTATTGTTTTTATATTACCACCCACCATAGTAACTTAGTTCTTCCCCTACGCATTTTATTAAAATCTCCAGTATATCTCTTAAAGAGAGAGAGGATCTACAACTTCTAATACAGTGAACATTTATTTGCTTAGGTAATTGTCAGTTCTCAAAATTAGATGCTGAGTAATTCAATTATTTTACAAACTTTAGTAGACACAGTCTTCTGTGTAGTAAAAGGCATATGGTAAGAAAGGTGAGCACATTTATTTTCAATGATTAGCTAGCACTTACAATGAGCAAGGCCACATAATCAACTATAACATTTGATATTTCCAGACACTCCAAGAGATAGGATGTTTACCAACCATTTTACATGTGAAGGTATTGTTTATCAAGGTTCAGAGACTTGCTCAAGTCTCTGGAAAATTAAAAACCAATCTAATACGCATAGCCCCAGATTATCCTTTAAAACTGATGCCTTTCAGGAGGAGCTGAATAAAATATGTCCCTTTTTTCCTCAGTGTTAAACTACTAGTTATTATAATCTTGCTGATGAGCTTTTACCAGATGAAGCAATAATGCAGGTTTAGTCAGAGTGCTTCCATTTATAGCCCTGGAAAGGGAATGACAAAAAGAGAAAATACAAAGTTCAATCCAAGTCTGATACACACTTCTGAGATAAAAATTACAAGCAGATTCTAAAGATACCTGAGCACAGACCAGCCTGCTTCATGTGGTTATTATTCAGGGTGATGGTTGTTAATACATGCTATGGAAGAGGGAGTTTCTGGGACGCTTTTCCCTCCTTTGGAAATTTTTTACATTTTAGTGTTTTAAAATAGATATCTCAAGCCCTCTGCAAAATCCACCAGCTTTTTTTTTTTTTTCATTTACAGACTGTTTGATTTTGAAATATAAATACAACTGAGAGGGAGCTGAGCCCAGGAATGAGAACAGCCAGCCGTCTTTGCTGTGATTTAATCAGTAGATCTGGCTGTGAATTTTTCAACTGAGTGGGCTCTATAATGAACTGCTTATTTTCCCAGTTATCATAATAGAAAGGGCATGAACCAGAAAGCTGTTCCAGAGCGCCTTGTGACTGGCAAGGGAGGCGCTGCTCTGCAGACCCAGCCAGTGACTCAGCTCTGTGAAATTCATCATCATCCTTTGCCAAGATGAAGTCTCACACCCTTGAGAAATCTGTTCATCGGTTGGCTAAGAAGCCAGATTCTGAGTACAGGACCCGAGTACAGGACCCCCTCCTTACACCGTTGGGCTGTACACAGTAGATCTAGATGAAGAGGGGTTGACGCCATCATTTTTCCTACTTTCCAGCTTAGCACCATTTCACCCTGTAGCTTGAGCAGATAACATTCCTTGATTTCCACATGGCGCTGGCCCAGGGAGTTTTCTGTCCTCTCAATTATGGAATTTTGTTTTGCTCTCTTTCTGAGACTACCCATACTGTATTATAATATGCTGTGTGGTGTGCTTGTTTATGTAAATGTGAATAATTACCTTCCTTGTTGAACTGTTTCTGGAGATTAATTGTGTTGTATTTGTATCTCTTTATGACTTCGATTACTCTTTTGCACACAGATGTAAATATGCTTATTGAATAAAGAGGGTGAATGATTCTTCTATTAGGAATTTTCCCATTAGTAGTCCTGTTATTCTTTTCTTCCATAGCAATAAACTTCTTACATTGATTAGATTATTTGTATTGGCCAATTTGTGACCTACAAAAAATGATAATTAATTAAAAGTTTTGAACAATATATTTAAAACTTAATACTATAAACTTAATATGGATTATCTTAATGAACTTAGTATAATGTAATCCACATATTAAAACTATACATCTAAATTTCCCATTTATGAACTTTAGACTGTTAGTCTTTTGTATATATAAATTTAATATATTAGGGTCTAAAATGCATATACTTTAATTTTTCAAAGAATTTTCAGTTTGTCTTATAATCCACACATAAAAATAGTAGTTGCATAAATATAATTGAATATTTTTCTAAAAGTTCATGCAACTATATTTGCTTTGAGTTCAAGATTTAATGATAAGAAATTTTGATTTGAGGTCAGTAGGTTGTATATACATTAAAATTATATCTTTTGCTGCATTATAAAACATAAACCATTTAGTAATCTATTTAATAAGTATTACTCCACTACTGAATAGAGGTGATTCATTCCCTAATGAAGAAAACTCTAAAGTATTGGGTTAAAATGTCGTTTACTTTATTTAAAGCTGACTTTATTTTTTATTTTTTTTTCTGAGTAGATGGATTTTATTTATTTTTTATTTTTTTAATAAATAAATTTATTTATTTGATGCTTCAGGTTACATCTCCATCATATTGTCCTCTTTCCCCCCTTCCCAGCCCCGCCCTCCCACCCTCTACCCCCTAACCCTTCCATCCCACTCCTCTGGAGTGGAGTGTCCCTACATAACAGTCCCTCGCCCCAGTTCAGAAGTCATATGAGGGCCAAGAGACTCCTCCTACACTGGGGGCCTACAAGGCAGTACCACCAGTGAAAAGTGTCTCATTGTCAGGGAGAGAAAACTGAAAAACAAACAAACAAAAAGTCTATGTCCATGTTCCCTTTGGTGCATTGGTTGTAGTATAGTTATCCCGTACTACATGGCTAAAATCCTACTATAAGTGAATAGATGCCATGTGCATCCTTCTGAGTCTGGGTTAGCTCACTAAGGATGAGCTTCTCTAGTTCCATCCATTTGGCTGCAAATTGCATAATTTCATTTTTTCTAATAGCTGAGTAGTATTCCATTGTGTCATTCAAACAAAAAAGCAGCCTACAGACTGGGAGAAAATCTTCACGAACCCCACATCTGACAGAGGGCTAATATCCAAAATCTACAAAGAACTCAAGAAATTAAATGCCAAGAAACCAAATAATCCAATCAAAAAATGGTGGACGGAGCTAAACAGAGAATTCACAAAGGAGGAATGGCTGAGAGACACTTGAAGAAATGCTCAACATCCTTAATCATCAGAGAAATGCAACTCAAGATGACTCTGAGATTCCATCTCACACCTGTCAGAATGGCTAAGATCAAAAGCTCAAATGACAGCAATGCTGGTGAGGTTGTGGAGAAAGGGAACCCTCCTCCATTGCTGGTGGGAGTGCAGGCTTGTGCAACCACTATGGAGGTCAGTATGGCGATATCTTAGAAAACTTGGAATAGTTTTGCCTCGGGACCCAGCCATACCACTTCTAGGTATACACCCAAATTATTCCTCACGGAATCATAAGGAAGTTTCCTCATCTATGTTCATAGCAGCCTTATTTGTAATAGCTAGAAACTGGAAACAACCCAGATGTCCCTCAACCAAAGAATGGATTAAAAACCTGTGGTACATTTAAAGCTGACTTTAAAGGACCAGAGATATCAAGTCAAAGAATTCACAGGGAAGTAGTCAATGCTAAGTACTTTCACTTCCTCCTCTTCAAAGCTGTTTAAAACAACTATCAACTGAACCTTGAGAATGACCATGTGTCAGCAATGGGACGCTGGGCACCTGGCTGCTCCCACTGCCTGAAACAAATTCAGTGCATTTTCCTGGTAACAAGGGAAGATTTTAGTAGGCAGGTAATGGAGGCCAGTCTGTTTAACTTGAATAACGAATGTTTGGAGAGAGTCTGGGAGTGAGGCTACTGTGAATGCTGAGACATCCTCCTGACAAATTCTGTCATGAGAGGCTTTCTAATTATAGTCTGAAGATTTCTAATTTGCTTTCAAGTGTGAAATTTGGAGTTCACATTCTAGAAATGAAAGCCATTTTAACTCCCACTCTTCAGTACATATATAGAACCAGGTCTGCGATATGCTCTCTCAGTTGAATTCTGCTGAACTTCTTATTTGGAATGTCTAAGGCGCTATGTAGTTTCTAAATAACCATGAACCATGAATGTGGCTTCATTTTTTTTTATCTTTTAAAACCCTTCAATATCTGGAATATCAGTTGACAGATATTCTGTGTATTTTCTATAATGCTGTTTCTTCTTACCTGGCATCATTTTCTTAGCAATCTCAGCCTTCAAAATGAACATCTTGTGGGACTTTGAAACAGAAAAAAGAAAAAAATGTCAGCAAATGAAAATACTATCTGTCAAATTCGTGACTTAGTTTTGCATTTAGTAATTATTCTTCGCTTACAATCTTCAGTACTTGGAGAACAAAATAATAATAATAATAATAATAATAATAGCAGCTCTCTCCAAGAATTTTAATTTTTCATCAGTGTGACCAAAATACCTGACAGAAACAATTTAAGGCAGGTAAGATTTCTTTTTGCTCTAGTTTGTCTATCCTTGATAGAAAACACAATGACATGTTTGGTTCCAGGTAGTAGGAACACTTGTAAGTATCTGTTGACATCATAGTTTGCCAGGAATCAGAGATCAAGGCAAGAACCAGGAGCCCAAAGAGCCTTAAAAACTCATCCTTAGTAAACTATTTCTGCCAATGAATCTCCAAATCCTAAAGTCTCCATAAGTTTTGAAATCAGACTGCTAGTTGGGGGTAAAGTGTTAAAAACATGAACCTGGTTTAAGGTTGATGTTCATGTTCAAATCATAGCACTGGGTAACTTGAGTAGGGAGAGTATTCATATGAAGGATATACACATATAGAAAGAATTAAAAGGAAGAGTGAAAAATGAGGGTGGGTAGAAAAGGAACCTTTGTTCTGGAGTAAGTCTCCATAGCAAGGACCCTTAGATGATCTCAAGAAATATAGCTAGGATGAATACATAGTAAGCAGGATTGTTTTCTGTTTGCATTTTCCACTGTTTGTGAGATTTGTTCAATGCTCAAGTTGGTAAAAGTGGAATTAACCTGCAGAAGTTTAAATCAATTGTCCGTTCCTTGGCTATGTCAATTAAGTATACAAAAAGTCATGAAAGAGAATCTTGCTACCCTTCAGGTTCATGAAGGGAGGCTGAGTGTGTCAACAGTCCTATTATGACAGCCCATACTTCCAGCAAGATAATATAATGATGTTTGTTAAAAGCAGAAATGGAAACTGTATGACCCCAGTTGACATGAACCTACCTCACAACATCATTAAACTCTCACTTGACAGCACAACACCTGATATGTGTGTGTGTGTGTGTGTGTGTGTGTGTATATATATATATTTGTCTTTATTGTAAAACATATTTTTTACTGCTGTTTAACTACCCTGAGGGTTAAAACATTGAATAGCCAAGTAGATAACCTAAACACTGGGTCAATTAAACAACTAAGGTGATCATTATCCTGATACCATAAAGTGGAAAGTCACCATTCCAATGTGCCTTCCTCAAGGATAGACTGAAACTCTCCCAAATTAGTGCCAAAATAAATATTCTCTGCCTTAAATGGTTTCTGTCAGGTATTTTGATCACATTGATGAAAAATTAATATTCTTGGAGCTATTATTATTATTGTTGTTGTTATTGTTATTTTTGTTCTCTAGCTACTGAACTCATGTATATATATATATGTATATATATCACTGTAAATGTACTATGTCATCATCATATCAAGTGATTTCCTAAGACATTACAGCATATACTAGAAAGTCAGACAGAATCAACTCAAAGCTCTGTTTTGTATCTTAAGAATTGCAAAACTCTGGCAATTTTTCTACCCTCTGTAGACAAAGCTTTTAAATTATTAAATATATACATTTGGCTTTATTTTAGTGTACTTAATTTATTGTGCTTAATACCTCTACCTCTCTTCCATCCCTCATTTCCTTCAATCCCCCAAGCCTAGGTAGAAGAGAAAGAAGGTTAGAGGGAGAAGGGAAGTAAATTTCTTTGAACTACTTCATGCTGATTTGAGTTGTTGGATTCCTTGGGAGTAATACCAGTCTCATTAGAAGTCCATTAGGGGAGCCTGGGGACAGCGGACAGCGGAATCCTCAGCAGAGAGCAGAATCAGGCACCAAGGAGAATGAGTGACCCAGTTGATTCTGCCTGGCAGACTTCCTCAATAGCTGTCTCCATAGGGGGCCTGCAACCACCACTGCAATCCAGTGTCGCTGGGACTGCTCAGCTCTACACAATGCCCCGGCCGGAACCTCAGTGAAGCCTGCAAGATCAGCTTCTGCCTACAAACCCCTTAGGTCATCTAAACAGCTGAGAACAGAAGGACTGAACATAAAAGGAGTGCACTAACATTTTTAATCATTTTTCCCATTTGTGTTCGGGCCCCAAACAGGTCTACTACGACCCAAATCAGCAGGAAGTCACTTTAAGAGAGCAACGTCCCATGCCTAGAGGGTGGGGAGGGTGTTTCTCCGCCCTTCTTTTTGGTTATTTGAAGGATAACTGAAAACTCTGTTATGTAGGGGAAGAGACTACAAGCTGATAAATGATCCTGTCTTAATGGGTTTTGGAGGTTAGCCCCAGGGAATTCCTACTTTTCCTTTTCTGTATCCTTCTTCCTCTCCTATGTAGGAGTGCATGGGCTTGAGAAAAATGAGATATAGTCATAGCACAGGAAGGTCCAAGAAGAAGGGGCAGATTATTGAATATGCCCTTATACCTTTGTATATTGATACAAAATTAGTAGTTTATTTGGCTAAAGTGGTATTGACCATTGTTTATTGTGCAAAAATAAGATTGTATTGGATTACATCGGTATTGATCTTTGTATATTGATACAAAATTAAGATTATAGTTGGCCACAATGGTATTGACCCTTGCATATGGACATAATATTAAGATTATATTGGGCTACATAGGCATTGATCTTGGTATATTGATACATAATTAAGAGTATATTTAACCACAATTGAATAGATCTTTGTATAGTGATACAAATTTAAAGATAATGCTTCCCAATGGTATCATACCTAGAGATACTTAAAAATAAAATGTGAAGCTCTGACCTCTTGATACCAACCGTCTAAAACGGTCTAGGATAGTTAAACAAACTCCTAGTCATGCAAACATGTCTCTTTGTTAGCTACTATGACAGTCTATCACAGATATTCTCTAAACTACCCAGTAATCAAGTTGCTAAGAGACAAGCAACATTTGCTTATCTAAATACAAGAGATGGTTAGGGCATCTTCAAAAACCCCTAGAGATCTGCAGAATATGGCATTCAAAAATGTTATCTTAAATCAAGATTTTTTTTTGATATCGAGACATATCAGCGCCTGACAGCACCCCCTATTCTACTCCAAGTAGAAGATAAGCATCGAAGAACCTCCACTGTAAGATGGTTGAATTAGTGGCAAGCCTTTCTCTTGGCATGAAAAAACCCCTTGCACCAACTGCAGACAGACTGCTGTCCAAAAAGGACAAAACTTGGTAGCAGGGAAATCGACAGTCTAACTCTGCCAAGACAGGGTAGGTAAGTCCTTCATAATCCCTGCTCTACAACAAATGTCTGTCAGAGAAACAGGACCCAAAGCCTGAAGACTGATGCTGGAATGTATGGAGAGAAAATGGGAACTGTCCAGGCAGTTATTGGTATGTTCTTTCTTAGTTTTGGAAGCGGCAGGCTCTGCACTTCCTATATAAGCAAACATATTTATCCCTCTCAGGTCTCTGAGGTGGTTGAAGAATGGACAGATAGAATCTTATAATTAAATTTTGAACTGTTTAGGAATCAAGAGGGTGTTATAGATCTAAGAAGATACTCTTAAAAGTGTGTTGCAAGATAGTATGAATGTTGAGTCACATATAGACCTTTAAACTCATGGAGTTGGGTAGATAGTAGAATGTTAAAGTCAGGGGCCAAATAGGTATAAACTGAACATTGGGAAGGTATACTGGGCCAATTTACTCTCATAAATGTGGCCTATTTATATCTATTGTTTTGTATAATACTTACTGTTATAAGAGAAGGAACCAGCTGTTGGACTGAAAGGGGAAACCTCTGGAGGGAAGAGGGTGGAAGGGCGGGTTAGGAAGGGGGAATAGGGAGGGGTTTGTTACTGAGATGTAACTTGAAGAAAAAAAAATAAAGTAGTTAAATAAAAAAAAAAAGTATGAAAAAGGAGAACCAGCCAAAAAAAATGATAAGCAAATATATCTTCATATATTCATATATTATATATCAAATATATAATATAAATAATACATTAAAGGTCTGAGCGCTGTGGCAAAAAAAAAAAAAAAAAAAAGAAGAAGTCCAGCAAACCAGGAGACAGCAGCAGGAAGAACAAGCAGCAGTTTGGGGGAGCACCAGCAACTGAGAGAGCAGCAAACACTTTCTACCTTGTAGCCCTTTGTCTTTTTTGTAGAACTTTCTCCTACTTCTTTGTAGAGTCTTTTCTCTTACTTCTTTATAAAGCCCATTCTCTTACTTCTTTGTGGAACTTACTTCTTTATGGAGCTCCTTCTTTCTTTTCTCTTTATAACTCTCTTCTCCTTGGGGCTTTGGCTTTTTATCCTCTCCTTTGTTGAGCCCCCTTCTCCTCAAGGCTTTTTCTTTTTCCTCCTTTGTAGAGCCCACTTCTCCTTGGGGCTTTGGCTTTTTATTCCTCTCTCCCAAGTCCTCAGAGTTAAACTTGCTCAGTTGGTTAAGCCACTCCCCTGATGGATCATGAGACTGTTAATACTTTATACCTGTGTCTTAAGCAGTCCACTTTGGATTAAACAAAAACATGTTCACAATTGGTTTTAACAAATTCCTACCACGACCCTCTCCATACCCCATTTTTTTTGTAAAAGAGACATAGTAATAATGACCTCCAATCTAAAAGACATAGCAATAAATATTTATGTTGTTAAATGTATAATATTTAATACATTCTTATTTAGATTTCTATTAAAACTGAGGAATACACAGCATTAGAATACATTTCTCACGTCATGGTGAGGGGATATGATCGACTTAATAGTTTAACTGACCAAGTGGATGTCTACTTTAATTAACTCTCAAGATAGTTAAACAGCAGTAAAACATATGCCTTGCAATCAAGGTAAGAATAAGACTCATATATGTTAGACAGTGAAGGGAACATTAGTTGAGAGAGTAACACAAGGTAAAGAAACACGGAAAATTGAGACACAGAAAATTAAGGACAGAGAAAAGTGTGGAATTAGAAATCATTCCACAAATGAATGATTAGCAGTTATCTACCTCTATTAGAGATTTATGAGTATATTCATAAATGGGAACAGTAAGGCAGAGATGACTAGGGGCTGTCATAAGGTGGAAGCTGTGGGATCCATACAGAATCAAAGAGATTTAGAGGTGATTGAGCTTCGGTGTGATGGACAGATAAAATCCAATACAACTCTGAAGTCTCTCGCTAAGGAAAGGGCACAATAGTAACAAAAGTAATCCCAAACAGAAGCAAACAAGAAAAACAGATTTTGGCTGAGAGATAGGAAAAGCATACTTTAATTATTGAAAATATTCAAAGAATTGTTTTTAATGTGAAAGAATAACAGATGGACATGTAATGGTGGGAAACTATTTTTTTTTTGGATTTTCTTTTTTTTTCCTTTATTTTTTATTTCTTCAAGTTACATCTCAATCGCTGTCCCCTCCCTATTCCCCCTCCAGTCCCACCCTCCCACCTCAACCCCCCATCCTCTTCCCTTTTTTTTTTCTTTTAAGTTTAAGGTATATCTTATTTCCCCCTACAGTTTCCCCTTTCAGTCCAACAAATGGCTCTTTCTCTTATAATAACAAATACAATACAGTACAACAGAGGTAATTAGGCCACAGTTATGAGGGTTATATGGCTTAACGTACATTCCCAATGACCAGTCCATATGTATTTGGTACTTGACTTTAACATTCTACTATCTAAACATCTCCATGAGTTTAAAGGTCTATATCTGACTCAACATTCATACTAACTTGCAACACAATTTTAAAAGTATCTTCTTAGATCTATAACACTCTCTTGACTCCTAAATAACTCAAAATTAAATTATGAGACTCTAGCTATCTGTTCTTCAACCACCTCAGAGACCTGAGAGGGATAAATATATCTGATTTTATAGGAAGTACAGGGCCTGCAGCTTCCCAAACTAAGAAATGACATACCTGTGGCTGCCTGGACAGTTCCCATTTTCTCTCCATACATTACAGCATCGATCTTCAGTCATTTGGCCCCATTTCTCTGACAGACATTGATTGTAGAGCAGTTTTGTCTAAGCCCTACAGCTGGGAAGTAACCCTGTGATTTAGCACTTTCATCTCACTCGCTGGTTTTTAAGGAACTTAGCTGCATATTTTATTTCAAAAAGCACACAGAGTCTCTCTCTTGCCCCCCCATCACTCTCAGAAGTTATGAGTTACTAAATTGATAATTTCTCTTTACAGTACATATGAGAATGGATGGCTATGCATCTTAATGACTGAGATATATAGTGTACTTGCCATAGATTTTTGTTTTTGTCATACAAAGCTTTTTATTTCTTTTCTATTTTATTGATACTGAGCAGACCAGTCCACAACAGATATTTACGGCAGTAAGTTATGGGTTATCCACTGGCTGTCATATATGACAATGGGAAAAGAAGTACTACATGTAAATGAGAGAGAGAGAGATTCACAACTAAATCTGAAACTCATTGAAAGTCTGTTTTGCATTTTATTTAAAGATGATTCAAATGGCTCAGTGACTTCCTTCCTATAGTCATGTAAACCCTTTATATATTTTTTAATTAATTCATTTATGTTTTTATTTCTTCCAGTTACATCTCAATCACAATCCCTTCCCTACTCTCCCCTCCTGTCCCACCCTTCCACCCTCTTCTCCCTCAACTCCCCATCCTCCACCCTTTTTTTTTACTTTAAGGTAGATCTTTTTCCCCCAACAGCTCCCCCTTTCAGTCCAACAAATGGTTCTTTCTCTTATAACAATAAATACAGTACAAAACAACTGAAATAAATAGGCCACAATTCTGAGAGTTATATGGCTTAGCATACATTCCCAATGTCCAGTCCATATTTATTTGGCCCCTGACTTTAACATTCTACTATCTAACTATCTCCATGAGTTTAAAGTTCTGTATCTAACTCAGCTTTCATACTAACTTGCATCACAATTTTAAAAACATCTTCTTTAATCCAGAATGCCCTCTTGATTCCTAAACAAATCAAAATTTAACTATGAGACTCTAGCTATCTATTCTTCAACCACCTCAGAGACCTGAGAGGGATAAATATATCTGATTATATAGGAAGTGCAGGTCCCGCAGATTCCAAAACTAAGAAATGACATACCCATGGCTGCCTCGACAGTTCCCATTTTCTCTCCATACATTACAGCATCAATCTTCAGCTGTTTGGCCCCGTATCTCTGACAGACATTGATTGTAGAGCAGGAACTATGAAGGACTTACCTACCCTGACTTGGCAGAGCTAGGCTGTTGACTTACCTGTTTCCAAGTTTTGTCCTTTTTGGGCAGCAGTCTGTCTACAGTTGAAGCAAGGGTTTTTTTTGATATATAGAGGCTTTTTCTGGATTTGTAATGATGTTATCTTTTCACTCTGAAAGTTTGCAATCATAGAATATAGCATAGAACAACGAACTTGAGGCACTGTGCTCTATGAGATAATCAGAAAAAATTATTCTAGCTCTTTGAGCAAGAAAAACTTCACAAATATGATGTGTGATTAAGTAATCTCTTAGCTGGTGGAATACTACTGCAATGTGTGGAGTTAGATGTATTTTTACTCAAAATTCTTTTATAATATGCAGCAACAAATCAAAAATCATTTGTCTTCTATCACAAGCAATGATGTCACAGTTGATAGATAATCAAGACATGTAATATCTGTTAAATATTTGATATAAAATAAGAAACTGTTAAAAATAGCTTGAAATTTTAAGATCCCATTCCTCTGCTACCAGTGTAGGGAAGGCTACTTGTGTATTTTTATCATAAAAGTAAATATTTTTCAAAAACAATAAGTATAATATAAAGACCTTGCCAATTTTATATTTGTAGTTTGAAAGATGTTTTAAATGTATAATCATCAATAACATTTCATTTAACATACCATTTTACCATGTAAATCAATGAACCTATTTTTTTTCCCTGAAATATCTCATACATAAGCATTAAGCTGTGCCTACTTTTCCTTTTCTTTTCTTTATTGTAGGCTCCTCATTATCTTTAGGCTAGCACTACTGTTTCTGTATCTGGTTTCCATTTGTGATAGATGGAGATAGACAAGAGAATGAGGCCAGTGTATTAGAGCTGAGTCATTGAGGTGACTTGTTAATTCTCCAGGAGCCTGCTTCACTGTGGTCCAAGTGCTCCTTGCCAGGGGAGGATCTTGTCATATGTCTCCTTATTCCCAGCACTTGCTTTCTCCAAACTGATGACTGATTCCCTCTTAACATTGTAATCTTCTAAATGTAAGAAATTCTGGCCTTTTATGCTGCTGTTTTCTTTAAGCCTTCCCATTTTTCTGAAATCCCATCCCTGTTTCAGTGAAACAGTTCTGACTGTGCCTGTCCTTTCTAGAGCTGGGTGCTACCTGACCTAGTACCTGGAATGGGCCCAGGAAAATAAATGGGCCCAGCATCATTGAGATTCTGTTATGTATAAATTATCTGTTAATGAACATATCATCTTCCAGGAAAGACGGAGCCACACCAATATGCTTCAAGGTCAAGACATCAAATCGTGACACCTGATTGCTGATGACAAAGTGGCAACTGCAAGGATAATAAAATGGGATAACTAAGACTACATTGAAGAAAAAAAAATAAGTTTAAGGCCTCAGTTTTCCGATTCAAAGCACATGTGAGCCTTCAGAATTCTATGGTGCCAAGAATATATGATTTGACTCCAGAGTAGAGAAAATTGAAGATCCTGAGCCCAAACTCAATTGTATTTCCTGTATCTTTGCCATGTCATCTTTACAGGCAATCTTGTCATAATTTATGTGTTAAGATATTATATCTCAAAACATGCTCTGCTCTGAGGTCGGTAATGATCTCTAAGGCGTACCAGAGGGCCTTTCATGTCATAGTTATTTTCATACTAAAACAGAGACAGTATTTAATTTTTCACTGCCATTTTCTTATTAAGTTTTATTTGTTTTAGTTTTGTAATTTATCTATTTATTTATTTTCCACCCTGCCCATAGTTTTTGCTACATCTTCTCCTTCTAGTCCCTCCCTCCTCACCTCCCTTCTACCACCCTCCCCCCATCTAATCCTTCTCCATTTCTCTTAAAAAAAAAAAAAAAAAGAAGGTCTCTCATGGATATCAACCAGCTTTGGCATATAAAGTTGCAATAAAACTAGGCTCCTCCTCTCCTGTTAAGGCTAGAGAGGCAACCCAGTAGGAGAAAAGGGTCCCAAAGGCAGGCAACAGTCACAGACAGCCCATGCTCCCTCCCGTTTTTAGGAGTCCCAAAGAAGACCAAGCTACACAACTGTAACAGATGTGCTAGATCAAACCATGCAGGCTCCCTGGTTGGCAGTTCAGTCTCTGTGAGCCCTTATGAGCCCAAGTAAGCTGATTCTCTAGGTTTTCTCATTATGTCTTCTGGCTCCTACAATCCTTCCTCCACCTCTTCTACAGGATTCGCTAAGTTCTGCTTAGTGTTTGGCTGTGGGTCTCTGCTTCTGTTTCCATCAGTTGCTGGATAAAGCTCTCTGATGACAATTGGGCTAGGCACCAACATATGAATATAGTAAAATATCATTAGGAATCATTTCATTGACTTTTTTTTCATTTGTGTTTGATTCTATTCTAGGTCTCTGAGCTATCCAGACTCTGGTTCCTAGCCCTCCAGTTAAGTCTTTAGCTGGGGCTATCCAGCCTCTGGTTCCTAGCCCTCAAGGTGGGTCGTCAGTGGAATTTTGTGAAAATTACAAGAAATGAGAAAAAGTAATTGCTCTAGGAGTTAATGGTGTTTATGGGGGTATATTCATACGACGGTGTATTCTAAGGTTTAAGGTTGAAATAAAAATGTAAACTATGTGTTGCGTGCAATTAAAAATCTTTGTAGTTGCCAATAACCTTTAACTTCGTAAAGTAAACAGAAAATTTGAGAACTATGGTGTTAACATAGGACATTATATACTAAGGAAAGAGCCCTGAGATATATCGGAAGCAGTTCAACAGGTGTGGTAATATTGAGAATTCATAGCAACAACAGTTTTCCATGAATAGGGCAGAATCTCAGAGAACAGCTGTTCTCTTCAACAGCAGGCTTCTCCCAGATACATAACCAGAGAATCCTTGTTTCCCCAAGTCATACCTCATGTGTTAGATTTTAACACTGTTGACAAAAGTGAGACATATTTCCTTCAGGAAGAGTAAAAGAATAAATGCAAGATACATCTTACTAATCTGTATCATTTTAATTTTTAATTAAAATATTTAATCAGATGCACAAATATCATATATATTTATGGGGTACCCTGTGAGGACGCTTTCATACATGAGGGTTTTGGTCATTGCATAATGTTAAAAATCAAGATCAATAGATTTAGTTCTTCAAACGTTTTTTTTTTACAAGTTACAGAAAATCCTTTCTTCTACCCCACTAGTATATGCAGTGTGTTACAATTATCTACAATCACCCTATATTCAATATCATTCCAGAACTTCTTTTTCATATCTACCTATTACTTTATCTATTAACCAATATTTCCTCATCCTTCTCTCTTGCTTACTCTCTTCAACCTCTGGAAACAATTATTTTACTCTCAACTTTTATAGGTAACCCTGCATCTGTATTGAGGACTGGAAAGAACAAGTGGAAATGCATTCTGAGGACAGAAGGAAGAGAGGAGGAAGAAGAAGAAAATGAAAATATAAGGTAGATTTGGCTGCATTTATTCATGTGGATATATACATCCTGAATGTGAAATGTAATATGTTTGCTAGTTTATATAAAAGTGGCCTTAAATATCTGCCATGTTATTTATGTGTGGTCTGGGCATAGCATGGTTACAATCAACAAAATTTAGATGATGGAAATTTCTGAATTTTTTTGAATTAATTTTGTATCCAGCCACTTTGCTGAAGGTGTTTATCAGCTGTAAGAGTTCTCTGGTGGAATTTTTGGGGTCGCTTATGTATAAAATCATATCATCTGCAAATAGGGATAATTTGCCTTCTTCGTTTCCGATGTTTATCCCCTTGATCTCCTTTAGTTGTCTTATTGCTCTAGCAAGAACTTCAAGTACTATATTGAAGAGATATGGTGAAAGTGGACATCCTTGTCTTGTCCCTGAGTTTAGAGGAAATGCTTCAAGTTTCTCACCATTTATTTTGATGTTGGCCACTGGCCTGCAGTATATTGCCTTTATTATTTCTAGGTACGGCCCTTGTATGCTCATTCTCTCCATAACCTTTAGCATGAAGGGGTGTTGGATTTTGTCAAATGCTTTTTCTGCATCTAGCGAGATTATCAGGTGGTTTTTTTCTTTCATCTTGTTTATATGGTGAATGACGTTGATAGACTTTCGTATGTTGAACCATCCCTGCATCCCTGGGATGAAGCCTACTTGATCATGGTGTATGATAGTTTTGGTATGTTCTTGAATTGGTTTGCTAGTATTTTATTAAGTATTTTTGCATTTATGTTCATGAGGGAGATTGGACTGAAGTTCTCTTTCTTTGTTGGGTCTTTGTGTGGTTTAGGAATCAGGGTGATTGTGGCCTCGTAGAATGAGTTTGGCAATGTTCTTTCAGATTCTATTTTGTGAAAGAGTTTGAAAAGTATTGGTGTTAGCTCCTCTTTTAAGGTCCCGTAGAATTCCGTGCTAAAGCCATCTGGCCCTGGGCTTTTTTTGGTTGGGAGATTTTTAATGACTGTTTCTATTTCCTTATGGGTTATAGGGCTGTTTAATCTGTTTATCTGATCTTGATTTAGCTTCGGTAAGTGGAATCTATCAAGAAAATTGTCAATTTCACGTAAGTTTTCAAATTTGGTAGAGTATAGATTTTTAAAGTAGGATCTAAATATTCTCTGGATGTCCTCAATGTCTGTTGTTATTTCTCCCTTTTCGTTTCTGATTTTGTTGATTTGTGTTTTCTCTCTCTGTCTTTTAGTTAATTTGGCTAAGGGTCTGTCTATTTTGTTGATTTTCTCGAAGAACCAACTCTTGGTTTCATTGATTCTTTGTATAGTTCTTTTTGTTTCTAAGTTGTTGATTTCAGCCCTAAGTTTGAGGATCTCCTGCCTTCTGCTCCTCTTGGGAGTGTTTGCTTCTTTTTTTTTCCAATTTACCCAGTTTAGCTGTTAATTCGCTAATATGAGCTGTCACAATTTTCTTTTTGAAGGCACTTAGTGCTATGAACTTTCCTCGTAGTACAGCTTTCATTGTGTCCCATAGGTTTGGGTATGTTGTGTCTTCATTTTCATTGGATTTTAAGAAGTCTTTGATTTCCTTCTTTATTTCTTCCTTGACCCAGTGGTCCTCTAGTAATGAGTTGTTCAATTTCCATGTGAGTGTAGACTTTCTGTTGATTCTTTTGCTGTTGAAGTCCAGCTTTATTCCATGGTGGTCTGATAAGATACAAGGGGTTATTTCAATTTTCTTGAATCTGTTGAGGCTATCTTTGTGTCCAACTATATGGTTGATTTTGGAGAAGG
The DNA here is from genome assembly GCA_907164525.1 of Lophiomys imhausi. Classification (NCBI taxonomy): domain Eukaryota; kingdom Metazoa; phylum Chordata; class Mammalia; order Rodentia; family Muridae; genus Lophiomys; species Lophiomys imhausi. The sequence continues at coordinate 4,917,430 of CAJQZJ010032367.1, read as the reverse complement.
TTCCGTGAGGTGCTGAGAAGAAGGTGTATTCTTTTGTGTTTGGGTGAAACGTTCTGTAGATATCTGTTAGGTCCATTTGGTTCATGATCTCTGTTAGACTCATTATTTCTCTGTTTGGCTTCTGTCTTGATGATCTGTCCATAGTTGTGAGTGGGGTGTTGAAGTCTCCCACTATTAAAGTGTTTGGATCAATGTGCGATTTAAGTTTTAGAAGTGTTTCTTTTATAAATGTAGGTGCCTTTGTATTTGGGGCATAGATGTTCAATATTGAGATGACCTCTTGGTGGATATTTCCTTTAATGAGTATGTAATGCCCTTCTCTGTCTTTTTTTATTAACTTCAATTGGAAGTCTATTTTGTTTGATATTAGGGTGGCTACTCCAGCTTGTTTCCTTGGTCCATTTGCTTGGAAAACCTTTTCCCAGCCCTTTACTCTGAGGTAGTGTTTATCTTCAATAGTGAAGTGTGTTTCTTGTATACAGCAAAAAGATGGGTCTTGTTTACGGATCCAGTCTGTAAGTCTATGTCTTTTTATTGGCGAGTTGAGTCCATTGATGTTGATGGATATTAGTGACCAGGGGTTGTTATTTCCCATTATTTTGGTATAGCTGGCTGTCTTGTGTTTCTCTTTTGTTTAGTTGCTGTGGAGGTTTCTATTTCCTCTGTTTTCTTGGGTGTAGCTATCTTCTCTGGGTTGGAATTTTCCTTCTAGGATCTTCTGTAGGGTTGGGTTTGTGAGGAGATATTGTTTGAATTTTATTTTGTCATGGAATATCTTGTTTTCTCCTATGTTGATAGAGAGTTTTGCTGGATATAGTAGTCTGCCTAGGCACCTATATTCTCTCAGGGCTTGTAGGACATCTGTCCAGGCCCTTCTAGCTTTTAAAGTTTTGAAGGAGAAGTCAGGTGTGATTCTGATGGGTCTGCCATTGTATGTGACTTGGCCTTTTTCTCTTACAGCTTTTAATATCCTTTCTTTGTTTTCTACATTTGGAGTTTCTATTATTATGTGGCGAGAGGAGTTTCTTTTCTGATCTAATCTGTTTGGTGTTGTGTAAGCCTCTTGGATTTTTACTGGCATCTCTTTCTTTAGGTTTGGGAAGTTTTCTTCTATGATTTTGTTGAAGATATTTCCTGGACCATGGAGTCGGGAGTCTTCTCTTTCCTCTCTGTCTATAATTCTTAGGTACTGTCTTTTCATTGAGTCCTTGATTTCTTGGATGTTGTGGGTGAGAGATTTTTTAGCCTTCCCATTTTCTTTGGATGTTGTACTGATTTCTTCCATCGAATCTTCCATGCCTGAGATCCTGTCTTCCATCTCTTGCATCCTATTTTTCATACTCACATCCGTAGTTCCTGTTCTCTTCTCTTGATTCTCCATTTCCTCTTTTAACTCTGACTGTGTTTTCTTTATTGTTTCCATTTCTATTTTCATGTCTTGAATGGTAGTGTTCATTTTGTAAATTTCCTTCTCCAGTTTGCTTGTTTTTGTCTGGAGATCTTTCATTGCTTTATCCTTTTCCTGTTCAAGCTGGGTCACCTTGGCTTGGAGCTATTTACTGATGTTATCTGTTGTTTTGACTTGTAAGATTGTGGCTTCTTTGAATTCCTTCATAGTTTTAAGTTCTTGAAGGGACTTTATCACTTTCCATACTGTAGAATTGTCATCATTTTCATGTGTTTCAGCTGTGGTGAGGTGGTTCGGGCTGGACGGAATAGCGTTGCTTTCTTTTGTTGGAGACATTTCGCTCTGTTTTTTTTTTTTTTTTTGTCTCTGGCCTCTGGCCATGTGGAATTTACTGTCTTCTGGACTTGGGTCCAAAGGGGGCACTGTGGTGTAGGATTTGAGTTGCCTTACTCCACCCCTATAAGGTGAGTCATTCAGTCCTGCCTCCCACGTGGGGACCTAATTAATTCAGGTGGCGGGGCTGTTTACAAGTAAGCTCTGATTCCCCGCCGGAAGGGCCTGTACTAGTACATAGGACTGATATATGACCATTTCAAATATCTAGCAGTTTTCCTGGGGTTGGTTCCTGTAGCGGGTAAGTCTGCAGTTCAGCTGCAGTAGCCTTGCTGCTCCCGCGGCTTGGAAACTGGCCAGTGAAGCCACAGACAGTGATCTGTGGTCTGAAGGCACTTTGCAGGGGATCTCCCACTCACTTCCAAGGGTTGCAACCTATCGCTAGATAATTGGATCAGATCGTCTGTGTGAGACCTGGGAGTGCTCAGCAGGGTGGGGATTATCTCTGCGTGGTTTCTGAATCTGCCAGCTGGGTATTAGATTGGAACTTACTGGGATTTCTCCCTTTGGGGGGATGGGTTATCCTGATTCCCGGGTCCAGAGGCTTCTTAGCGTGTCCGCGATTCGGAAGTGGCGTCCTGCCCAGGCATCTTCCGTGGTCCCTGTGTAGCTGGGTGAGATTTAGAAGGGGTCATGCCCTTTTTACAGCGTACTGGAACACTTGCCGCCTTGTGATTGTTGACCCCGAAATCAAAATACGTCTGCGCCGGCCACCGCCATCTTGGATCCCCCCCCCCGAGAATAACAGTCCAAGGGGATGTATGTATATTATATGGTGTCATATCTGGGGAATAGAATTAAGGGCTAGCTTAGATGGGTTAATATTGCACAATCCAGGCTGAGGTTTGTTAAAACCCATCAGGTGTATGTGTGTTCATTTATAATGGCAGGTTACAGATTAACAACTGCTGACCCAATTAATGATAATCTAAATGCTCGTAAATAATTTAAGTACTTTACTTCATCAAATGGTGCCCAACATAAGCACTAGTAAATAATTTAATTAATTATTTATACAAATGGCACTGCTTGCTGCACACCAAGTGAAGCTATGCTACCTTTGTTAACCATTGTCTCTGATTGGTTAAATAAATGCTGAGGTCTGAAATTGGGAAAAGACAGAGGTAGGTGGGACTAAGGTTCTCAGGCTTCTGAAGCAAGGAGGAACCTGGATAGAAGAAGCTTCCAGAGAGAAGAGAGAAGAAGCCAGGAGCAGGAAGAAGGAGACACACAATGGAGTAGATGGAAGAAGATCATTCATGTGTCCTGGAGCATCAGCATAGTATGGAGATTAACAGCCTAAGGGACCATATGTATATTACATAGGGCTTTATTCAGGGTTAGAATTATGAGCTATCTTAGATGTGCTACTATTACACAATCTAGCCCAAGACTTGTTAAAATCCTTCAGGTGTCTGTGTGTGCTCATTTATAGTGGCAGGTTAAGGATTAACACCGCCAACCCATTAAACATTTTTTTTTTGAGACAGGGTTTCTCTGTGTAGCCATGGCTGTCCTGGACTCACTTTGTAGACCAGGCTGACCTTGAACTCACAGAGATCCACTTGCCTCTGCCTCTGGAGTGATGGGATTAAAGGTGTGCACAACCACACCCAGCAATTACAGACAGCTGTGAACAACCATATGGGTGCTTGGATTTGAACTCAGGTCCTTTGGAAGAACAGCCAGTGCTCTTAACCTCTGAGCCATCTCTCCAGCTCCCAACCCATTAAAACTTAATATAAATACAAGTAAATAATTTAATTAGTCATTTTATACAAGGAGACTCTAGAGCCTGTGCACATCTCTTACACCTTTTAGAAACCATCATCAAGGTCTACTAAAGAAAGAGAAGGATATTTGGTGTTTAGTGGTATTATAGAATAGATTTAGGTGATCTCTGGTTGTTTACACAAGGATGCAGGGTAGTTACAATGTTAGAAGATCTTGAAGAAGTGGGAATATAGATTCCTTCACTTCCCCCATCAGGTGCTGGGAAGTAAGGTCATAGAGCCAAAAGAAGAACAGTAAAAGACAAAAAAAAACATCACAAGCATAGATAGGGATGGGCTTCAGGACCAGTGGGAAGAATTCTATGGCAATCTATTGTTGAACTGCCTAATAAATCCATACTGAATGAATGCTCCTAAAGGTTTGAGCTATCTCTTGCTATAGGTCCAACTTCTGTCTGGTAAACTTTATATCCCCTTTGAATAAGATTTTTTTTCCCAGACAATGCACTTACATTCAAGACAAAACACTCAGCAATGTGGGAAAGGAAAAGAAAACATGCACCTCAGGAACTACACACTCTTCAACACTTTTATCAGCATTTATAAATAAATATAGAATAAATATAGATGAGCTCAAGCTAAATACTAGCTGAGACTATGCAAGTTTATTTTACACCTATTCAATTTAAGACACATAGAATGTTCATAAATCTCCAACATTTACAAATAATTCAGCATCCTTGGAATTATTTAAAGACTAATGACTGTACAATAAAGATCTGAAGCCACCCCTGAAGGCTAGAAACAAAATAAGAGTGGCCTTGCACATGTTCTCAGAACACTATGTCTTCACAAGACAACAAAGCATAAGAGAATGAATGTATGCAACTCAATAGATGAACACATAAAAACCAAGGGTGCCCGTACTTAATGGAGAGTGAGTCCAACAATTTCAATATCAAGGTAAAGCAGAAAGCTGAAAGAACTCGATTCTGAAAATAAAATCCGACAAGTGAACTGTATGTCTGGAGTAACGTTTGCCATGTGTTCTCCATGCATTTTAGTCGCTTGCTTCACTTTTTTTCCCTCTTAAACATACACATTCTGAATCCATTGTTGTGGTTTGGCTCTGAAATTCTGCATTTCTAACTGACTCCCTTTGGCCACCAATGCCAGTCTTCAGAGTAAAGAGAATCTACACAATGATGTTCCAATTATGTAAATATCAAAGGAGCAAGCATGCCTTATACAAGTGGACTTCAAACACAAAAACACATGACCTAGACGTGTTCTGTTGAAAACAAATCACTCAATGAATTTGTAATCTCACTTATATTTCCCACTTCAGAAAAAGGAGGAGAAAGCATACATAATGGTTAATTCTGAGTCAATCTTTATGATGAACCCTGAACTGATTTGAAAGCTTTACATTTGTTGGTCATTCAATCATCCTTCACAAAATCCTTTGAGTAATTAAGGAACAGTTCCAAAAATGACTTACTAAGAAAAATACAATTTAGATAATGGAAATAAATATTAAAATACTTTTTCATCATTATGGGAATGTAATTCATCACAAGTATTGGTTGAAGTTATCTTATTATTTGAAATTCATTGCATTAAATTTTCTTAGGGAGACATGAACAAGTGATTAATCATCTTAGACATAGTATTGATGCCAGACCAAAATCTATTCTATCCATGTCTGGGTTAGTGAACCTTTGAGTCTACTAGGTTTGCTGCAGAAACATGTGTTACTTATAGAAGCAAAGGTGTTTTAAAGGCAGCTATACTACTCCCAGTCCCACCTAAGAATGATTGACAGTTCATAAAATCTACATTGCTGGAGCTTCTTGCACAACTTGGAGGCAGTGAACCAGTCAGAGCATCTCCTATTCCCAGCAATCATTGCTGTTTACACAATCTTCAAGAGAGGTCTTGTGCATCTTTTCAGTTTCAAGAGCATCCTGAGACAAGTGAATTTTATTTATTTCCTGAGCCTTATGAATTTTGCTTACTTTCTAAGTCTTGAGGAACCTTCCTCTTCCCTTCAGAGAGAGAATATTTCAATTCAGTGGGAATCACTTACACAATAAAATTTATGTACAAAATATATAATCATGGTGGTAGGACAGAAATCCACCATAATTCACCCTAAGCCAATATCAGGAAATCAGAAGGACAGCCCTGGCTGTCCTAGAACTTGCTTTGTAGACCAGGCTGGTCTCAAACTCAGAGATCCACTTGCCTCTGCCTCCTGAGTGCTGGGATTAAAGGTGTGTACCCCCATGCCCAGCTGAGAACACTCTTAAAGAAAATTCTAAAATGTTGTAACTTACAAAGCTTTAGACATATCAGATGAGAGATGAAGATTATAAGAATTATAACCAACTATGAAATCCCATTGTGATCTACATTAGAATGTATTTATTGTCATTTACCATTAATTCTAGTAGTCAAAAAGAAATCTTTGCAAACTGAAAAGCAATCAAAATAGAATAAAGTTTGACTTAAATGTAAGTGAAAATATACAAAAAGGTCTGGGAATCCAGGTAAGTTATATAGAGTTGAGTACCTAGGATGTGCAAGGACGTAGGCTCTAGTCTCAACAATGGAAGGAGAAAGAGAGAGCAAAAAGAGAAACATTCCTAGAAATAGTCTCTCCTTCAAAATTTTTGTGGGGGTAATTAAATTCTTTAAAAGTACATTATCTGAATAATTCTTTTTGGAATTTGCTAGCAAATTCTTAGCCTTACCATCTGGTAATATGACACTACTGGTTAGCTCCTGCCATCTTCCTTCCCCTAAACCTATAGCTCATGTTATATATGCTAGGATATCCTAGACAAGAGAAGGGATGAAAGAGCCCTATGCAACTACATGCTTTCTAGGCATCATCTGAGATATGCCTACCTGCCTTTTGGCTTCTTGGAGACAAAAGGCTTGGTCAATGGTCAATGTACTCCTAAAGATAGGGAATTTAAGAACTAAAAGGAGGAAGATTTGAAGTACTATAATGCAAAAACTCCAAGTTGCTTGTAACATATTTCCAAAGGCTACCCTTCTGTGGCTAAAGAAAAAACAAGCTAGCACTGACTGGCCTTTTAGTAGTGATAAAGTCTCCAAGATACTTGGAGCTAATTGGAAGACTGAAGAGACATATGTGGCAAAGGCTTTAAACTACCCACAAAGCTAAAGGCTAAATGATAAAAGTAAAAGAATTAGCTAGTAGCATCATGCCCAGAGTTAATGAAGCTAACAGATAACTAGCATCAATGTGTCTAATGTATGGAGAGAAATTGGGGACTCTCTAGGCAGCCAGTCATCTGTCATTTCTAGTTTTGGAAGCTGCTGGCTCTGCACTTCCTGTATAGTCAAATACATTTATCCTTCTCAGGTCTATGATGTGGTTGAAGACTACATAGTTATAGTCTCACAGTTAAATTTTAGGTTGTTTAGGAAATAAAGTGATGTTCTAGGTCTAAGAATATGTCTTTAAGTTGGTATTACAAGTTAGGATGGAAACTGAGTGAGGTATAGAACTTTAAACTCATGAAGATAGATAGAAAATAGAATATTAATATCAGTTGCCAAATATGTATGGGACACTGGGAATATATAGTATACCTTTTAATTTTCATAATTGTGGCCTAATTATTTTTAAAAAAGAATTATGAGTTCTGGGAGAAGGGAGAAAGGGTGGAAGGGTGGGACAAGGAGGGGTAGAAGGAGGGGACTGTGATGGAGATACAAATTGAAGTAATAAATAAACATTAAAAAAAAAAAACAAAAAAACTCTGCCTCAGGACCCAGCCATACCACTTCTGGGTATACATCCAAATGAGTCCTCACCGAATCACAAGGAAGTTTCCTCATCTATGTTCATACCAGCCTTATTTGTAGTAGCTAGAAACTGGAAACAACCCAGATGTCCCTCAACCGAAGAATGGATTAAAAAACTGTGGCACGTCTACACAATGGAACACTACTCAGCTATCAGAAACAATGAAATTATGCAATTTGCAGCCAAATGGATGGAACTAGAGAAGCTCATCCTGAGTGAGCTAACCCAGACCCAGAAGGATGCACATGGCATCTATTCACTTATACATAAGTGAATTTAGCCATATAGTACAGGATAACTATACTACAATGAATGCACCAAAGGGAAGGAACATGAACATAGACTTTTTTTTCCTGTCACTGAGACACTTTGCCCTAGTGGTGCTGCCTTGTATGCCCCCGGCGTATGAGGAGGCTCTTGGCCCTTATATGACTGCTGAACTGGGGTGGGGGACTGTTATGTAGGGACACTCCACTCCAGAGGAGTGGGGTGGAAGGGATAAGGGGTAGAGGGTGGGAGGATGGGACTGGAAGGGGTGGAAAGAGGACACTGTGATGGAGATGTAACCTGAATAAATAAATAAATAAATAGAAAGTTCTACACAAGTATTAAAAAAAGTAAAAACTTTAGTTATTATTCCTTCTTTTCTTAGACATATGAGTTCTAGGCTGCACAGTCATTCTTAGCTGACTACAAGGTTAATCTAAATAATACTAAGGTTGACTATATTCTTCTAGGTTTGATCAAAGGGTACAGTGTAGTATTTCCAGTCAAAGACAACATCGCCCTGGGGTTGACTAACTCTTTGCCTTCTAATGGAAACTATAAGAAATGCAGGTCTGGATGTTAGGTTCATTCTCTTGTCAGGGTCCTCCAAGGTGTGTATATTTACTCTTATTCCACCAAAAGCAGATCACTTTTTTTCTTTCTCCTCTTTCTAGTCCTCTCTCTAGACAATTGCCAAAACCCCAGCCAGCCTACCCTATTGTTTACTCTCTGCAGTTCCAACAAAACCATCCTGAAGTTCTCTTCAGTGTTCATTTTAAAATTCTTTTATCAGTATTAGTAAGTTGCAAGGGGACCCTCTGTACCCGAATGAAAGAACAACTTCAAATTCACATTGTGTATTGCCTTTGCCAAATGGATACTGCATCCAGTTACTTCAGTTTGTCTCCCTGAAACTCCCACCATCAACTCTTCATTTAGAATTCTGTCTTTTCTCCTTATACTCATCCTTCACAAATTTTTGGTCTTTCAACTGGACTGTCTGAAATTCTATTTATGTCATCACAAAGCAGTCAAACCAGTCTTGGTCTAATCGTTCCCCAGCAGGTATCCCAGAAGGACTAGCTTACATAAAAAAATGAAAACAGAGACAAGAAAAGGCTTTCTTCTTGTTTCATTGCTTACTGCCTCTTAAGTAACATTTCATAAGCAAAAAGGTCATAAATTAAAACTCACCCACCCCTACCTCCTAGCAACCTGATTACTTTCTTTCCTAAATCACTAGTCTCTAGGACACAAATTCTTTCACTGAGTGACTAGAATGGGGATCGAGGACATATTATTTAATCAGAATATAGACATAAAGCTTTTATCTGAGAATGGCATCTCCCTCAGGCCAATGACACTCAATTTTGTGCATGGTGAAACAGAAAATATGAACAAAAGAAAAGAGTACAAATTGTCTCCAGGCTTTTGGAATTCTAAGGTAGAAAAAACAAATCCTGTACAGGCCTCATGAATCAGCAATAGTACATTGCTCACTCTTACATTTAGAGTAAAATGTGGCTCATATCTCTGATGTGGTTGAAGATTAGATAGTTATAGTCTTATAGTTAAATTTTAAGTTGTTTAGGAATTAATAGGATGTTCTAAGTCCAAGAAGATATTTTTAAGTTGGTAATGCAAGTTAGGATGGAAAATGAGTTAGGTATAACTTTAAACTCATGGAGATAGATAGATAATAGAATATTATATCAGTTGCCAAATATGTATGGACTGGACATTGGGAAAATATGTTATACATTATAATTTTCATAACTGTGGCCTAATTATTAAAAATTAAAAAAGAATTGTGAGTTCTGGGAGAATGGGGAGAGGGTGGGAGGGTGGAACCAGAAGGGGCGGAGGGAGGGGACTGTGATGGAGATGTAACTTGAAGTAATAAATAAACATTTTTTAAAAAAAGATAAATGGATTGACTCATATTAAACCTTCACCTTCTTTCCTTTCCTAGTGATCTACAATGCTAGCTCCCCACATAAAAGTACACATAGTTAAGTGTATCTTAGGAGAAAATGCCAGCAAATCAAAATACAGCAAATTATAAACAGAATGAACTTTAATGCTTGAAGTAAACTTTATACAAAAATAATATAAGGAGAGCACCCCAAAGGATGAAGAATAAACATTGAAATTATGTTAATTGAATTCACCATACTATGAGATTAAAATTAATTGTATAATTAAAATAAATTGTAAGTATTGCTGAGTTGTCCACATTTAATCTTCACCATTTGTATGTAGCTTTTTTGTAATTAAAAAATGAAATTAGCATGTTTTTTCTTTCCTTTCCCCACTTGGATCTGGGAAGTTCTTTGTGAATAGTAGAGGCCATGTAGGATTTTTCTTATCCACCTTGGTAAGTCTACTGATGTCATCCTTACTCAGCTCATGTCTGGGCAGTCTTATTGGTGAGACTTTGTGGGTGTAGCTTCTGATGTAACTAAGGGATACATATCTCAGAGCAAAGTCCTTTTGCTCCTACAATCTTTCTGCCCCGTCTTCCCCAGTGCTCTCTATGCATTAGGTGTAGGAGGGTTTTATAGATGTATCCACTGGGACTAGGATCCAATAGTTCTTTAGTTAGACTCAAGACCCACTTAACAAGAAGGAAATAAGGCTTGGTACTGGAAGCCTAGGTAAGTACTCAATGCTACTGAAGTCATGATTTTTGAAGGAGAACCTACAACCTCTAATTTACTAAGATAGCCTAATCCCTAATAATGATCTATAAGCATTTGTACATATATAACTCTTTTAACAAGTTAAAATATACCTAATATCACAAACTAGCAAAATCTCTGCCAAGCTATACACAACAATCACTATCGAAGAACTATAAATTAGAATGATTTTCTTTAAAGTCATAAACATAAAGTCATAAAGAAGTTACTATGTTTGTTACAATTTAATAATATTATGAAGATTAAAATCACTTCCTTGAGTTGAGAGGGAATTAAGTTGATTTTTAGAGAAAAAGTCTTACCTCAAATTTTGATATTTGTATCAAATAATCATTATTTCTATTCCATAACAAGTGAAAGGTCTGATCCTCAATGCAAAACTAACTTTGAAGAAAACTTGGGGGGAACCTACATGATCTATATGATAAAATATTGGTAAAAGATTAATATAATAGACTTTGTAATCTATAAATATGTGTAACATATAGATACATTCATAATTGCTGCATAATTTTAATTTAGAAATATATATGTACAAATAAATACATAGTCACACATGCATAATTTAATCTCCAATGTAATAGAAAATATTTAAAACTATTATAAATTCAAATATTGAAAATGGAGGATTAATTGTTCACATATATTTATTTAAATCTTTTTCACACAATATATTTTAGTCATGTTTTTCCTCCCCTAAAACATCCTCATTTCTCTCTTCATCCAACTTTATATTTTTTTCTCAGAAAACAAAAACAAAAAACCCACAGAAATGAAAATCAGAACAAATAAGCTAAGGAACAACAAGACTAGAAAATGTCAAAACAAAAGAAAGAGTTCACACACACACACA
>CAJQZJ010032367.1:4834670-4906220 GCA_907164525.1 Lophiomys imhausi | reverse complement strand
ACACACACACACACACACACACACACACACACACACACACACCAAAAACCAAACAAAACAAAAAACCAAAATAAAACATCATCATCATCAACGACAAAACCCACGGAATTCACTTTGTGTTACTCAGCTACTCCTGGCCTGTCTTGGAAGGGTTAATGTACCTGATGACACAATGAAATTGGGAAACTTTTATGTAAATGCATGTGTGAACATTTGTGTGGTGACAGGAGGCCAATCTCCAAATGCTATGCATCTTGTGTTTGGCTCCTTAGAAAGGGTCACTTTCTGACTTGGAGCTCATGTATTAGGCAAAACTGACTGCCTGAGCCTCAGGGATCTGCCTGAATTCATTCCCAGTATTGAATCTTGGAACTATAAGTGAGCACCACTTCACTGGCCTTTTTATGTGGCACTGGGATTAAGAAGGACCTCTTGCTTGCACATCAATCACTTTTTGGACAGAAGAATCTTACCAGTTATAGAGCACTTTCTGATTGCCTGAGGACTATCACTTCTGAGTATAAAGTCTATAAATAGCTGAATGACAGTGTGAGAATCTGAGAATAAATCCTTTGGCAAATAACAGTTCTAAACTCTGTACAAGACATATAAAAAAGTTACCCCAGGCTGTGGAGACTAATCAAAAGCATGGGAGTAATGTAATTCAGAGAAGTAATGAACTTGAAGCAAGTATTCTGCAGAGTGAGTTCCCTGTTCTGTTGTGGCTTTGTACTGGAAAGAGAGAGCTAGATCAACACACCTCTGCCCCAGAAGTGAATTAACTGATCTGCAAAGCATGGACTCAGGAGTTGGATACCTACACAGTAGCACTGACCATGTCTTCTCATTCCCCAGGGATCAAAGTACCCTCCCTCCTCCCCTCCAGGTGCCAACCTCCCTCCCTCCTTCTTTCCCATCTCTGTCCTCTCCTTCTCCTCAGATGGGACTCTATAGGATATGTGGATGAGGCTCTACTTTATTCTCTAATGCTCCACAAGGAACAACTCACTTTGGATTTGCAGGTTCAAAGCTTATGTTATCAGTAGTAAATGTGCCATTTCATCTGTCCCTGCTTCATTTCCCTGTCTTATCTCCCTTCCTTGAATCTCCACAATAGAACATGAGGTGGTGCTTTATGAGAATCCTCAATCTCAATATTTATTAATGGCGGTGATTTGGCATTGAGTCAGATAGACTTGCTTCCCAGCCAAGATGCTCACAGCTGGTACTCAGCCACACTATATTGGGTAGGCGTCACATGTCCTTGTATCATTTCGTTTTATTCTGAAAGGAGGAATAATACTCATTACAATTATATTCCTCTTGTCTTGATAAGCTAAGTAAAATTTAATTTATAATTGAAGTGCATAATAAGTCATTAATAAACACCAATCAATTAATATTTTTCTTCCTTAAAGATGTCTGTCTGATGTTCATTTTCAAGAACATTTCTATGTAAGATTCTTGGAATTTACTAGTAATCTTCAAAACCTTTGCCCATGAGCCCTATATGCTTTTTTTATTTTATAAAGTATGTGGGTCCTCATACATTTTAAGTGTGATATGAGGTTTTTATTATAATGTAAATATTAGAAGTTTCAAAAATAAATAATAGTATCTCTTTACATGTATCCACTAGAATATAAAACATACTTAGCTCCTTCAGGAGACAGATAGAAAGGTGTGGGTATGGTTCCTAGATTAGAACACTAGTTTGTCTCTTCCTATGCTTTATCAGGGATTTTTTAAGGCTAATGGACAATAGTAAAGTGGGCAAAGTTAAGCTTTTCTTTAATTGAATGTACAGAGTCATGCTGTTCTCTCATAAGGGCAAAAGTTGAGGATCAGGTAGGGAATTGGATCCAACAAAGCACATCTTATTTTCAACGGAAGTTTGAAGAGACAGGCTTGAAAAGGAGGACTAATAAAATAGACCTAGAATGATAGGATTTAGTAGAAGGAGCATGTGATGCTTGAAAATGAAGCTGTGACTAGTTACTGGGGTACTGGGGAATTGAAATGACAGAGTCTCAACTGTGACAATACAAAGGGTAAGTAGAAGTAGATTTGAAAAATCCATTGGCCTTGAGATCAAGGAGCTGAATATTTTTATGGATTTTTACAGGTAGTTTCACTGTCTATGAAGTGCTGTATAATAGCACTAGATATGGGTTGGGGATGTAGCTCAGTGGTAAACTGTTTACCTACTGGTGAGGGTCCAGGTTCAAAGTCTAGCACAGCCAGTCAATCAACCAACCAAACACCAAATGTGTTATAATTCAGTGCTAGAAGTACATTCACAGGAATTATTTTATAGGGGCTTTTTGCTCTTTTAAAAATTTGAGTGATAGGGGGATCCAAGATGTCAGCGGCCCATATGGACACATTTTAATCTTGGGGAAAACCGAGAATGCTATAAGACTCTGTACAAAAATATCTAAGAGACCCGACACCACCCCCCCCCCTCGGTCTCACCCAACTACCCAGGGACCATTAAAAGTCCCTGGGCAGGACGCTCCCTCCCACTCTCAGACACGCTCAGAAGCCGCTGAATCCGGGTGGGTAAGTTCAAATCTAACACCCAGTGGGCAGATTCAGACTCCACACAGAGATACTCTCCAGCCTGCTGGCCCCCTTCCAGGTCTCACAAAGACGGTCTGGCTATCTGGCAAAGGCTTGCACACCCGTGAGAGTGTGCATGGCTCTGCGGCAGAATACCCATCAGGCTGTAGATTGTGACCCCCTGCAGCTTACGGGAACTTGGTCGACCGTGAAGCCACCCCCCAGTTTCCAGAGCCGGCTTGGGGGGGGAGGCGGATTTTACCCACCATAGGATTAAATCCTGGGCAAACACTGAAGTCTTTTCCATTATTATTGGTCTTTTTTTTTGCTACTATGGACATTTCCAGCGGGGAGCCAGAGCTTAAGTGTATACAGCTCCGCCCCCTTGATAAGTGAAGTCTCCACCAGAGAGGCAGGGCAGAAAACAAACCTTAGGAGTGGAGTCAGGCAACTCGACTGCTACACTAAAGCTTCCCCTTTGGATCTAAGAATAGAAGACAACAGGAACAGATGGCTAAGACAAATGGCCAAGGGCCCCAGAAAAAGCAAGATTCAAGGCGGAATGACTCCAACAAAAGGAAGCGATGCCATTTCAGCCAACATGGATCACATCACCACAACTGAAACACATGAAAACGATAACAATTCTACATGATGGAAGGTGATAGAGTCCCTTCAAGAAGAACTTAAATTTATGAAGGAATTCAAAGAGGCCATGATTTCACAAATGAAAACTATGGAGAACACCATTAGAGAACTTCAAAACAAGGTGGCTCAGCTTGAACATGAAAAGGACAGGGAAAGAGAAGACTTTCAGGCAAAGACAAGCAATTTGGACCAGGAAATGTACAAAACGAATAAAACCATTCAAGCATGAAAATGGAAATGTAAACTATAAAGAAAACACAGTCAGAGTTAAAAATGGAAATGGAGAGCCAAGGGAAGAGAATAGGAACTATGGATATCAGTACCAAAAATAGGATTCAAGAGATGGAAGACAGGATCTCAGACATGGAAGATTCGATGGAAGAAATCAGTACAACATCCAAAGAAAATGAGAAAGCTAAAAAAATCTCTCACCTACAACATCCAAGAAATCAAGGACTCAATGAAAAGAAGGAACATAAGAATTATAGGCATATAGGAAAGAGAAGACTCCCGACTCCATGGTCCAGAAAATATCTTCAACAAAATCACAGAAAACTTCCCAAACCTAAAGAAAGAGATGCCAATAAAAATCCAAGAGGTTTACAGAAAACCAAACAGGTTAGATCAGAATAGAAACTCCTCTCAACACATAATAATTGAAATTCCAAATATAGAGAACAAAGAAAGAATATTAAAAGCTGTAAGAGAAAAAGGCCAAGTCACATACAATGGCAGACCCATCAGAATTACACCGGACTTCTCCTCAGAAACTTTAAAAGCTAGAAGAGCCTGGGCAGATGTCCTACAGGCACTGAGAGAACATAGGTGCCCAGCCAGACTACTATACCCAGCAAAACTCTCTATCAACATAGACGGAGAATACAAGATATTCCATGACAAAATCAAATTTAAACAATATCTACCCACAAACCCAGCTCTACAAAGGATCCTAGAAAGAAAATTCCAACCCAGGGAAGATAACTACACCCAAGAAAACAGAAGAAATAGAAATAACCACAGCAACTAAACAAAAAGAAGCACAAGACGACCACCTATAACAAAATAATGGAAAATAACAACCCCTGGTCACTAATATCCATCAACATCAATGGACTCAACTCGCCAATAAAAAGACACATACATACAGACTGGATCTGTAAACAAGACCCATCTTTTTGCTGCATACAAGAAACATATCTTACTATTGAAGATAGACACTATCTCAAAGTAAAGGGCTGGGAAAAGGTCTTCCAAGCAAATGGACCCAGGAAGCAAGCTGGAGTAGCCATCCTAATATCGAACAAAATAGACTTCCAATTGAAGTTAATAAAAAAAAGTTAGAGAAAGGCATTACACACTCGTTAAGGGAAATATCCATCAAGAGGACATCTCAATATTGAATATCTATGCCCCCAAATACAAAAGCACCTACATTTGTAAAAGAAACACTTCTAAAACTTAAATCACACATCGATCCCAACACTTTAGTAGTGGGAGACTTCAACACCCCACTCACAACAATGCACAGATCATTAAGACAGAATCCAAACAGAGAAATAATGAGTCTAACAGAGATCATTAACCAAATGGACCTAACAGATATCTACAGAACGTTTCACTCAAACACAAAAGAATACACCTTCTTCTCAGCACCGCACGGAACCTCCAAAATTGACCATATAGTTGGACACAAAGATAGCCTCAACAAATACAAGAAAATTGAAATAATCCCTTGTATCTTATCAGACCACAATGGAATAAAGCTGGACTTCAACAGCAAAAGAATCAAAAGAAAGGCTACACACACATGGAAATTTAACAACTCTTTACTAGATGACTATTGGGTCAGGGAAGAAATAAAGAAGGAAATCAAAAACTGCTTAAAATCCAAAGAAAATGAAGACACAACATACCCAAATCTAGGGGGCACAATGAAAGCGGTGCTACGAGGAAAATTCATAGCACTAAGTGCCTTCAAAAAAAAAAAAAAAATTGTGACAGGTCATATTAACGAATTAACAGCCAAACTGGGTGAATTGGAAAAAAAGAAGCAAATACCCCCAAAAGGAGCAGAAGGCAGGAGATCATCAAACTTAGGGCTGAAATCAACAACTTAGAAACAAAAAGAACTATACAAAGAATCAATGAAACCAAGAGTTGGTTCTTTGAGAAAATCAACAAAATAGACAGACCCTTAGCCAAATTAACTAAAAGACAGAGGGAGAAAACACAAATCAACAAAATCAGAAATGAAAAGGGAGAAATAACAACAGACATTGAGGAAATCCAGAGAATATTTAAATCCTACTTTAAAAATCTATACTCTACCAAATTTGAAAACTTACGTGAAATGGACAATTTTCTTGATAGATTCCACCTACCGAAGCTAAATCAAGATCAGATAAACAGATTAAACAGCCCTATAAACCCTAAGGAAATAGAAACAGTCATTAAAAATCTGCCAACCAAAAAAAAAAAGCCCAGGGCCAGATGGCCTTAGCACGGAATTCTACCGGACATTCACAGAGTAGCTAACACCAATACTCTTGAAACTCTTTCACCAAATAGAATCAGAAAGTACATTGCCAAACTCATTCTATGAGGCCACAGTCACCCTGATTCCTAAACCACACAAAGACCCAACAAAGAAAGAGAACTTCAGTCCAATCTCCCTCATGAACATAGATGCAAAAATACTTAATAAAATACTAGCAAACCGAATTCAAGAACACACCAAAAGTATCATACACCATGTTCAAATAGGCTTCATCCCAGGAATGCAGAGATGGTTCAACATACGAAAGTCTATCAACGTCATTCACCATATAAACAAGATGAAGGAAAAAAAAAAAACACATGATAATCTCGCTGGATGCAGAAAAAGCATTTGACAAAATCCAACACCTCTTCATGCTAAAAGTTCTGGAGAGAATGGGCTACAAGGATCATACCTAGAAATAATAAAGACAATATACAGTAAGCCAGTGGCCAACATCAAATAAATGGAGAGAAGCTTGAAGCATTTCCTCTAAACTCAGGGACAAGACAAGAATGTCCACTTTCACCATGTCTCTTCAATATAGTACTTGTAGTTTTTGCTAGAGCAATAAGACAACTAAAGGAGATCAAAGGGATAAACATTGGAAATGAAGAATTCAAATTATCCCTATTTGAAGACGATATGATAGTATACATAAGCAACCCCAAAATTTCCACCAGAGAACTCTTACAGCTGATAAACAACACCTTCAGCAAGGTGGCTGGATACAAAATTATTTCAAAAAAATCAGAAGCCCTTCTTTATACAACAAAAAAATGGGCTGAGAAAGAAATAAGGGAGACAACCCCCTTCACAATACCCACAAACAATATAAAATACCTGGGGGTAACTCTAACTAAGCAAGTAAAGGACCTATACAACAAGAACTTCAAGCCCTTGAAGAGAGAAATGGAAGAGGCCTTTAGAAGATGAAAAGATCTCCCAATGCTCATGGATAGGTAGGATCAACATAATAAAAATGGCTATCCTACCAAAAGCAATATATGGATTCAATGCAATTCCTATCAAAATACCAACACAATTCTTTATAGACTTGGCAAGAGCTATTCTCAATTTCATATGAGAATATGAACAACCAAAAGCCCAGAATAGCTAAATCAATCCTTTACAATAAAAAAACATCTGGAGGTATCACCATCCCAGATTTCAAGCTGTACTACAGAGCAATAGTTGTGAAAACAGCATGGTATTGGCATAGAAACATACCAGTAGATCAATGGAATCGAAGTGAAGATTCAGAAATAGACCCACACACTTATGGCCACCTAATTTTTGACAAAGAAGCCAAAACGGCACAATGGAAGAAGGACAGCATCTTCAACAAATGGTGCTGGTCCAACTGGATGTCCACTTGTAAAAGAATGAAATTAGACCCATACTTATCACCTTGTACAAAACTTAAATCCAAGTGGATCAAAGACCTTAACATAAAGCCGGTCACCCTAAATCTACTAGAAGAAAAAGTGGGAAAAAACTTGAACTTATTGGCACAGGTGACAACTTCCTGAACAGAACACCAACAGCTCAGGACCTGAGATCAACAATCAATAAATGGGACCTCATGAAACTGAAAAGCTTCTGTAAGTCAAAAGACACTGTCTTTCGAACAAAATGGCAGCCTACAGACTGGGAGAAAATCTTCACCAACCCCACATCTGACAGAGGGCTAATATCCAAAATCTTCAAAGAACTCAAGAAATTAAATGCCAAGAAACCAAATAATCCAATCAAAAAATGCGGGACGGAGCTAAATAGAGAATTCACAAAGGAGGAATCCCAAATGGCTGAGAGACACTTGAAGAAATGTTCAACATCCTTAATCATCAGAGAAATGCAACTCAAGATGACTCTGAGATTCCATCTCACACCTGTCAGAATGGCTAAGATCAAAAGCTCAAATGACAGCACATGCTGGCAAGGGTGTGGAGAAAGGGGAACCCTCCTCCATTGCTGGTGGGAGTGGAGGCTTGTGCAGCCACTATGGAGGTCAGTCTGGCGATATCTTAGAAAACTTGGAATAGCTTTGCCTCAGGACCCAGCCATACCACTTCTGGGTGTATACCCAAATGTCTCCTCATGGAATCATAAGGAAGTTTCCCCATCTATGTTTACAGCAGCCTTATTTGTAATAGTTAGAAACTGGAAACAACCTAGATGTCCCTCAACTGAAGAATGGGTTGAAAAACTGTGGTACATCTATGCAATGGAATATTATTCAGCTATCAGGAACAATGAAATTATGCAATTTGCTGCCAAATGGATGGAACTGGAGAAGCTCATCCTGAGTGAACTAACCCAGACTCAGAAGGATTAATATGGCATCTATTCACTTATAGTAGGATTTTAGCTATATAGTAGAAGGTATCAATACTACAACTAACACACCAAAGGGAACATGGACATAGACTTTTTATTTTTTATTCTTTTATTTTTATTTTTATTCTTTTTTATCTGTTTGCCGGCTTATTTTTTTGTTTGTTTTTTTAGTTCTCTCTCCCTGGCAATGAGACAGTTTTCACCGGTGATACTGCCTCGTAGACCCCCATTGTATGAGGAGGCGCCTGGCCCTCATATGACCTATGAACTGGGTTGAGGGCCTGTTATATAGGGACACCCCACTCCAGAGAAGCAGGATGGAAGCATCAGTGGATAAAGAAAAAAAATGAAATGTGAAATTTCGGCCTTTGACTACTAATTGTCATAAACTGTTTAGGATCATTAAGAAATGTAAACTAATAGTCATGCAAGCCTCTCATTTTGTTAGATGCTATGACAGTCTACTATAGTTATTTTCTAAGCTAATCAGGAAACAAGTTGCAAAGAGAGAAGCAACATTTCCTTATCCTAATATAAGAGATAGATAGGGCCTTTTCAAAAACCTCAAGAGATCTGCAGAATATGGCATTCAAAGATGTTAGCTTAACCGTCGATTTTTTTTTGTATCGAAACATGTCAACTCCTGACAGCACCCCCTATTCTACTCCAAGTAGAAGATGAGCATCAAAGAATCTCCGGTGGAAGATGATTGAATTAGTGGCAAGCCTATATCTTGGCAGAAAAAAACCCTTGCTCCAATTGTAGACAGAATGCTGCCCAAAAAGGACAAAAATTGGAAGTAGGTAAGTCGACAACCTAGCTCTGCCAAGACAGGGTGGGCAAGTCCTTCATAATTCCTGCTCTACAATCAATGTCTGTCAGAGAAACGGGGCCACACGACTGAAGATCGATGCTGTAATATAGGGAAAGGAAATGGGAACTGTCCAGGCAGCCACTGGTATGTCATTTCTTAGTTTTGGAAGCTGTGGGCCCTGCCCTTCCTATATAATCAGACATGTTTATCCCTCTCAGGTCTCTGAGGTGGTTGAAGAATAGATAGCTAGAGTCTCATAACTAAATTTTGAGTTGTTTAGGAATCAAGAGGGTGTTATAGATCTAAGAAGATACTTTTAAAATTGTGTTGCAAGTTAGTATGAAAGCTGAGTTAGATATAGAACCTTAAACTCATCGAGATGGTTAGATAGTAGAACATTAAAGTCAGGTGCCAAATACATATGGCCTGGACAATGGAAATATATGCTAAGCCATATAACTCTTATAATTGTGGCCTAATTACCTCTGTTGTCATGAGTTATATTTATTATTATAAGAGAAAGAGCCATTTATTGAACTGAAAGGGGGAGCTGTTGGGGGGAAAAAGATATACCTTAAACTTAAAAAAAAAAAAAAAAAGGATGGGGGGGGGTGGCTTGAGGCGGAAGAGGGTGGGAGGATGGGACTGGAGGGGGGAGGGGGGAGATTGAAATTCAGATGTACCTTGAAGAAAAAAAATAAATTAAAAAAATTTGTGTGATAGAGAGATAATAGAATATTAATATCAGTTGTCAAATATGTATGGACTGGACATTGGGAATGTATGTTATACCTTATAATTTTCATAATTGTGGCCTAATTATTCTTACTGTTTTGTATTGTATTTATTGTTATAGGAAAAGAGCTGTTTATTGGACTAAAACGGGGAGTTTTTAGGGAGAAAAATACATCTCAAGGTAAAAAAAAGAAGAGAGAGTGTGAGGGGGAAGAGGGTAGAAGGGTGGGGCCTGGAGAGGGAGGAGGAAGGGTATTATGATTGAGATGTAACTTGAAGAAATAAATAAATGTAAAAAAATTGTAACCCATCAAAAAATTGGAGTGAGAAGTCATCCCTGTAGAGCAAGTGTCGTAGTTCATTTACTGGTGCTAAATCTACACCTGGGCACTCTAGACAGAAAACTAGGTGGTCTAAACAGAAAAAGGCATATATATTCAGCTCATACTTCTGAGATTCAAAAGTATATATAACAACGGAACATGCTTGGTTCTGGTGAAGAACTCTGTCTACATCAAACAAGCTGGACCATACTTTAGTGGAACTGTATTCATAAGGAAGAGGTCAAATGGTGTGACTGGAATTCATAGAGAGAATCAATGACCAGACTTGCTTGTTGTATCATAATCCCTTCTTATAGTGATTGACCATGATCTCTTTTTAGCTACATTAATCCTTTATGAAGGCTCCATCACCAATACCACCTATTTAGCCAAAGCTCTTAAATATTCTACCACCTCACCTCCTCCACTGAAGAGCAAGCTTACAGCACATGAACATTTGGGATATTTGGGATATGTGTGAAAATTGTAGTAGCACAAAAAATCAAAATCCCCTGCTCCATCAAATGGCACTGGAAGTGAAATAAACATTATTACAATTACCATCATCAGTACTACCATCATTAACACTACTACCACCACCATCATCACCACCATTATCATCATCAGTACTACCATCATTAACACTACCACCAGCACCAACATCATCATCAAAAAATACATAAAAAGATGCTAGATGCTGGGAAGACAAGTCTTTACTCACAATAGAGTCTTACACTGTTGCTTGATTTAAAACAACAACCCCCCCCAAAACCCCAACTTTTAGCATCTTAGGCAGGACAGGAGGATTAAGGATCAAGGCCATTAAAATCCTGTGTACTATACGTTACAAGTCATGATACCTTTCAGTCACTAAGGCAAGGATTCCTCTTAATATTTCTATCCCTGTGGACTAGGACTCTTTCAAAACAATAAAGAATTATTTATCAAGAAAACAGTTGATTGTCTGCTATTTTGTTTAGGACAAACTATACATAAAGAACTATGAAGCTGAGAAGTTGAGACTTTGAGCTTCCAATAAAGCAATACAGATATATAAGGATGAAAATTGGGGTGACAAACTGGAAGATGGACTTTCTGGAAGTCACTGACATAAATAGAAGCATGAAGCTTGTAAGAACTTGTAAAAAGGGGAATGCAAAGTGTTCTAAAAAACTTCCAATGATATCCTTTTGAAAAATTTCCAGCATGAAGGTGAATGGGCCCAAGGAAGTTACACTTGATTCATTTACCAGTTACCAGCCCCCACTGTAATAGAAGGAAAGTTTAGCCCATGGAGGGGCAACTGGACTAACACAAACATCTAGAAAATACCCTCTTGAATAGCTTTAGTGTTATACTTTTCCACAAACACAATGTCACATTTGGAAATGACGTAAATCTGATTTTGTGTTCTGTTAAACAATTCCTGCAGGTCATCTTACTTTTGTCATGTTCTTTGTGGCTGCTTTAACCTTTGTGTAAAACCACTCTTCAGATTGATACTAAATTGAGAGAGCATGAATACAACTTGTTAGAAATCAAAATTGTTGCGTTTTACATATGAAGTAAATGCTTATCACATATCTGAATAATTTCAAAATAAATTTTATTTTAACTTACTTACAAATGACCCATTTAAAAATTAAAATTATTCTATATTCAGGTATTTTTATTTCAATTTAAATATAGAGTTTATCATAATATAAGCTAATTTAAATTCATTTCAAAATTTAGATTTGGTCAGATGCAGTTATAATTGATCTGCTTCCATTTAAGGTGATAAAACCAGATGAATAACCTAAGAAGATAAAACAAAAGAATAAATAAGCATTTTTAGAGTAGAAAACTGGGCTCTCCTAATTGTTGGGGTAGTACTAAGGATTCTAAATGTTAATTGGTCCTGTTTGCTGTCTGTTACTTACATTGACTCTGATTGGTTAAATAAAATGCCGAAGCCTGAGATTGGGCAAAGACAGAGAAAGGTGAGACTTCCTGGGATTAGAACAGGACCCTGCACTTGAGACAGAGGATCAAAGCATTCCAGCCAGCAGCAGGAAGAAGGAATTCCAGCCAGGAGCAGCAGGAAGGAGGCACACACCATGGGTTAGAGAAAAGAACCTCATTCCACATGGCCAGGAACATCGGCATATCGTGGTGTATGGCAGTCCAAGGAGATGTATGTATATATGGGGTCATATTTGGGTAATAGACTTAAGAGCTAGCTTAGTTGGGCCAGGATTGCACAACTCAGGACAAGGCTTGTTAAAATCCATGCAGTCTCTGTGTGCTCATTTTTAATGTCTGCTTAAAGATTAACAGCCACCAAATCAATTAATAATAATATAAATACTGGATACATAGTTTAATTAGCCATATTTTTTTTTTACACCTAACGTCCATAGATGGACTAGAAAAATCAAGTAAAACTAATTCAGAAAACAAGTCTTGCGGGGAAACAAGATGTGAATATTTAAGGAAAGATATTTTAAGCTATAAGAAAGATCATTATTTATTTGTGGAGTTGTGGATTCAGGGAAAGTCAGGGTTGTTGGAAGGACATATCTGTGAAGCATCCCTAGCCTGAGGCAAGGTGGTAGAAGAACTCCAGAGTACCTGCTCTGGCTATTATGAATCAGGCGCCTGCAATATCCAGTTACCTAAGACCTCTCCAGGATGGTCCTTGTCCTTAGAATTTGGGTGAGGCATATGAACAAGAGGAGTAAATATAAGCATAGACAAGAGGCTAGACCGGACACAAAACATTCTGACACTTAAGGAACAATGTTTTCATTCAAGTATGTCATGACTTAGCCATGGTGTAGAGTACTAGCATCTTGGGAACTTGCCTGATTGAATACTTGCCTTTAGAGTACCGAAGTCTTGTGAGGCTCTTTTATTAGATAATTTTTCACAACTTGCCACCTGAAATTTTCTACAAAAGATTCATATATCTCCAGTCTCTTACTTATTTCATCTCATAGTCATTAATAAATCAATGTATAATAATTTTCTAAGAAAGTTCAGAATAATTATTGTAATTTTTTACAACATTTATTTATTAATTCAAGATACAATTCTATCACAACCCTCTCCCTCCTCCCATCCCGGTCCCACCCTCCTACCCTCTACTCCCACTCCCATCTATCCTTCTGCTCCAGTATGGGGGAACCCACAATTGGAACGGGGTTTATCTCCAACTTAAATGCTGTTGCCTCCCTCTGGAACTCATTTTTGTATCAGAGCTGCCTGGTCTTGCCTCAGTGGAAAATGAGACACTTAGTTCAAATGCGATTTGGATTTAATGTGCCAGAATGGGTGAGTACAGGGTGAGTACAGGGGAGGGGGTGGGGAATGTGGAGGTGGAACTAGGAGGAGAGGAGGGAGGACAGTTGCAATTGGAATGTAAATTAAACAAATTTTTTAAAAAAGATTAAAAAAAAAAGAAAAAAAGAATCCTTATGCCTATGGGGGGAAAAGACTTTTTATGATAAAATTGAGTTTGGAAATGATACCTGACATTTGCTCACCACATTGAAGCATTATTGGGTATTAAAAATGTTTGTTATTGTGGGCTAGAGAGATGGCTCCACCATTAAAGGCTAGGCTCACAACTAAAAATAAAACAAATTATTATTGTAAAAATTATACAAATATTTTGAGCTTAACTTAAAAGTTATCACTTTTTTTCATGGTATTTTTTCCTTTATTTTTTATTTCTTCAAGTTACATCTCAATCGCAGTCCCCTCCGTATTCCCCCTCCAGTCCCACCCTCCCACCCTCAACCCCCCCATCCTCTTCCCTTTTTTTTTTCTTTTAAGTTTAAGGTATATCTTATTTCCCCCTACAGTTTCCCCTTTCAGTCAAACAAATGGCTCTTTCTCTTATAATAACAAATACAATACAGTACAACAGAGGTAATTAGGCCACACTTATGAGGGTTATATGGCTTAACGTACAGTCCCAATGACCAGTCCATATGTATTTGGTACCTGACTTTAACATTCTACTATCTAAACATCTCCATGAGTTTAAAGGTGTATATCTGACTCATCATTCATACTAACTTGCAACACAATTTTCAAAGTATCTTCTTAGATCTATAACATTCTCTTGACTTCTAAAACATCTCAAAATTTAATTGTGAGACTCTAGCTATCTGTTCTTCAATCACCTCAGAGACCTGAGAGGGATAAATATATCTGATTTTATAGGAAGTACAGGGCCTGCAGCTTCCCAAACTAAGAAATGACATACCTGTGGCTGCCTGGACAGTTCCCATTTTCTCTCCATACATTACAGCATCAATCTTCAGTCATTTGGCCCCGTTTTTCCGACAGACATTGATTGTAGAGCAGGGGTTATGAAGGACTTACCTACCCTGTCTTGGCAGAGCTAGGCTGTCGACTTACCTGCTTCCAGGTTTTGTCCTTTTTGGACAGCATTCTGTCTACAGTTGGGGCAAGGAGCTTTTCCTACCAAGAGATAGGCTTGCGACTAATTCAATCATCTCCCACTGGAGATTCTTCGATGCTCATCTTCTACTTGGAGGAGAATAGGGGGTGCTGTCAGGAGTTGATATGTCTTGATATAAAAAAATCTAAAGTTATGAAAACATCTTTGAATGCCATATTCTGCAGATCTCTTGAGGTTTTTGAAGAGGCCCTATCTATCTCTTATATTAGGGTAAGCAGATGCTGCTTATCTCTTGCCAGTTTATTTCTGATTAGCTTAGAAAGTAACTATAATAGGCTGTCATAGTACCTAACTGAATGACCAGCTTGCATTAGTTTGCATTTCATAATTACCCTAAACAGTTTATGACAATTAGTAGTAAAAGGCCGAAACATCACATTTCATTTTTTTTTCTTTACCTCCTAACCCTTCCATCCCATTTCTCTGGGGTGGGGTGTCCTTATATAACAGTCCCTCATCTCAGTTGAGAGGTCGTATGAGGGCCAAGAGCCTCTTCATTCATTGGGGATCTACGAAGCAGTACCATCAGTGAAAAGTGTCTCGTTGCCAGGGAGAGAGAACTACTAAACAAACAAACCAATAAGCATACTATAGATTAAAAAAGACTAAAAAATAGAAAAAAAATATAACTAATATATAAAAAATAAATAAAGAATAAAAATTAAAAATAAGAAGTCTATGTCCAAGTTCCCTTTGGTGTGTTAGTTGTAGTATCGATACCTTCTACTATATAGCTAAAATCCTACTATAAGTGAATAGATGCCATATGTGTCCTTCTGAGTCTGGGTTATTTCACTCAGGAAGAGCTTTGCTAGTTCCATCCATTTGGCTGCAAATTGCATAATTTCATTGTTCCTGATAGCTGAATAATATTCCATCAAAACGGCACAATGGAAGAAGGACAGCATCTTCAACAAATGGTGCTGGTCCAACTGGATGTCCATTTGTAAAAGAATGAAGTTAGACCCATACTTATCAACCTGTACAAAACATAAGTCCAAGTGGATCAAAGACCTTAACATAAGGCCAGTCACACTAAATCTACTAGAAGAAAAAGTGGGAGAAACCCTCGAACTGATTGGCACAGGTGACAACTTCCTGAACAGAACACCAACAGCTCAGGACTTGAGAACAACAATCAATAAGTGGGACCTCATGAAACTGAAAACTTCTCTAAGGCAAAGGACACTGTCATTCGAACAAAATGGCAGCCTACAGACTGGGAGAAAATCTTCACCAACCCCACATCTGACAGAGGGCTAATATCCCAAATCTACAAAGAACTCAAGAAATTAAATGCCAAGAAACCAAATAATCCAATCAAAAAATGGGGGACAGAGCTAAATAGAGAATTCACAAAGGAGGAGTCCCTAATGGCTGAGAGACACTTGAAGAAATGCTCAACATCCTTAATCATCAGAGAAATGCAACTCAAGACGACTCTGAGATTCCATCTCACACCTGTCAGAATGGCTAAGATCAAAAGCTCAAATGACAGCACATGCTGGCTAGGGTGTGGAGAAAGGGGTACCCTACTCCATTTCTTGTGGGAATGCAGGCTTGTGCAACCACTATGGAGGTCAGTGTGGCAGTATCTTAAAAAACTTGGTATAGCTCTGCCTCAGGACCCAGCCATACCACTTCTAGGTGTACACCCAAATGCCTCTTCACGGAATCATAAGGAAGTTTCCTCATCTATGTTTATAGCAGCCCCATTTGTAATATCTAGAAACTGGAAACAACCAAGATGTCTCTCAACCGAAGAATGGGTCAAAAGTTATCACTTTCATCACATTGTAAACAGTAAATGTGGAAATCAGTACCTCTTTTCCTGTGTGTTTTATGGGGAAACATATGAGAAAAACAACTTACACTATCTCTTGTCTACACTGTTCAGTTAACATTGTCAATGTAATGTTCAGCTGCAAATCAGTGACCAATCAGAATGCTCCTCATCTGCCAATTGGAGTGTTCATCAGCAGCCAATCAGAATGCTGCTCAGCTGTCAATCACAGGTGCTAAGACGTGTCTTCTAAGACCTTAAACTAGAGCTGTAAGAGTAGTAAAACTACAACACTCAGTTACTTGGAAATGTCACTTTGCTATGCAGGAATAATTTACACTCAATTCAAAGAAGAGAGATGTGATAGTTAACCCTCTTTTCTTTTGGCTGCCCAGTTGCTGGTACCCTAAGGCTAGAGGCCTCTGGGCCCCATTGAGAGTCTGTTTCTGACAGTGCTGATAACTAACTCGAACTTGCCTACCTCTTCAGACTTGTCACCAATGCTCTTTCACCTCCTCTCAATGGTGCCTTTCCACACTAACTTATTGCTCCTTCTGTCACATATGGACACAACCACCACAAAAAGACAAATTTGTTGAGGATATGGGCCCTTACCAGACTGTAGTCCCTGACTACTTTGCCTCTATCCTGTGAGGAAAAAAAAAGCTTCCTTTGTGTTTTTAATCTGAGGTATTTCTTATTGGAAACACAGATGGATCAAGACCATTACCTCTATTTAGATAATATCTAATTTATTATTGCCACGCTTGTAACCTCGATGTGCCTATGAGTGTGTGAGGGTTGGTGTACCTTGAGCTCTCTCTGTAAATTTGAACAATCTAGAACATTTACAGGGCATCTAAAAATCACTTGTTAGGGAAGAATGACTATTACCCAAATTTTACATATTTTTTTTCTGATAAAATTTGAGTGGGAATAAAAGGTTAAATGAAAACTACATTTATTAACATGCTATTTGGAATGATAATGTTTTAAGAAAATATAATTACACTAACATTTGTGAAATACTATTCAAAGAAATATAAAAATGGCTACCTAGAAAAGTTTATAGAGAGAATAACATGAATAAAATAAATCCATTATGTACTTCTATTCATATACTATACCTTCAATATCCAAAAACATTTTCATGAAGCACCAACTCTATAACTCCATGCATAGAAGAACCTATGATTAATAATCTTACATATAGATATAACTGACTCTGTGCAAATAGTTGGAGATTTCTCTGTATTGCTCAACAATTAAGGTTGATCTTAGACACTGACACCATATCTCTCACTGTAATTAACTACAATGATAGAAAACTTTTATAAAGTATATATAATTAATATTTGCTTCAACAAGTGGGACATGGTCTAAATACCATGCCTGCTTATGACTTGACAAGTCACTTGTTTTTTTGTGAAATAACAGTGACTACTAAATAAAATAATATACCCCAAAGTTTTAAGAAATGTATATAAATCCTCATCAATACTAATTATATTTAAAGAAACAGTCTATTTAACATGTACTTAGCCTTTTGTGGATTTGATTTTCTTTTAAAGAAAATTTTTTAAAAATTAGATGTTTTTTCTAAAATTCTAAAGATATTTAGAAGTATGACTAAGGTTGACAGATTTATAAAACAGAAAAGAAAGTGATTTTGTTCTGAGCAGGCCAGTTTTGTTATAAAAAACATTTTTCAAAGAATTTTGTGTACTGACAAGGATTACTTTAATATTAAGGAACATTTTATTTACTGATTTTCAAAAGTCATTTATGTAACCTGTAATTGCCAGTATTTTTCTTGCTTCAATTTTGTGACTCATGAAGGATGTGAAGTAGAGCTTTGATAAAAATGGCTTGTTTTGCAACATGATAATTGTAGAGATTATAATATTCTTAAGAGTCTACCAACAGGGTCTCTAAAAGGACAAAGCTAAGGGCAAGAGAGCAGGCCACATCCCAAGCATAAAATGAGAAACATTTTCTTCTGAGAGGTTGGTATCGTTCTTATAAACAATATAATTTGTCTCTCTTCATTTTCCACCTCAGAAACATAAACTGTCCCAGTTTTTGATAGACTGTGAGTCACAAGTTGTGCTCATTTCTTTAGATTTCTTCAGAATAACGCCAGAGCGATCTGACCCCCAAAAGACACACCAGCACTCCAAGACCCATTTCCTGCTCTTGTTACCTCATACTGCAGGGAGTCAATACATCTTTTTTCAAATGCACTATTTTTGATCTGTAGTCACTGGATTTTAAATCTTTAGCTTGAAATGTACATTTAAAATCTTACAAAACAGGGCTGTCTACATCTTTGTACAGCTAGGCTATATTCTGTAAATTGACCATAATTTTTTATTAATTAGCTGTGAAGCAGGGGAGTCAAAAGAGACAGTATTTTAAATTTGTTCTAATGTGAGTTTGATAGACTGGTAGTTTGTTCTTAGAAGTACTCTTGTTAAATGCCTTATCTATATATATTGATACATTACTTGAATTGCTCTGCTTAGCAGCTTACAGGTCATCTGTAAGATTGAAGAAATAAAAACTGCTTTCTAGACTTGTATTTTAAATCACTGCTAAAATCGTAATTCATATAAAAATGCTGATATTATGCAATATTTCATATCCAATTATTTTCAAACAGACTCTAGAAGGGAATGGTATTATTTTAGAATATATAGATGAATATTTTATGAAGGCAGCTAATTTTAGAAAGTATAGTCTACCCCTTAGGGAGGATGCTGCCAATATCACAGCAGCAATGCATTATAGGCAAGCAAAATTGCTAAGCTAGAGAAGCATAAAAATGGCTGCAGGGTTCATAGAATACCTAAGTAAGAGTAGCTGTGAGTGGTCCTTTGACTTTTAGCTTTGTGTTCCTAGTTTCTTTTGCTTACATGTTTTATTTATTTAATTATGCCCTTTATTAATTTTGAATTTTATATATGCATACAATTAAACATGGTAAAATATACCCCTAAACTTCCCTTCTAATTCCCCCAACTCACCCTTCCCAACTTCATGTCCTGTTTGATTTTAGTGCAGACATCCACCAGAGTATGAGAAACCTACTAGGGTCACAACCTGAAAGAAGAGTGATTGTGCTCCTCCCGGCAGCTATCAATTACCGATTGTTCCTCACTGAGAAATGGGGCCTGGAGAGTATCGCCCCCATATATGTTGGTGATTTAACTGGCTTGGTGTTGTGAAGGTCTTTTGCAGGTAACCATATCAATTGTGAATTCATGAATGAAAAGCCCTGCTATGTCCAGAAGACAGTACTTCACATCATTTACTCCTCCCCATTTTTCAGTTCTTAGCAATTATTTTTAATTATAAATATATGTATATATGTGCATTATATATATGTATATATGTGATGGTTTGAATAAGATTGTCCTCCATTGGCTCATATATTTGAGTTTTTTATTCTGCTTGGCAGAGTGTTTAGGAAGAATTAGGGAATGTGGCCTTGCAGGAGGAGGTGTGTCACCATGAAATGTGATTGAGATTTCAGGATTAATATCTCTCTCTCTCTCTCTCTCTCTCTCCTTCTTGTCTGCCAATCAGGATGTAAGGATGTAAGGATGTAAGCTCTCAACTGCTCCAGTATCAAGTCTCCCTGACTGCTGCCACAATGGCTATCAAGTCACCCTCTGAAAGAGCAATCCAGCTCCCAATTAACATGATTTCTTATACATTGCCTTGGCCATTGTGTATTGTCACAGCAGTAGATAAGTAATTAAGACAGAAGTTAGTACCAAGAGCAGGCTTTGTGTAACTGGCCTGACCATGCTGCTTTGGGAGATTTTGGATTAGAAAAGCAGGTGGATGCTGTAAGCAGGGCTTAATATGCATCCTAGCAGGAGTTTGGAAGACAGTTGTGCTGAGAACAATGTGGACTGTGGAAGCTCAAGAGGTTTTAGAGGATAATCAAATGAGCAGTTGGCCTAAAGACCATCCCTGTAATATTTTGGCAAAAAAAAAAAAAAGTGACTGCTTTCTGACCTTATCCCCAAAATTTGCTGAAGGCCAAAAAGAAAAGAAAGAAAGAAAGAAAGATGGGCCAATGTGATTAGCAGAGATTTCAAGACAGTTTTATGTTGACGGTTGAGTGTTTGCTAGTGATCACTCATGTATAGACCTACAATAAAAAAGAACAAGAGTCACAATAAGAAACACGAATTACAGTTTAAGGAGAAAAAGAGCACCTGGGACTGTAATGTTGGAGCCAAGTCTTGTGCTCAAAAGATGAGAAGATTAAAGAAATACATGAGAAATACATGTTGCTAAAGGGAATAAATTGGGTGATGTCCTCAAAGCAGGACCCTGGTCACTTAATCCTGCAACCTATGAAAGGAAAAGGTCCCAGCGAAGAATTTCTTCCTTCTAAAACGCATCAAGTCAAAGCTGATGCAGATGCAATTCAAGGACGCGCCTAGTTTCCAGCACCAGGAAACAGAACAACTCAGCCGCTGACTCTGGCTTCGTCAAGACATATACAAGATTAAAGGAATTGTTGAATATTCATATGTGGCTAAGGAAAGGTTTTGAGGCCAGGTGTGTGTCAGGAGAGTCCCTGCATGGAGGCTTGGAGTGGTCATTTCATGAAGTTGTGAAGGTGAACCCTGGATTCCACTGGAAATCCCAAGATTTTGGAGAAGCCCAAACTGTGGGATACCTGCCAATCAGAGCTGGAGACAGGGTGTGAAATCAACCAAAAAAAAAAAAAAAAAAAAAAAAAAGTGTGCTACAGCCAGAAAAGCTAGTAGTTGAGGATCTGAAGACTCATCTAAATTCTTGGATATTAGACACAGAGCTGCTTAATATGGAATTTGCTGTACTAGGTCTTGCTTTCGTCCAATATTTTCTTACTATGGCTCACTTCCTCCATTTTGGAATAGTAAAGTATATTCTGTGCCATTGTATTTTGGGAGTACATAATTTACATTTTGATTTTGATTTTACAAGAGGTTATAATTAAAAGAGTACCACTATCTGAGAAAGGACTCTGGACTTTGGACTTTTAAACACTCTTGAAACTATGAAACTTTGTGGGGACTTTGAAGTTGAACTGAATGCATTTTGCATTATGTTACTATAGTACCAGGCATAAATTCCCTCCGTGAGGGAAGCCTCAGATTCAAAGTGAAAGTAGCTAGCTAGTTGCTCTTAACAGTTGAGTCACTAGTGCACCAGAGGGCACATCTGTCCTAGTAGGTAATTATTATATGTTTTATTAACAATGTCCTCAAAGTGCTTTTAGAGTAATGTATTAAATTGGCTCTCTAATAACTGTAGTATTTAATAAGACAACATTTGTCTATAAAATTTCAAAAATAAAAAATAGTTTGATTCCACTAGATTAAAACAAACTCAAAATGGAGATAAATCCATCTGGACCACATTTTGAATATTATGTTTCCCCATACTAACATTTTAAAAGAAATATTTTATTAGTTCTTTGATAAATTTCATACAATGCATTTTGGTCATATTAACCCTCAATTCCTCTCCCAGATAAGTCTCTCAGATCTACTTCTACCTCCTTACTTTCATATCTTACTGCCTTATGGTTTTTACAATCTTGGTTTAGTGTATCATGGGTTAGATGAGGAATAGAGGTAGTATTTGTGTACAAGATGCATCATCTCAAAAAATATGTGATTCTGCCATTAGTCGAACCCTCAGACACTATGCAGCTTATAGATTTGTTATGAATAATAGTCAGAGAGTTACTCTAGACTCCTGGATTGCTCACGTTTATTGATTTTGAGCTGCTTCTGTTCTTCCACACGTTGAACACAGTTGCACAATAGGCCTACATTTTTCATTGAGAAAAATAACCACTGTCAGTAGGAAGAACAAGGACCCATTATTTTTAAATGTTGATGCTCAAGCTGAGTCTAAGAGCTTTATCACTTTAAGTTAGAAGCTGAGTAAGCAATGTTTTTGAGTCTCAGTGATATATTGTAAGGCTCGATTCCAGTTCCAAGAAGGGATGACTCCAAATGGCCAATAATTCTGAAGGCTGAGGCTCAAGTAAGAATGAGTAGACCTAAGGCCTCACTTTTATCTCAACATTCACAATAGAAACCTCATTTTACTTTTATTGTTGATGGACATTCTCGGATTTAGAAAACTTCACTGAAATCCATGCAAATACCACTCCATGGTTAGCATTTATTTCTCTTTCTTCATGAGAACTAATTGAAGCACAAAATCAAAGATAAGGTAGTGAAATTTTGTTGTAGAATAATAAGAAAACTGAAAAATAATACAGATTAAAAAATAATAAAGGGTTGAATAGTTTAAATAAACACAAGTTAAAAAAACACTTGTGTGGTGTTATATCAAATATATATTTTTTTAATTTTAGGTTTCAATTTTGAGAGTGAAATATATTCTGTTTGAAGTTTTAATTCTTTTATATGTAAATCAATAACATTTACCTAGCAGCAAAGGACTCAGTCATGATGAGCTTACAAATAGAATTAGTAATCAAGTTCTGTACACCAGCAATGGCTCTAAGCCTGGGAGCCAGAGCAATAACCTGCAGAAATCTACACCTGTAAAAAAAATTAATTAAATTATGTTGGGTGTCATTTGTAGAAATAATTAAATTATTTACTAGTATTTAGGTTATTGTTAATTGGTTCAGCAGTTGTTAATTTTTTAACCAGACATTATAAATGAGCACACAGATACCACATGGATTTTTAACAAGCCTTAGCCTGGATTGTGCTATCCTAGCCCATCTAAGCTAGCTCTTAATTCTATTACCCAAATATGACCCCATATATACATACGTCCTCTTGGACTGTCATTCTCCACGATATGCAGGTGTTCCTGGCCATGTGGAATGAAGTTCTTTTTTCTAACCCATGGCGTGTGTCTTCTTCCTGCTCCTGGCTGGGATGCCTTCTTATTCTTCCTGCTGCTGGTTGGAATGTCTTAATCCTCCGTCTAAAGCACAGGCTTCCTGTTCTAATCTCAGGAAGTCCCACCTTTCTCTGTCTTTGTCCAATCTCAGGCCTTGGCATTTTATTTAACTAATCAGATTCAGTGTAAGTAACAGACAGCAAGCAGGACAAATTAATTAACATTTAGAATGCTTAACAGTACCCCAACAATTCCCTCCTTTTGTCTAAAAAAAAAAAAAGCTAAAATTTTTAACTCATCAGTTAAAACAATAAGAACAAGTATGAAACAATCAAGAAAAGCACATATAAAAGTTACACACATAATGTTTAGCCTATTTGTATCAGGCAATCTTGAAGAAGAAAAAAATCATCTTGGTGTGTCTAAAGTTCTGAACCTAAATAATTTCTATCATATCCTATATTTATAAACCTAAAGATTTTATTTAGACTTGAAAATATCCTTTTAAATTTTAAACAACTCAAGTTTAATTTAAATTGTATAACTATTATGCCTTCAACCTCATCAAAGTCATAAGAAGGGATAAACTTATTATTTGAGTGACTAGGAAGCATAGGAGAGCAGCTTCCAAAAAGAAATATGACAGTTTGTTGCCTAGACAGTCCCAAATATCTCTTGATATCATTGGAGCATCATCTTCAGCCTTCTGGCCAAGCATTTTTAACAGACTAAATTGTGTAGCAGGAAATAAGGGTTTTCCCATTCTGTCTCTGCAGAATCAGGACATCGACTTAACTGCATTTAAGGTCTGGTCCATCTTTGCACTGTATACAGTCTGTTAAGAGAGGAGAGGCATTTTGTCCAATAGGAATTATCTACTGATGGGAGATTTCTTTTTGAGGAATTATCTCCTGATGGGAGATTTCTTTTTGATGCTCATTGTCTTCCTCCAAGTCAAATGGGAGCTGTCAGGAGCTGACTGTCTTAAGTCAAACAATTCTTAAAATAATAAAAATATCTTTAAATGCCATTTTCTGTATGCCTTTGAGGATTTTGAAGACATCTACTATTTTATTTATAAATCTGTCTATCTATCATCTATCTTTCTATGAACAAACAAACTGTATATTTTTAGCCATTTGCTATCTGTTTAACATATTAAGTCTATTTGGGATAAATTAAGACTAGTATTTGACATGACCAGAAGCTCAACTGGCCAGTTGACTTGTATTATCCAGACTCCTAAATAGATTGCAATAAGCAACCCATAAAAAGATTGGAAGTAAGCCTGTACTTTTAAATGATTTGTATAGGCACAATACCTTATATAAGAGTTTAAATATACATAATATGTGTCTAAGAATAAAATTGTATAC
This sequence comes from Lophiomys imhausi, assembly GCA_907164525.1. NCBI lineage: Eukaryota > Metazoa > Chordata > Mammalia > Rodentia > Muridae > Lophiomys > Lophiomys imhausi. The sequence continues at coordinate 4,881,729 of CAJQZJ010032367.1, read as the reverse complement.
CAACAAATCAAAAGATGACCTTTTTTAAAGAATGACAATAGTTTTGAGTTTCAGAGCAGATTCAATAATTTAGCCTTATATCTTATCATTTCTATATTATATACATATATCCCCCTCTTTTTCTTTTCAAGTCTTTTCCCCCTATATAAGACAGAAAGAAGGATAGAGAAAAAAAAAAGAGATCTTCAAGTCTAACTTTTTATACCTTTCTTAATAAGACCATATAATAATTTGGAACCATTACCCCTAAACACCATTTATAATATATCATCCACCCCACTTTTTGGGAATGGGACGTCACTCTCTTAAAAATTCTTCCTGCTGAATTGGGATGCAGAAAACCTGTTTGGGGACCCAAATAAAATGGAAAAAATGGTTAATCAATTTAACAGTAACATTGGTTGTCCAGTCTCTATATGCTCAAGAATTTGAATGTCCTGAGCAGTTTGTAAGTTCAAAGCTGAACTTTGGGTAGGAAAGTTCAGGGTGTCACTGAAGTCCTGTCTGGGACAGTCTTTGAGGATGGGCCATCTCAGCAAGCTGTTTGAAGTTCTTCTGGATGCAGATTTTTGAAGAAAGAGCTATTGATGCTGGATCACTTGGGTTACTTGTCTTGACTTCTTTGGACTCAGGTCCAGTTTTTCTGAAAATATATAATTTCTCACAAGTAACATATAGTTCTGCAGTTACCAAAATGCCTTGGATGTGCAGGATGCACAAAGTCAATTAAGGAATACTTTCTGTTCTTTGAACATAAGAAAGACATTTGTAAGTCTCCATTCATGCCATATAAAAACATTTATATATGGTATATATAATCTATTTAAATTGAAAATACAGTATAAGACTGTATTGAGTTTAACTATTCTCCTCTACAGTTGACATATATTTATTAATTGATTAAAAAAGGTTTATTTTGTGTTGTTCTGGCTTTTTGTAGATTAGGTTGGCCTCCAACTCAAAAGAAACCATTCTATCTTTGTCTTTCTCTCCCATGTTTTGGGAACAAAGGTGTATTTACATATTTCTTATTTCCTTTTCTCCTTTCCTTGGAGATTTAATTTCTATGTGGATATATCTATCCTTATTGAGACACGGTTTCTCTTTGTAGCTTGGGCTGTCTTGATTTGCTCTGTAGAGCTCTGTTGATTTAGATTGGCCTTGAACATACAAGGAACCTGTTTTGTCCTTGTCTCCAAAGTTTTGAGATCAAGGTATGAATTTAAATAATAGAATTACCCTTATTAAATAATAACATTAGTTAAACCCTTTTGTATTAGTTTGAGTTCCAATTATCCCACAGAAGCTCCATTCTTAAGGAGATTGATGTAGAATAACATGATATGCTATTTTATGATAGCTTTTCTTAACTGTTGGCTGTGGGAGGCATGCTGTTTGGATGTTCTTCCCTTGCCTAACCTTGGGTCCTTATATTTGTTAACAGAATATATCTCTTTCTCTCTCTCCTTTTTTTCCTATACAGGATTTCTCTGTGTATCCTTGTCCTAGACTCACTTTGTAGACCAGGCTGACCTTGGTGAAGGTCAGGGATCCACCTGTCATCTTTGTTTGCCAAGTGCTGGGATTAAAGGCATGCACCATCACACCCAGAGATTAACATATCTTTTAGGGGCAAAATGCCTCTTGAAACCAGTTCTCCAGTGGGAGCCCCACACCTAAGGAGACTGGCTTGTGACCCCTTTCTCTTACATAAATTTAAGATTATCTATATTTATCTATTAGATCAGTATGGGCATTATTAAATTTAACAACAAGGAAAAAATGTGTCATTTTTGAATTCTAGACTGTCTTTAGTAAGCAGTCTTATCTTATCAGCAGGGTTCTTCCCTGCCTTCATTGTTTAAACCAGGCTGGTCTAGAATTCAGAGGTCTGCCTGTTTCTTCCTCTAGTGTGATGGGATTAAGGGATTAAAGGCGTGTGCCAGTACCACCCTGCTCAAATACTGCACTTAAATCCGAGATTTTAGTAACTCTGTAACCCAGAGAGCAACTTTGAACTGTAGTGACAATTTGAAATCTGCCGAAAATCTTCAAAAATGTCTTATGTTTTATCAATGCCAAACCAGAAAAATATCCTTTCTACCTCCCGATATAGGAAAATCAAAGACTACTAAGAAAAATCAAGCAAAGAAACAACATTCCAAAAGCCATAGCATGTCTAACCATGCCATCCCATGCTGTAATTAACGTTTTGTTCATTATTCCTTGAAATCTAGTTGTGACTGTATTTCACTGGTGGGCCAATACCAGAAATTCCTGTCAGGCACCTTGTACCCAGGGAGCTTTTAACTCCAGCTGCCATCAATTTTGTATTGTTATTGGGGAAGAGCCTCCCTCCTTCCTTCATTATCATTGTTGGCAATTTAGCATGGCATCTGAAAATTCCCTCCTTTAAGACTATCCTAGTATGAACTTTCTCAAAAAAGATACACAGAACCACAATTGTCAGGGTAAAAATCATTTGCATGCTAAGAGGAACAAACTCAATTGGAATCCAAAAGTGTTGAGGCATTATAAATTCTTCCATTTTTAATCTAGGCTATTAATTCCACTCTCAAATTCTGTTTAGAAGGCTGCCAGTTTTTTAGTATGTAAGGAGAGCTAAGCCTTAGCTCTCAGCCTTTGCTGCAAGGCAACAGCTTTTGTTAAGTTAGCTGTACCTTTGAAATGCATTTGGGTTCAGCTCCCTGTTCTTTGGCTAGGAAACTGGCTTTCACCCAGGCCTTCTCACACTGAAAGCATGGATTCTAATTGCCCTACTTGGATGCCATATGTAAAAAAAAATTAATTAAATTATGTTGGGTGTCATTTATAGAAATAATTAAATTATTTACCAGTATTTATATTATATTTAATTAGTTTGGTGGCTAATCCTTAAACTGCCATTATAAAGGAATACACACAGAGACCACGTGGATTTTTAACAAGACTTGGCCTGAATTATACAATCCTAGCCCATCTAAGCTAGCTCTTAATTCTATTACCCAAATATGACCCCATATATACATATGTCCCCTTGGACTGCCATTCTCCACGATATGCAGGTGTTCCTGGCCATGTGGAATGAAGTTCATTTTTCTAACCCATGTCGTGTGTCTTCTTCCTGCTCCTGGCTGGAATGCCTTCTTCTTCTTCTTCCTGCTGCTGGCTGGAATGTCTTAATCCTCTGTCTAAAGCACAGGCTTCCTGTTCTAATCTCAGGACGTCCCACCTTTCTCTGTCTTTGTCCAATCTCAGGCCTCAGCATTTTACTTAACCAATCAGATTCAATGTAAGTAACGGACAGCAAGCAGGACCAATTAATTAACATTTAGAATGCTTAACACTACCCCGACATATGCCAAATACACATTTGTTTCTGCCTGTAGCAAAGCCACAGTATACAAAATCAGAATTATTTTCAGTGTTCTGGAGAGTTCCTTAATTAATGAGTTGCTGACTACTTCAAGTCTTACCATATATGTCACCTACCCTGGCTACACTGAAAATGAACACTCTGCTTTTACTTTTTATCCCAGTTGTATTTTTTCATGGATGGCATAAATGTGTTCAGTTATTTATTTAATTTCAGCGATTCTGTTTATTGTTTACTTCCCAATGTCACACAGGCTTTCTGAGACCAGGAACCAAAATTATGATGTTTATCATTGTAATTATTGAATTTAACTCCATGTCAGATGCAAACACATTGTCTCTGCTCTCCCCTAGGGTGTCAACAGATGTTAGTCTTAATCATGGTGCAATATTTCAATGTAATGTTATCATAGTACATTTTATAACACTTTTATTTATTTTGTGTGTATATATGTCTGTGAACATTCACTCAAGATGCTATATGTGGCATAGATCATACTCATTTAAGACAGTATATGAGCATAAGACAGAGAAGTGCTTGGGAGAGTTGTTTTTCTCCTTCTACCATGTGGACTTTTGGGATCAAACTTAGGCCATCAAGCTTTTCACCCACTGAGCCATTTAATAGCCCTGATAATCATTTTAAGAGTCTATTATTTTATTCATTATTTGAGAATTTCATGCACTCATATGATGTATTTTGATTTTATTTACCCCTGTTCTTTCCCTAACTCCTCCCAAATCCACCCCTGCCCCACTTCTTTCCTCTTTTTTTAAAAAATAACACACTGAGTCTAATTTGTGCTGTCCATATATACTTCTGGATACAATAACATCCACTGTAGTATTGTTGACCTACAAGGGGTCAACAAATGGGTAGCAACCATTAAGTGTGAACAGATCTTAAGGTATGCATGGGAGCTTGTGACCCCTTTTCCTCTCCATACTGGAATACTGACTAGCTAGATCTTGTGCAATCAGCCATGGTGACTGTGAGTTCCTCAGTTCAGGGATCCTGAAATGTCCCAAGGACACTGCTTCACTTGTCCTCACAACCTCTGGCTCTTTCTGTCTTTTGCATCCTCTTCAAATTGGTCCCTGAATCTGAGAGGGAGGATTGTGGTAGAAGTGTCTTATTCAATCACATCACAAATACATATTTTCTGCACTTTGACTACCTGTGAATGTTTGTGTTAACTTCTTTACACTGCACAAAGAAACATGATGTATTTTTTAAATCTTTTTTATTTTTATTTTTGACAAGGTCTTAAGCTATAGTACTGCTTGCTAGAAACTCATAGCAATCTGCCTGCCTTTGTCTCCTGAGTACTGTAATTAAAGGCATGAGCCACTGTGCCTGCTGGCCCATTATTAAACATTTAAATGATCACAATTTAAATTGTGTTGAATAACAACTAGAGAAAGAAGAAAAGAAAAAAAGGATTACATATTTGTGTTATTTCTCTCTGTTTAAAACGTACTCCTTGACATTTTTATACATATATGTAATGTATCCTGATCATATTATCCTTCAACCTATCCTCCATAATGCCTCTTAGGTTTCCCATCACCATTTTTTTTCCCAATTTCATGTCCTCCTTTTATAACTTTTAATTTTTTAACCCATTGAGTCCAGTTAAGGCTGCCATGTTCTCGTGGGCATGGGTTCATTCACTTGATTGAGTGGAAGTTACCAGTAAGCACACTCCTGAAGGAGTGACTCTCCTTCCCTGCCAACTAGAAACACAGTGACGTTAAAGATCTCTTAGGCACTTTATCCAATTTTCTCCAATGCTTACATTTTATGCCACCATATTATTATAAGTAGGCTCAAGAAATCAGCAAGAGTGCAATGTGTGTATAGGTCGAGGTCGCATCAAGTGTGAATTTGTGTAACTATCATCATGGTGAAGATACAGAGAAGTGCCACCAGCATAGGGCACCACAACAGCCTTCCCTTCTATAATAGCTCACTGTCACATTCAAGACGGACTTCTCAGCCTCAAGAGACCATGTATGCTTTCCATCCCTTTAATTACTTTTCTGATTTCAGTTGGTTATAAAAATAGAATCATCCTACCATACCATTTACAAATTCATAATTTATTAGTAATTTATTTATTTTGGGTAATGATTGGGATCAAACTGTAGGTCTCCAGCATACTATGAAAGTACTTTACTTACGAGCCACCCTCTAGCCTGGTGGTTATCTTGTTTAACTCTTTCCTCATTGAAGGAGATTTAAGATCTTTAAAGTTTTTCAGCTGTTTTGAATAATATCACCATAAGCAAGTGTGTAAATATTGCTGTGGATAAATAGTATTTTCCCCTTTTCTATGTGACATAGCATGGTCAAAAGAATGATCTACTGTGAACAATGGCTTGGTGAACTGTGAGAGAGGCTTAAGGAAAAAAAAGGAATAGGGCTTTTTAATCTCAGGTGCATTTTGTTCTCTGGATTGTTCTTAGTAGTAATTTCATGTTTCCTGTGACACACATATACATTCAATTCATAAGACATGTTTATTCTTGTTGGATGTTAGAATATAATTATAGAACCCAATCTGGTCAATGCTCCTTAAATCTGGATATGACCTCTGCCTTATTTTTATACTTTCCTAGGTAAAATCTATGGTACATGCCAGGAAATAGTATTGAAATTCATCTCTCCTAAAGAAAAGGATATGAACAAGGAGCCTGACCATGCAGAACAGTCAAACAAACTGGATCAGAGAGACACCTATGTAGACATCAACCTGGAAAATTTTTTCTCGCAACTCAGCCAGTTGCCAAATATGTATGGACTGGACATTGGGAATGTATGTTGTAACCGAACTTTTAAATTATTATTTATTTCTTATTTATTTATTACTAAATTCACTTATAACAAACACCAACAATCTCTTTTTTTATTAAATACTTTATTTTTTTTCTTCAAGTTACATCTCAGTAACAAACCCCTCCCTATTCCCCATTCCTATCCTGACCTTCCACCCTCTTCCCCCTAGAAGTTTCCCCTTTCAGTCCAACAGATGGTTCCTTCTCTTATTACAGTAAGTATTATACAAAACAACAGATATAAATATGCAACATTTATGAGAGTTAAATGGCCCAGTATACAATCCCAATGTCCAGTTTATACATATTTGGCCCCTGACTTTAACATTCTACTATCTAACCATCTCCTTGAGTTTAAAGGTCTATATGTGACTCAACATTCATACTAACTTGCAACACACTTTTAAGAGTATCTTCTTAGTTCTATAACACCCTCTTGATTCCTAAACAACTCAAAATTTAACTATGAGACTCTAGCTGTCTATTCTTCAACCACCTCAGAGACCTGAGGGGAATAAATATATTTGCTTATATAGGAAGTGCAGGGCCTGAAGCTTCCAAAACTAAGAAAGGACATACCAATGACTGCTTGGACAGTTCCCATTTTCTCTCCATACATTCCTGCATCAGTCTTCAGCCTTTGGGTCCTGTTTCTATGACAGACATTTGTTGTAGAGCAGGGATTATGAAGGACTTACCTACCCTGACTTGGCAGAGTTAGGCTGTCGACTTCCCTGCTACCAAGTTTTGTCCTTTTTGGACAGAAGTCTGTCTGCTGTTGGTGCAAGGGGTTTTTTCATGCCAAGAGATAGGCTTGCCACTGATTCAACCATCTTACAGTGGAGGTTCTTCGATGCTTATCTTCTACTTGGAGTAGAATAGGGGGTGCTGTCAGGTGCTGATATGTCTCGATATCAAAAAAAAATCTTGATTTAAGATAACATCTTTGAATGCCATATTCTGCAGATCTCTTGGGGTTTTTGAAGATGCCCTATCCATCTCTTGTATTTAGATAAGCAAATGTTGCTTGTCTCTTAGCAACTTGGTTACTGGGTAGTTTAGAGAATATCTGTGATAGACTGTCATAGTAGCTAACAAAGTGACATGTTTGCATGACTAGGAGTTTGTTTTACTTAACTATCCAAGACCGTTTTAGATGATTGGTATCAAGAGGTCAGAGCTTCACATTTTATTTTTAAGTATCTCTAGGTATGATACCATTAGGAAGCGTTACCTTTAAATTTGTTTCAATATACAAAGATCTATTCAATTGTGGTTAAATATACTCTTAATTATGTATCAATATACAAAGATCAATGCCTATGTAGCCCAATACAATCTTAATATTACGTCCATATGCAAGGGACAATACCATTGTGGCCAACAATAATCTTAATTTTGTATCAATATACAAAGATCAATACCGATGTAATCCAATACAATCTTATTTTTGCACAATAAACAATGGTCAATACCACTTTAGCCAAATAAACTACAAATTTTGGATCTACATACAAAGGTATAAGGGCATATTCAATAATCTGCCCCTTCTTCTTGGACCTTCCTGTGCTATGTCTATATCTCATTTTTCTCAAGCCCCTGCACTCCTACATAGGAGAGGAAGAAGGATACAGAAAAGGAAAAGTAGGAAGTCCCTGGGGATAACCTCCAAATCCCATTAAGACAGGACCATTTATCAGCTAAATATTAGAGTTTTCAGTTATCCTTCAAATAACCAAAAAGAAGGGTGGAGAAACACTGGGGCTAACCTCCAAAACCCATTAAGACAGGACCATTTATCAGCTTGTAGTCTCTTCCCCTAAATATCAGAGTTTTCAGTTATCCTTCAAATAACCAAAAAGAAGGGTGGAGAAACACCTTCCCCACCCTCTGGGCATGGGACGTCGCTCTCTTAAAGTGACTTCCTGCTTATTTGGGTCGTAGTAGATCTGTTTGGGGCCCGAACCCAAATGGAAAAAATGGTTAAAAATGTTAGTACACTCCTTTTATGTTCAGTCCTTCTGTTCTCAGCTGTTTAGATGACCTAAGGGGTTTGTAGGCAGAAGCTGATCTTGCAGGCTTCCCTGAGGTTCCTGCCGGGGCACTGTGTAGAGCTGAACGGTCCCAGTGACATTGGATTGCTGTGGTGGTTTCAGGCCCCCGATGGAGACAGCTATTGAGGAAGTCTGCCAGGCAGAATCAACTGGGTCACTCGTCCTCCTTGGTGCCTGATTCTGCTCTCTGCTGAGCTTTCCACTGTCCTGCAGTCCCTGGGCTCCCGTAATGGACGCTTCGATTCTCTGGAATGATAAGAACAGAGCCCCGCCCCAATCCCAACCCTAGGACAATTGCCCTTTTTTTGGGGGGGGGGGCTGGGGGTGGGGGTGGCTAGGTAGAACGTCTCCTGAAGCAAATTTGGCCTTCTGACAACTTACAAAGCGTTATCTTTCAATCCGGGTTAAAGAAGAAATCATTCTGTCACCTTGGAACTAAACCAGCTCTAGTGTATATATTTTGAGGTCCCAAAGGACAATCTGCCTGCATCGAGAAGGCCTTTTGTAAGTAGCCTCCAAACCTAGGTCCCATCCCTCCAAATCCCATGTGTGTGTCTCTGAACTCTAATTATTGGGATCAGGGACCTGTGTTTCCCATCTGAAGGGATCAAAGATGTGTTCCACCACTCCTGGATCGAAGTCTTTCTCTATTTAGAGTTTGCCCTGCATCAGGCTGACCCTGAGCTCCGGGATCTGCCCGTTTCTGTCTCCAGTGTGCTGGGAGCTGGGACCAAGGGTGTACACTTCTTGAATGGTGGGACCAAGAGTATGCACCCTCACCACCCCGCTCCGTATGACTCCAGAATACATAAGACCACCAACTCTACGGTGCTCCCCCCCCTCCCCCCGGTCTCCGATGAAGTCAAAGGCAAGGGGTAATACCACAATTCTCTTGTATTTCACCTTAGCTCCACGTCTTCTCTATACCTGGAGGTCTGCAAAACCAGGCTGAATGGCTGTATCCTCTATTCCATTCAGAGTGTTTCAGCCCTGCCCCCTGCATCTTTTTTTTTTTTTTAGTTAATAAATTTATTTGTTTGTTGCTTCAGGTTACATCTTTATCATATTGTCCTCTTTTCCCGCTTCCCAGCCCCACCCTCCCATGCTCTACCCCCTGACCCTTCAGTCTTGTTCCTCTGGGGTGGAGTGTCCCTGCCTAACAGTCTCTCACCACAGATCAGGAGTCATATGAGGGCCAAGAGCCTCTTCATTAACCGGGGGCCTACGAGGCAGTACTGCCAGTGAAAGGTGTCTCCTTGCTACTGGGGGAATACTAAAAAAAAAAGACCAACAAACACACAAACCAACAAAAACAAAGAATATCAACAAAAAAAGAGAGGAAAAAGAGAAGGGAAAAGGAAAAAGAAAAAAGAAAAAAAGAAGGAAAAAGAAAAAGATAATAAAAAAAATTATGTCCATGTTCCTTTTGGTGTGTTGGTTGTAGTACAGATATCCTGTACGATATAGTTAAAATCCTAATATAAGTGAATAGATGCCATGTGCATCCTTCTGAGACTGGGTTAGCTCACTCAGGATGAGCTCCTCTAGATCCATTAATTTGATTGCAAATTGCATGATTTCATTGTTTCTGATAGCTGAGTAATATTCCATTGTATAGATGTACCACAATTTTTTAATCCATTCTTCAGTTGAGGGACATCTGGGTTGTTTCCTATTTCTAGCTATTACAAATAAGGAAGCTATGAACATAGATGAGGAGACTTCCCTATGTCTTTGTGAGAGGTCCTTTGGGTGTACACCCTGAAGTGGTATGGCTGGGTCCTGAGGCAAGGTTATTCCTAGATTTCTAAGACATCGCCAGACAGACCTCCATAGTGGTTGCACAAGCCTGCACTCCCACCAGCAATGGAGTAGGGTTCCCCTTTCTCCACACCCTCGCCAGCATGCGCTATCATTTGAGCTCTTTATCTTAGCCATTGTAACAGGTGTTAGGTGGAATCTCAGGGTCGTCTGGAGTTGCATTTCTCTGATGATTAAGGATGTTGAACATTTCTTCAGGTGTCTCTCAGCCCTTAGGGATTCCTCCTTTGTGAATTCTCTATTTAGCTCCATCTCCCATTTTTTGATTGGATTATTTGGTTTCTTGGCATTTAGTTTCTTGAGTTCTTTGTAGATTTTAGATAATAGCCCTCTATCAGATGTGGGGTTGGTGAAGTTCTTCTCCCAGTCTGTAGGCTGCCGTTTTGTTCGAATGACTGTGTCTTTTGCCTTACAGAAGCTTTTCAGTTTCATGAGGTCCCATTTATTGATTGTTGATCTCAGGTCCTGAGCTGTTGGTGTTCTGTTCAGGAAGTTGTCACCTGTGCCAATGAATTCGAGGGTTTCTCCTATTTTTCTTCTAGTATCTTTAGTGTGGCTGGCCTTATGTTAAGGTCTTTGATCCACTTGGAATTAAGTTTTGTACAAGGTGATAGTTATGGGTCTAATTTCATTCTTTCACAAGTGGACATCCAATTGGACCAGCACCATTTGTTGAAGATGCTGTCCTTCTTCCATTGTGCGGTTTTGGCTTCTTTGTCAAAGATTAGTTGGCAATAGGTGTGTGGATCCATGTTTGGGTCTTCAATTCGATTCCATTGATCCACTGGTCTGTTTCTATACCAGTAACATGCTGTTTTTACTACTGTTGCTCTGTACTACAGCTTGAAATCTGGGATGGTGATTCCTCCAGATGTTTTTTCATTGGACAGGATTGATTTAGTTATTCTGGGCTTTTTGTTGTTCCATATGAAGTTGAGAATAGCTTTTTCCAGGTCTATAAAGAATTGTGTTGGTATTTTGATAGGAATTGCATTAAATCTATATATTGCTTTTGGTAGGATAGCCATTTTTATTATGTTGATCTTACCTATCCATGAGCATGGGAGATCTTTCCATCTTCTAAAGGCCTCTTCCATTTCTTTCTTCAGGGGCTTGAAGTTCTTGTTATATAGGTCCTTTACATGCTTGGTTAGAGTTAACCCCAGGTATTTTATGTTGTTTGTGGCTATTGTGAAGGGGGTTGTTTCCCTTATTTCTTTCTCGGTATATTTGTTTGTTGTATAAAGAAGGGCTTCTGATTTTTTTGAGTTAATTTTGTATCCAGCCACCTTGCTGAAGTTGTTTATCATCTGTAAGGTTCTTTGGTGGGGTTTTTGGAGTCGCTTATGTATACTAACATATCATCTGTGAATAGGGATAATTTGACTTCTTCATTTCCAAGTTTTATCCATTTGATCTCCTTTAGTAGTCTTATTGCTCTAGCAAGGTCTTCAAGTACTATATTGAAGACATATGGTGAAAGTGGACATCCTTGTCTTGTCCCTGAGTTTAGAGGAAATGCTTCAAGCTTCTCTCCATTTAATTTGATGTTGGCTACTGGCTTGCTGTACATTGCCTTTATTATTTCTAGGTATGGTCCTTGTATGCCCGTTCTCTCCAGAACTTTTAGCATGAAGGGGTGTTGGATTTTGTCAAATGCTTTTTCTGCATCTAGCGAGATTATCATGTGGTTTTTTCTTTCATCTTGTTTATGTGGTGAATTACATTGATAGACTTTCGTATATTGAACCATCCCTGCATTCCAGGGATGAAGCCTACTTGATCATGGTGTATGATACTTTTGATGTGTTCTTGAATTCGGTTTGATAGTATTTTATTAAATATTTTTCCATCTATGTTCAGGAGGGAGATTGATCTGAAGTTCTCTTTCTTTGTTGGGTCTTTGTGTGGTTTAGGAATCAGAATGACAGTGTCCTCATAGAATGAGTTTGGCAGTGATCTTTCTGTTTCTATGTGGTGGAAGAGTTTGAAAAGTAATGGTGTTAGTTCCTCTTTGAAGGTCCGGTAGAATTCCGTGCTAAAGCCATCTGGCCCTGGGCTTTTTTTGGTTGGGAGATTATTAATGACTGTTTCTATTTCCTTGGGTGTTATTGGGCTGTTTAAGCTGTTAATTTGATTTTGATTTAGTTTTGGTAGGTGGAATTTATCGAGGAAATTGTCCATTTTGCTTAGGTTTTCAAATTTAGTGGAATATAGATTTTTAAAGTAATGCCCGAATATTTTCTGGATCTCCTCAATGTCTGTTGTTTATTCTACCTTATCATTTCTGATTTTGTTAATTTGGGTTCTTTCCCTTTGCCTTTTAGTTAATTTTGCTAGGGTTCTGTCTATTTTGTTGGTTTTCTCAAAGAACCACTCTTGGTATCATTGATTCTTTGTATAGTTCTTTTTGATTCTAAGTTGTTGATTTCAGCTCTAAGTTTGATGATTTCCTGCCTTCTGCTCTTTTTGGGAGTGTTTGTTTCTTTTTTTCCAATTCACCCAGCTTAGCTGTTAGTTCACTAATATGAGCTGTCACAATTTTATTTTTTGAAAGCACTTAGTGCTATGAACATTCCTCGTAGCACAGCTTTCAATGTATCCCATAGGTTTGGGTATGTTGTGTCTTCATTGTCGTTGGATTTTAAGAAGTCTTTGATTTCCTTCTTTATTTCTTCCCTGACCCAGTGGTCATCCAGTAAGGAGCTGTTCAATTTCCATGTGTGTGTAGGCTTTCTGTTGATTCTTTTGCTGTTGAAGACCAGCTTTATTCCGTGGTGGTCTGATAAGATACAAGGTGTTATTTCAATTTTCTTGTATCTATTGAGACTATCCTTGTGACCAACTATGTGGTCGATTTTGGAGAAGGTTCCGTGGGGTGCTGAGAAAAAGGTGTATTCCTTTGTGTTTGGGTGAAACGTTCTGTAGATATCTTTTAGGTCCATTTGGTTCATGATCTCTGTTAGACTCAATATTTCTCTGTTTGTCTTATGTCTTGATGATCTGTCCATTGTTGTGAGTGGGGTATTGAAGTCTCCCACTACTAATGTGTTGTGATCGACGTGCGCTTTAAGTTTTAGAAGTGTTTCTTTTACGAAAGTAGGTGCCTTTGTATTTGGGGCATAGATGTTCAGTATTGAGATTTCCTCTTGATGAATATTCCCTTTAATGAGTATATAGTGCCCTTCTTTGTCTTTCTTCATTAACTTCAGTTGGAAGTCTGTTTTGTTTGATATTAGGATGGCTACTCCAGCTTGCTTCCTGGGTCCATTTGCTTGGAAAACATTTTCCCAGCCCTTTACTCTGAGGCAGTGTCTATCTTTCGTAGTTAGATGTGTCTCTTGTATACAGCAAAGGAAGGGTCTTGCTTGCCGATCCACTCTGTAAACCTATGTCTTTTTATTCGGGAGTTGAGTCCATTGATGTTGATGGATATTAGTGACCTGGGGTTGTTATTTCCCATTAGTTTGGTATAGATGGTGATCCTGTGTCTCTTTTGGTTTAGTTGCTGAGGGGTTTTCTATTCCCTTTGTTTCTTGGGTGGAGTTTTCTTCTCTGGGTTGGGATTTTCCTTCTAGGATTTTCTGTAGGGCTGGGTTTGTGGGTAGATATTGTTTAAATTTGATTTTGTCATGGAATATCTTGTTTTATCCATCTATTTTGATACAGAATTTTACTGGGTAAAGTAGTCTGGCTGGGCACCTATGATCTCTCAGGACTTGTAATAAATCTGTCCAGGCCCTTCTAGCTTTTAAAGTTTCTGAGGAGAAGTCAAGTGTAATTCTGATGGGTCTGCCATTGTATGTGACTTGACCTTTTTCTCTTACAGCTTTTAATATTCTTTCTTTGTTCTGTACATTTGGTGTTTCAATTATTATGTGGTGAGAGGAGTTTCTTTTCTGATCTAATCTGTTTGGTGTTCTGTAAGCATCTTGGATTTTTATTGGCATCTCTTTTTTCAGGTTTGGGATGTTTTCCTCTATGATTATGTTGAAGATATTTCCTGGACCTTGGAGTTGGGAGTCCTCTCTTTCCTTTATACCTATAATTCTTAGATTCTGTCTTTTCATTGAGTCCTTGATTTCTTGGATGTTGTGTGTGAGAGATTTTTTAGCCTTCTCATTTTCTTTGGATGTTGTACTGATTTCTTCCATCGAATCTTCCATGCCTGAGATCCTGTCTTCCATCTCTTGCATCCTATTGTTGATACTCTCATCTGTAGTTCCTGTTCTCTTCCCTTGATTCTCCACTTCCTCTTTTAACTCTGACTGTGTTTTCTTTATTGTTTCCATTTCTATTTTCATGTCTTGAATGGTAGTGTTCGTTTTGTACATTTCCTTCTCCAGCTTGCTTGTTTTTGTATGAAAATCTTTCATAGCTTTTTCCTTTTCCTGTTCAAGCTCTGTTTCCTTGGCTTGGAGCTCTTTAATGGTGTTGTTCCTTGTTTTGACTTGTAAAATTGTGGCTTCTTTGAATTCCTTCATAGATTTAGGTTCTTCTTGCAGGGACTCTATCACTTTCCATAATGCAGAATTGTCAACGTTTTCACGTGTTTCTGTTGGTGTGTGGTCATCCAAATTGGATGAGCTAGGATAATTCTGCTTTGTTGGAGTCATATTACCTTGATTTCTTTTTTTTTTTTTTTTGACATTTGGCCATTGGATGCGTTTAGCTGTCTGTTTTCTGTGCTTGGAACCACAGTGGATGATTTGGTGCAGGGGACGAGTTACTTGGCTATCTGTCGTTGCTTACAGGGGGATTTCAAGGTCACTGTGGTTTTAATCGCCTGAGGCACTGTGAGCTGGTGCAGCCTATTCCCAGGTTGTGAGTAATGGACCAGGATTGTTTCACTGCTCCCAATTCAGACTTCCTTATGTTGCACTCTGAGGTATCAGCCTGTAATGGTTCTGATGGTATGGGCCTGTTTGCCCAGGCACAGATTCTGTGGGCTTTGTTTGTCGTCACGGAGGCTGACAGGGTCTGGCTCCACACCTAGTATGTCTGGATTTTCCAGAATACAGCTATGGTCCCGATTTCTGGTTTCTCACTAGGCTTCTCACCACAGGGCTGACCTCTGTGCCTGATTCCCTTCCTGTCTGTGCCGCCGCAGGTCCCCCTCCCTGGCTGCTAGGCCGTGGGTACCACAAGCCCCGGATCCTCCGGCAGCCTGAGTGGTCCTCTCGCCCCAGCAGCTCAGCCGTGGGTGCACGGATCCCTGGCCCCGCCAACGCCTGTCTCTCTCCCCAGTTGACCTGCCGTCGGTTAGCGGGGATTTGGCCCTGCCAGCCGGGTTCCCTCCCCAGCTGTGCTGCTGTAAGTGTGCGGGATTCAGCCCCTCCCGCCCTCCTTTGTGTTCCCAGCTTCCTGCGCTCTCTTGGAACCTCCCGCCCTCCACTTTGCCAGCGGCTGCGGACCACCCTCTGAGCCCCCTGTTTGTTCCTTGCTAAACCTTCCACTATCTTGCAAAGTTTTTTAAGTGGGTATAAGTTCTACCTGAGGTGTGGGGAGCCCAATAGGCCAGCGATCTATGGCCAAGTGGACCCTGATTCTGCCTGCTGTAAGTTGGGATCGATCTTACCAGGCACCTCTCCAAATGGTAGTTCCCGAATCCTGGGTTTAGTGGCTTCCGTGTCTGGAAGAGATGGGGAGAGCCTTGCCCTGGGACTTTTAACAGTCCCTTGGGAGCTGTGAGTGTTCCTGGGGGGGTCTAGCCCCTCCGGTTTTTGCACAGTGCCCAATCACTCTGTGTTTTTTATGGCTCTTTTTTCCCCTCATTCAAAATGCGTCAGTGTAGGTTGCCGCCATCTTCTCTCTAGCCACTAAAAATTTCTTAACTATTAATCCTATAAGTTCCTACAACCCCTTTTAACCTATCCACTATACCTATTGATAATTATTTTTCTAATCTTTTAGAATGATACAGTCTCTGGGGCAGGTCCTTAGTCATCAGGAACACAGTCTTTGTTGTAGGTTCTTTAACACATTCAGCAGTCCTTTTTCTGGATCTCTCAGATGCAGGTTCGTCAGGGTAAGTTGGTTATTGCAGTCTCACCTTAAATAAGGCTTCATGCTTTCTTCTCTGTGGGAGACTGCAGCCGTCTGCAAGCCAACTTACTTCTTTTGAATCAGGAACTCAGCTGCTCTGCCTCAGTCCTTAAAGCCAGGCACAATTTCCTTTAGGCCACTGTTCAGACAGATCAAACCCCTCTAGGCAAAAGCTGAGCCACAGGGTTTAGTCCTTGGCCTTTTGGTGTCTTACTCGGGCTTTCTTTGCTCACCAGCTTCTTTCTGCCTCAGGGAAATCTGGCCATCAAATGATGGCCAGCACTTTTTTCAGCAGGATTCTTGGAGCTTTCTAGCATCAGAGGCCTCTTCTCCTTCTGGGCTCCATGCACTGTCTTTAAATAGGAGGAACTCTGTTTCAGCTTAATTTGGGCTCCGCCCACTTAGCAGCTGAAAACAATGTCAGGCCAGATACTTTGTTTCTTCAAGTCCATTGAGTCTTTCCTGTTTTCCTGACTTCAACTTTGTTTTTCAGTCTATTGAGTCTTTCCTATTTTTCCTATTTTTAGTCCACATGCTGATAATGCTCTTCATGCCCCAAATTAAGAGACAGTATCAGAAACCCCTATATATTTTCTAAATCTAATTTATCTAACCCCCTACAGTATGTTATACCCTATAATATTCATAATTGTGGCTTAATTGTTCTTATTGTTTTGTATTGTATTTATTGTTATAAGAAAAAGAGTCTGCCTCTCTATTCCCCTTCTTGGCACTCTCCTTCTCCTCAGACATAGGAATGATAAAGAAAAAGGGACAGATTACTGAATATGCTCTTATATCTTTATATCTTTGTATATTGATACACAATTAAGAATATATATGGATACATTGGTATTGATCTTTGTATATTGATACAAAATTAAAGTTAACCCTTTTTAAGGTATTGTACCTAGGCAACACTTAAAAATGAAATGTGAAGTTTTGGCCTTTTGATAGAAACTGTCACAAACTGTTTAGGATAATTAAGAAATGCAAACTAATAATCATTTAACATGTCATTTTCTTAGGTACTAGCATAGTTTATCACCGATTTTTTTTCTAAGTTAACCAGAGATCAAGTTGCTAAGAAACAAGCAACATTTGCTTATCCAAATATATGGAGATAGATAGGCAGTCTTCAAAAACCTCAAGAGATCTGTAGAATATAGCATTCAAAGATGTTTTCTTAACCCAAGAATTTTTGATATTGAGACATGTCAGCTCCTGACAGCACCCCTTATTCTACTCCAGGTAGAGGATGAGAATTGAAGAATCTCCATTTGGAGATGGTTGCATTAGCAGCAAACTTGTCACTGGTTAAGAAAAATTCCTTTCAACTGTAGTCAGAATGCTGTCTGAAAGGACAAAACTTGGAAGGAGGCAAATCGACAGCCTAGTTCTTCCAAGACAGGGTAGGCAAGTCCTTTATAATTCCTGCTTTACAACTGGGCCAAGCGGGTGAAGATAGATGCTCTAATGCATGGAGAGAAATTGGGGACTGTCTAGGCAGCCAGTTGTCTGTCATTTCTTAGTTTTGGAAGCAACTGGCTCTCTACTTCCTGTATAATCAGATATATTTGTCCTTCTCAGGTCTCTGATGTGGTTGAAGACTACATAGTTATAATGTCACAATTAAATTTTAAGTTGTTTAGGAATTAAAAGGATGTTCTAGGTCTAAGAAGATGTCTTTAAGTTGGTAATGAAAGTTAGGATGGAAACTGAGTTAGCTATAGAACTTTAAACTCATAGAGATACATAGATAATAGAATATTGATATTAGTTACAAAATATGTATGGACTTGACATTAGGAATGTATGTTATACCTTATAAGTTTCATTATTGTGGCCTAATTATTGAAGAAAAAGAATTATGTGTTCTGAGAGAAAGGGGAGAGGTGGCAGAGTGGGACGGGGAGGGGGTAGAGTGAGGGGAGTGTGATGGAGATGTAACTTGAAGTAATAAATAAACATTAAAAAAAGAAAGAAAAAGAGCCTACTATTGGACTAGAAGGCAGAGCTGTTGGGGTGAAATAATACACCTTAAATTAAAAAACAATAACAATAACAACAAAAAAGCAGATAGGAGTGTGGAGCCAGGAACAGGGTAGAAGGTGGGATGGGAAGGAGAGGAGGGAGGGGACTTTGACTGAGATGTAACTTGAAGAAATAAATAAATGTTAAAAACAACAAAAGAAAGGACACTGACTGAGTTGTGAGAAAGGATTTTCCAGGCTGATGTCTACATCGGTATCCCTCTGATCCAGTTTGTTTGACTGCTCTGCATGGTCTGGCTCCTTGTTCTTATCCTTGGCTTTAGGAGAGATGAATTTCAACAGTATTTCCTGGAATGTACTATAGACTATATCTGGGAAAGTATAAAAAGAAAGCATGTGTGAAATTAAATAATAATATCTGCACTGTACACCCATGGAGTTGTTGTATGGGTAGATAAAACATTATCTGTAAAACTAAGGGGAATGGAAGCACATTTATCTGTGCACCACTAGACACTTCCTATCTATCAGGTCCCTGATTATGGTGACATAGTCAGGTGACACTGCTGTTTAAAAGGCTTGAGGCTCAGCATATGGTCCATTTCAGGCTTTTAATAAATACTGCTGAATGGAGAAAAAAAAATCATCTCTCCTGAGAAAGTTCTGCTAACGGGACACTCTCTTAATATTTAGCATGTTCCTATTTTCCTTTTTTTTTTTTTTTTTTTGCAATTGAAGACAGTTTTGAATTCCCATGTAGGTGTGTGGGTGCTGGGATTTGAACCCTGGTCCTTTGGAAGAACACTCAGTGCTCTTAACTGCTGAGCCATCTCTCGAGCCTCACTTAGCATGTTCTTACTGGCATTTATTTATTTATTTTCTGATCATGTGATTCTGAATTCAAAGCACCTTCCTTGGATCATTGCTTTCTTTTTTACACCCATGAATAAGAACACTAAAACTGAAGTAATGTTGTCTACAGCTTTAGACTGTAGTCTGCCCCATTTTTTTTCAGATCCTCAGATCACATGTCTCATAGACACAGATCTGTATAGACTGGTGAAAGTCGACAGCTATTTATGTAGTGATTCAATTTTTTCTGTCAGAAAATAAATAAAGAAGCATGTAAGGTATAGAGAAAATTTGAAACTGTGGGTAATGCTTAAAGGAATGAATGATAATTAGTGGCATCCCTGCTATGGAAATGCTCTCACAATTTATATTTATTTCTAGTTTTTTTCTGTGCAAAATATAATGAATTTATGAATAGTTCCTGTTATAATATAACTGTGCTTTGCACCCTCACTTTTTTGTTATTAAATAATATAAAAACAGTGGGAAGGGCACATATGCATACATGTGAGTAAATACTTACCTGACACAAAATGTAGTAAATGCCACTGAGCCGAACACCTAGTGTAATAGAGTACACCAGTAACTCTGATTTTCACTATAAATTTGCTTACATTTTATTTACATTTTACATAATATTTCAAGGGATTTTTTAAAAAAAATCATCCTGCTGGAAAAATGTCTCTCATTTTTAAAGTAAATTTTTAGGAAAGCTAGAAAACCAATGATAGCATTTGTCATTCACTGGAGCTGGTAAGCTCTCTCTTAACCTTTCTCTAAAAATCTTTTCAAAACTGCTTATAGGAGGCATTAAAACTTTTGCCTTTGAGATTGTTGGGAGATATGTCTTCTCTGGTGTATATTCAGTTAGTTCTAGGCTAACTAGCTAACAATTTTTATGACCATAGTAAAATTGCAACAAAGTCTTAGTTGGCTTTAATTTTTTGGATAGCACTACAGGCTCATATTTGGAAAGATAAATCTAGATTCTAAATATCTTTTCTTTTCCACAGGAAGTTTGGAAAATTTACCATGAAAAAACTACTCCAAGTGAGAACCCTGCCACATACAACAGAAACAGAATGATCTACATGTAGGGCAACTTGCTGGCAGGCTTTTTTTCCCTCAGAAATAAGCATTCACAACAAACACTGTATTTTAAGCAATTCTGCTGCTAGCTGGCCCTTGGCTTCATGGTAAGTTTTCAGTACAGTCCTTCAGTGGAAAAGTGCCACTGACTAGTGACATATTGACCAAGGAAAGTGATGGCTCAACACACATTAGAAAATTACAAAGGGAAGGAGTCAGGACATCCAAGGTGAAATTAAAGCCTAGGTGTGATTCTATCCAGTGCATCTCATATATTAAAGCCCTTGTATGAAATTACTAAGATATATAATGTATTCTCAGATATATTTAATTTTAAGCCCAAGTTATGTATATTTCTGTCTTTTTTATTTGTGGCTGCACAAAATTATTTCCACTTACCATTTCAATGAGTTCCTTAAAGGAGTTCACAGGCATGTTATAACCAAAATATTCCCTCTAGTTTATCTTACCTAGTCTTCCTTTCACATTTCCATTTCTGTTGTCTACAAAGGCACCAGATGTCACTAGCTGTTTCTTATCCAGGTCTGGTTTTAGTATCATTTATATCTCAAGATTTCAATTTTTCCCTCTAGTTATGCTTTTGTCTTTGTGGGTCTTACAAATCTTTTTGCTGGCTTCTAACTATTGATTGTCTTACAACTTCCAAATATTTTCATAAAAGCAAGCAAATAAATACATAAAAGTTAAAATAAAACAAAGAAAGCTAATTTTAGTTTTACTTTTTTATGGACTTCCAATCCTTGTGCTCAAGTTCAGTTTATGAAGCAAATATTAGAAGAGAAACCAAAGTTTTATAAATTTCTGCATATGATAGCAAATGAATCTTATTTGTGCTGCCCCAGGTTTCATATATAATAGTGTCCAGTTCAGGTATACAAACAGAAAGGAGAGCAGGAAGAATTGTTTTTTTTTCAGAACTGACATCACCTAGGATGCAGATCTACAAACTGTTCTTTCATCTAGTATTTATCAGGTGACCCTTATCTTCTCATGAAGTCTTCATTCTGGAAAGGTTGATATAAGCAAGTAAGGAAATATGGAAATTTGAGACTTTCATGTTGATATAATTAAAGAATAAAAATAAATGTTATAGATAACTGGGAGAGAGAAATCAAACCACTTATATAGATTCCACAAGAAAGAGTGATCAACAAGGGAAAAAATAGTGATATAGTGGAAGATAGATCAAGAAATAATGTCCCAGGGAAAGGGGATGTCTTGTAAAATTAGCAATAGAATGAAAACAGTTGAGCCGAGCAAACATTTCCTGAAGAAACACAGAAAACAGATGAAGTCAAATAAGACCCAGAAACAAGTTGGTCTGGACACAGTAACATAATTACATGTTCCTGCAGGATTGTAATGGAGTCAATGTATAGTCAATAACTTTACAGGTGTTCTGCTCACTCTTTTGAAGATAGCAACATGTCCATCAACATGTCCAGGGGAGATTCAGTGTAATGACACAGGACAGAGTGGGCATCAGAGGATGTGAATTTGTGCAGAAAGGATTCATGAGCATCTGGAGGTACTCACATTTTTAGGTTAATATTACTGTTGTGGCTGTAAGTATTAAATCTGGTGGGTCTGTAGATTTGGAGAAAGTAATAAGATGGATTTGCTCTTTCAGCTTATGAAACATCCTATATTAGATCCAGAAAGGTAAAGAGACACAAATAAACACAGTAGAGTTACAGTATTTGAGTAGTAATAAAAACCTCTTATGTCAAAAGTACTCATATCTTTAAAAAAAGTTTTAAATGATATTATTAGTTTATATGTATGAGTGTTTTTGCTAACAGGTATAGATAGATGTGCAGCCTATGTGCACCTGGTACCCTCAAGGGCCAGAATCCTTTGGAAGTGGAGTTACAGATGGTTGTGAAGTACCATGCTGGTGCCAGGAACTGAACTCAGTTCCTCTAGAAAAGCAGCCCTTCCACACCAATCCTTTTACATCTACCTTAGAATAACAAAACACGCATCAAACTATTTTAAACAAAGAAGTTTCTGGAAATTTTTTTTACAAATGCTTACTTTTTACCTAACTAAAAATCTACTCTATGTTTTATTTCTTTAACTACTTTTCTGTTGAATGTTTCTGTGACTAGGCTATAAATTACAGCATGAAAGCCTCTGGCAGAGAACCACAGCATTGTCTTTGGTGAGTAATACCTCGTTTTCTTGGTCATGAACCAAATGGAATGTTATGTTTAAATATGAAAATGATGTAGAGAAAATCCTGAGATGATAAAGTCAAGACTATCAGAAGGCAAAGAAACTCGTTTGAATTTGACAGTTTAAGACTGATTTATTAATGAGTTAATTTTGGCACACTGACTTATGAGCAGTACATCATTTGTATAATTCATCACCAATAAAGTCAACTGGATAAAATTGAACCTTTGTGACTGTAATATTGGGTTATTTCTGTTAAATAGCTTTCTACTTTTTGTCTGAGTCAGAACAGAGCTAATACCAGGTGAGTCAGGAATATATATATATTGTATAGTCTATTATAATATATGTAGTATTTTGGCATTGTGAGAAAAAAATGGAAGATCACTATGGAGTGCCTATTTAAATAATATGCAACATGAGTTCCATTATCCTACAAAGATGAAGACAATAGTTGTTGCTCTCATTTTGTGTTCACAGATTATAGGACAAAAGTTAGAAACAACAAGATGGTATTGCAAACACTATGGTAAATATCAACTGAGGAACCAACAGACTGTAGAATAGATAAAAACTCCTTTATATATATATATATATATTTACATCATTAAATAATTTTCCTTTTTACAACAATCTTCTTTTCTGAGGAGTATGAGTCATTACATATTTCCTACACATAATCTACAGATTATGGATGAAGAGCTTTCATTTGAGGAAAAAGGCAAAAGCAGCTGACACTGAAATGGAAGTAATGACTATAACAAGAACCTGGAAACACGCTTAATAGCATCTTTGTCAATCAAGTATTAAGTCAATGATGTGTTTTTATTTCGTCACTATTAGAAAAATGTGTTTCATTAAAACAACAAGAACAATTGACTAGAATGATAATATTAATTAAAAATATATGAGCTCTTTAGGTTTCCTGAATCAAGCAGAGTACAAAAAAAAAAAAACATGGTATTTGAAAGACTAACAGGAAATAATTTAGTAATATGTAGTATTCACCTTCCAGAGGATGAGGGTAATTTGATAAGTTGGCCTGTCACAGGAACATGCTGAGCATATGACTTCCTGATGACTGTGGAATTTTAAAATTAATTAAAATGAGTGGGAGAATGAAGCAGTGTACACCTTCTGTTATAATATAAAGGCATTAAAGCAGACACGCTCAAGAGCCTGTGGCCAAGCTCAAGAGAGTTAGCTGAATAAAGATGGGCAAGTCTCCATCATTCAACACATTAACTAATTGTACAGTCTTAGGACAAGCATAATCAACTTTCAGGATGATTTGATACAGAATAAATGTGATTCTAAAGTTATGAATGTAGAATGTCCGTTAAAGTGAGGCCTAAGGACAAATGGTCCTTTGACCTTGATTCAACTTAGCTCCTAATACTATGATCTTAATGAATATTGACTTCAGAGAGTCACTGACATACAGAAAAAAAAAAAAGACACACCAAACAGAAGACTTCATTTTAAACTTCTTGTATTTTTATAACTTGCAAAAAATAATTTACTCAACTTACATAGTTTGGCTAGCAAAGACTATTGTATAAACAGATGTCTGCTACATATTGAACAGTGTTTCAATTATATTAATTCCTTGAAAACAGAGATCGTCTTCTTGCTTAAATACTGAACACCAGGAGATGTCTTTACCTGTGTGCATAGGGTGATTTAGATGAGGGGAATAGAGAATTTGCTTGGATAGTCCCTTCTGTGATACAACAGCCTACATAAGGAAGTATTTTCCTTGGAATGTTTTCCCATAAGTCCTGGTACTTTAATGTACATCTGTGGATGATACATCAGAATGATGCGGAGAAGCCAGTCCAGGAACACATCATCATTGATTCTATTTATACTACCCCCTCTCCATTTTTTTTGTTATATATTTTTCATTGCTTAAATCACTTCTTATTTTTTTCTTCCTGTTATTGAAAATACATTTTTCTCCCATGATATATCCTGATTACAGTTTTACATCCTACCCAACTCCTCCACATCTCCCCTTCAATCTTTATTCACCACCTGTCTATCATGCATCAGAAAACAAGCAGGCTTCTATGGAATAATAATAAAATAAATTAAAATAAAATATAATAAGATAAAACAAAAACTAGCACATCAGAACTGGGAAAAACAAACAAACAGAAGGAAAAGATCCCAATAGAAGGCACAAGAAACAGTGGCCCATTTTGTACAAACACTCAGTAATTTTGTAAAAACACTACTGGAAGACATAATATATTCACAGAGGACATTTTTAAGAAGTCTTTCCCTGTGCCAATGAGTTCAAGGCAATTCCCCACTTTCTTTTCTATCGGGTTCAGTGCATCTGGTTTTATGTTGTGGTCTTTGATCCATTTGAATTTGAGTTTTGTGCAGGGTAATAAAGACAGACCTATTTGGAACCTCCTTCATATAGCCCTCCAGTTTGACCAGCACCATTTGCTGAAATTGCTTTCCCCCCAGTATGTATTTCTGACTTAATTATCAAAAATCAAGTGCTCATAGGTATGTGGATTTAACTTTTATCATCCTGATGTAACTACTGTCTCAGAGGCTTACTGCTGAATAAGATCACCCTTTCTAGCCCTTTCTGAATTCTCACTGGATGGCTGTTCCAGCCCAAAATCCTCTTCAAGCTGACTGATTCAAACTTGCTTCTCTTGGCTTCTGACTGAATTGCTCTGCTTGACATCAAGCTAATTCTGGCAATTTGTTCTAACTCTTCATAGTAATAGGGATTATACAAAGTAAATGGAATTGTTATAAACTATCCTATGCTATTACTATAGGGGTCTTTTCCTATGAGGAAATAATTCTAATTTAATCTTAGCTATAAGAAATTAACATTACTCTCTTGTTTTCTCATTTACCCTATTCATTTTAACATGTATAGGCAAATTAATATATGCTTCTTTTTAAGAATTAGTAATAGGGAAATGTTGACACAGGTAAATAATAAACTACTTCATACCTTAAAAAATAATGCATTACTCACGCCACAGAGGATTTACTGTATTTAGAAATTTTCTTCCAACTAATTAGTTTTATAGTTCACAATTTTGTCTCACATTAAAACCCTTCTTGAAAAAAATACATATGACCACCCACAGAGACCCTTACTTAATGAGTTAGGAGAGGAAATAGTGCCTGTTTTCTAAAAGGTCCTCCAATTGGCATGAGTGGCCAAGCAAGAGCTGACATTCATTACACTGGAACCTTGAAGAAGCCAGTGCTTGTCTGTTCAACATGGGTGGAATATGTTGAAAAAAAAAAAAAAAAAAGAAACCAATGAATTCCCTACCACTAAAGTTAAAGACCAACCTTGGCCCATGCTGTGGAATTATCAGACTGGAAACCTTTTTTCAAAAACTGACTGTTGAAATTGCAATTTAATTATCAATTGTAATTATTAATAAGTATAAACTATAAGATTAGGCTGGCAGAGCAGCTAGTGGGCTTGTGGGAGGCTGGCAGGCATGACCCACCTTAACTGGCAGCCTGACTTGTCCTGGGCCAAAAGCCCTGGACCAAGGATGGCTTTTGCCACCTGCAACCTAAATTCTATTAACTAATATCTTCATTAATAACTATAAGTTGTTATATTAGGCCAGCAGAACAGCTGGCAACTTGGTGGGACAACAACAACAAGGCTTATTTTGCCTTAGACGTCTGTATGCCTGGAGGGACGACCTGGTGGTCGGGTCTGGCAGTGAGGCTAGCAGGGTAGCTGCTGGATACTTATTAATAACAATAAGCTATTATATTAGACCAGCAGAATTGCCAGCATCCTGGAAGAATAGTCACCAGAGTTCATCGAGAGGCTGATGGCTTAGATTGATTGGACTGGTAGGCCACTGTGGTCCTTTTCCCAATAATTAAATACATCAAGACCTTTTAATGTTTCAACACTTAGCCCTTAGCTGGGCAGACTCTCATCTAGCTAATCTAAGTTAACCCAGACCATTTAATCCCAAACAGCCATGTGGCCTGTTTTTACCTTCCAGAGCTCTCATATACGTTTGTCTGCTTCTGTATCTTCTGACAGAAAGAGGATTCCTTTCTGTAAAACACAGGGTTCCTGTTTCCATCTCAGGAAGTCCCACCTTCCTATACTCTTTATGCCCAGTTAATTGGCCATCAGCGACTTTTATTAACCAATCAAGAGAATGCCTCAGAAGGGGTGGTAACCAGATCTCAGCATTGAAATTAACCTATCAGAAATAGGATATTAAACTTTCCTCCAATAGATTGTAATGCTGGGGAAAGCAGTATTGATGAAGAAATCCTAAGTTGTCTTGATGTTTGATTGTTATTTTAATTGAAATCCAAGGACAGATAAGAGGATAGGCAATTTAAGATGTCATCCTGTTCTAAAACTGTATAGTCATAAATAAGTTTTATGTATGAGTAACTGTGAATAACCACAGATGAATTATAATAGTATGAGGAAAAATACAAAACTGAATAATTAACTGTATTGCCCAGATTGAATAAATTTAGGAAATATAACTATTTTTATAATTCAAATACAAAAATGCTCATAGTTATTAAAAATCATCTGTACACAACATTGAGGATAAATAGATACTGTCTTTAAGTTAGTAGTTTTGTTTTAAAATAACAGACATATAAACACTCCCAAGGATATAAGTAAACATGTAGTTGAGTGGGTTATTTTAAGACAACCATTACTGTAATTAGCAACTGGGTTACAACATAAAACTTTCCAAGGATGGGGAAATGGCTCAGTCAGTAAAATGCCACTCTGCAAGTGGATCACCAGAGTTAAGATCTGCGGTGCTCACATAAAGCATGAAGTATCTGTAACGCCAGAACAGGGAGACAGTAGAGAGGAAATAGACAGGTCTGCAGAGTTCCTTTACCACCCAGACTTGCCAATTTTTTTTTTGGCTCCAGGATCCCTGAAATCCCTTGTCTCACAAGACAAGAATGAAAATAATCAAGGAATATGCTCAATGCCAATCTCTGGCCTCCACATGCACAAGTATTTTAACACACACATGTGCACAAACACTAATATGCACAAACAATATACCACACATATATACACAACAGCATTCCAAGCAAGCTTATCTTTTTGCTCACCTCAATAACAAACGTAAACAAGTCCCCTCCCCTCTCATACACAGCATCGTATTATAATAATCACTTTCTTACATCTTTAACGGTCCTGCCACTGCAATGTGCCCATGTAGGGAACATTGCAGCATCCCTGAAACAAGCATAGTGAACTTTCAATATTTTCATCTCCACTACTTTCATTCATTTCATTATTTACACTTTAACCGGAAAAGATCCTGCACCCACTGACCATGGACTTTCTCACACTAATATTTCACAGATTAGAAGGTCATTGTCCATATTGTTGGATTGACATTCCTTCTACATTTCCTGGAAACTGGTAGTTGTGTCTTGATACTAGATTAGACTCAGTTTCTACCTGTTTGGCGAGACTGTCCTTCAGAAGGAGCGTCAAGTCTAGTCATGTCTTTGTAGTGAGGATGTCAGCAGTTGCTTCAGATGCTCAAAGTGTAGATCCAACAAGAGGTAGAAGAATTGTCATACATAACGTTACCATTAACTTAAAACTGAGAACTTCTGTAAGGGAACTCCTTGAATCTCCTTAAGCAGTGGAATAGAGGGGATGAATGCTAGAAATCTTTTTTTTTTTTTATTAAATACTTTACTTTTTTTTTCTTCAAGTTACATCTCAGTCACAAACCCTTCCCTATTCCCCCTTCCTGTCCCACACTTCCACCCTCTTCCCCCCAACAGCTTCCCCTTTCAGTCCAACAAATGATTCCTTCTCTTATAACAGTAAATACTATACAAAACAGCAGAAATAAATATGCCACATTTATGAGAGATACATGGCCCAGTATACCTTCTCAATGTCCAGTTCATACATATTTGGCCCCTGACTTTAACAATCTACCATCTAACCAGCTCCATGAATTTAAAGTTCTATAACTGACTTAGCATTCATACTAACTAGCATCACTATTATAACTATCTTCTTAGATATAGAGTGCCCTCATGATTCCTAAACAATTCAAAATTTAATTATGAGACTCTAGCTATCTATTCCTCAACCACCTCAGAGACCTGAGAGGGATAAATATATCTGATTATATAGGAAGTGCAGGGCCTGCAGCTTCCAATACTAAGAAATGACAAACCAGTGACTGCCTGGAGAGTTCCCATTTTCTCTCCATACATTCCAGCATCAGTCTTCAGCCTTTGGGTCCTGTTTCTCTGACAGACATTTATTGTAGAGCAGGGATTATGAAGGACTTACCTACCCTGTTTTGGCAGAGTTAGGCTGTCAACTTCCCTGCTACCAAGTTTTGTCCTTTTTGGACAGCAGTCTGTCTGCAGTTGAAGCAAGGAGTTTTTTCATGCCAAGAGATAGGTTTGCCACTAATTCAACCATCTCACACTGGAGATTCTTCGATGCTTATCTTCTACTTGGAGTAGAATAGGGAGTGCTGTCAGGAGCTGATATGTGTCGATATCAAAAAAAAATCTTAATTTAAGACAACATCTTTGAATGCCATATTCTGCAGATCTCTTGGGGTTTTTGAAGATGCCCTATCCATCTCTTGTATTTAGACAAGCTAATGTTGCTTGTCTCTTAACAACTTGATTACTGAGTAGCTTAGAGAATATCTGTGATAGACTGTCATAGTAGCTAACAAAGTGACATGCTTGCATGACTAGGAGTTTGTTTTTCTTAACTATCCTAAACAGTTTAAGACGGTTTGTATCAAGAGGCCAGAGCTTCACATTTCATTTTTAAGTATCTCTAGGTACGATACCATTAGGAAGCGTTACCTTTAATTTTGTATCAATATACAAAGATCTATTCAAATGTGGCTAAATATACTCTTAATTTTGTATCAATATACAAAGATCAATGCCTATGTAGCCCAATACAATCTTAATATTACGTCCATATACAAGGGTCAATACCGTTGTGGCCAACTATAATCTTAATTTTGTATCAATATACAAAGATCAATACCGATGTAGTCCAATACAATCTTATTTTTGCACAATAAACAATGGTCAATACCACTTTAGCCAAATATACTACTAATTTTGTATCAATATACAAAGGTATAAGGGCATATACAATAATCTGTCCCTTCTTCTTGGTCTTTCCTGTGCTATGTCTATGTCTCATTTTTCTCAAGTCTGTGCACTCCTACATAGGAGAGAAAGAAGGATAAAGAAAAGGGAAAGAAGGAATACCTTGGGTCTCACCTCCAAAACCCATTAAACAGGAACATTTAACAAATTGTAATCTCTTCCCCTAAATAACAGAGTTTTCAGTTATCCTTCAAATAACCAAAAGGGGGGGCGGAGAAACATGTTCCCCACCCTCTGGGCATGGGACGTCGCACTCTTAAAATGATTTCCTGCTGATTTGGGTCGTTGTAAACCTGTTTGGGGCCGAACCAAA
The DNA here is from genome assembly GCA_907164525.1 of Lophiomys imhausi. Classification (NCBI taxonomy): domain Eukaryota; kingdom Metazoa; phylum Chordata; class Mammalia; order Rodentia; family Muridae; genus Lophiomys; species Lophiomys imhausi. The sequence goes on along the minus strand of CAJQZJ010032367.1, from coordinate 4,851,958 downwards.
ATGGAAAAATGGTTAAAAATGTTAGTACAATCCTTTTTTGTTCAGTCCTTCTGCTCTCAGCTGTTCAGATGTCCTAAGGAGTTTGTAGGCAGAATCTGATCTTGCAGGCTTTACTGAGGTTCTGGCTGGGGCATTGTGCAGAGCTGAACGGTCTTAGCGATATTGAATTGTTGTGGTTGTAGGCTTTTGATGGAGACAGCTATTGAGGGAGTCTGTCAGGCTGAATCAACTGGGTCACTCGTCTTCTTTGGTGTCTGATTCTCTTTTCTGCTGAGGTTTCCGTTGTCCAGTTCTCCCTGGGTTCCTTTAATGGATGCTTTGATTATCCTGGAAAGATAAGAACAGAGCCCTGCCCTAATCCTAATCTGGGACAATTACCCTCTTTTTTTGGGGGGAGGGGGAGCTAGGTAATATTTCTCCTGAAGCAAATTTGGTTTTTTGACAGTATATAAGGTGTTATTTTTCAATCTGGGTTAAAGAAGAAATTATTTTGTTATTTGGAGCTAAACCAGCTTTAGTGTATATATTTTAAGATCTCAAAGGACAATTTGTTTGTATTGAGTAGGCCTTTTATAAATAGCTTTTAACCATAGGTCCTTCCAAATCCTATGTGTGTGTCTCTGCATTCTAATTATTGGGATCAGAGACCTGTGGTTCCCATCTGAAGGGAATAAAGATGTGTTCCACCACTCCTGGATCGAAGTTTTTCTCTATTTACAGTTTGTTTTTTTTATCAGGCTGACCTTGAGCTCTGAGATCTGCCTGTTTCTGTGTCTAGTGTGTTGGGATTAAGGGTGTACTCTTCTTGAATGATGGGATTAAGGGTGTGCACCCTCACCACCCTTCTCCTTGTAGCTCTAGAATTTATAAGACCACAAACTCTACGGTGCTCCTCCCATCTCTGCTGAAGTTAAAGGCATGGGTTAACACCACATTTCTCATGTATTTTACCTTAGCTCTAAGTTTTTTCGACACTTGGAGGTTTATAAAACCAAGTTGAACGGCTGTATCCTTTATTTTATTTACAATGTTTTAACATTGTTACCTGCTTTTTTTTAATTAATAAATTTATTTGTTTGTTGCTTCAGGTTACATCCTTAACATATTGTCCTCTTTTCCCGCTTCCCAGCCCCACCCTCCCATGCTCTACCCCCTGACTATTCCGTCTTGTTCCTCTGGGGTGGAGTGTCCCTGCATAACAGTCGCTCACCACAGATCAAGAGTCATATGAGGGCCAAGAGCCTCTTCATACACCGGGGGCCTACGATGCAGTACTGCCAGTGAAAGGTGTCTCCTTGCTATGGGAGGAAAACTAAAAAAAGACCAACAAACACACAAACCCACAAAAACAAAGAACAACAACAAAAAAGAGAGGAAAAAGAAAAAGGAAAAGGAAAAAGAAAAAGAAAAAGAAAAAAAAAGGAAAAGGAAAAAGAAAAAGAAAAAAAAAGTTTATGTCCATGTTCCTTTTGGTGTGTTGGTTGTAGTACAGATATCCTGTACGATATAGTTAAAATCCTACTATAAGTGAATAGATGCCATGTGCATCCTTCTGAGACTGGGTTAGCTCACTCAGGATAGGCTTCTCTAGATCCATCCATTTGGTTGCAAATTGCATGATTTCATTGTTTCTGATAGCTGAGTAATATTCCATTGTATAGATGTACCACAGTTTTTTAATCCATTCTTCAGTTGAGGGACATCTGGGTTGTTTCCAATTTCTAGCTATGACAAATAAGGCTGCTATGAACATAGATGAGGAGACTTCCCTATGACTCCGTGAGGAGTCCTTTGGGTGTATATCCAGAAGTGATATGGCTGGGTCCTGAGGCAAAGTTATTCCAAAATGCTAAGATCTCCAGACAGACCTCCATAGTGGTTGCACAAGCCTGCACTCCCACCAGCAATGGAGTAGGGTTCCTCTTTCTCCACACCCTCGCCAGCATGCCCTATCATTTGAGCTCTTTATCTTAGCCATTCTGACAGGTGTGAGATGGAATCTCAGGGTCGTCTTGAGTTGCATTTCTCTGATGATTAAGGATGTTGAACATTTCTTCAGGTGTCTCTCGGCCATTAGAGATTCCTCCTTTGTGAATTCTCTATTTAGCTCTGTCTCCCATTTTTTGATTGGATTATTTGGTTTCTTGGCATTTAGTTTCATGAGTTCTTTGTAGATTTTAGATAATAGGCCACTATCAGATGTGGGGTTGGTGAAGATTTTCTCCCAGTGTGTTGTTTGCCGTTTTGTTCGAATGACAGTGTTTTTTGCCTTAGAGAAGCTTTTCAGTTTCATGAGGTCCCATTTATTGATTGTTGATCTCAGGTCCTGAGCTGTTGGTGTTATGTTCAGGAGATTGACACCTGTGCCAATGAGTTCGAGGGTTTCTCCTACTTTTTCTTCTAGTATATTTAGTGTGGACGGCCTTATGTTAAGGTCTTTGATCCACTTGGATTTAAGTTTTGTACAAGGTGATAGGTATGGGTCTAATTTCATTCTTTTACAAGTGGACATCCAGTTGGACCAGCACCATTTGTTGAAGATGCTGTCCTTCTTCCATTGTGCGGTTTTGGCTTCTTTGTCAAAGATTAGTTGGCAATAGGTGTGTGGGTCCATGTTTGGGTCTTCAATTCGATTCCATTGATCCACTGGTCTGTTTCTATACCAGTACCATGCTGTTTTTATTACTATTGCTCTGTAGTACAGCTTGAAATCTGGGATGGTGATACCTCCAGATGTTTTTTTTATTGTGCCGGATTGATTTAGCTATTCTGGGCTTTTTGTTGTTCCATATGAAGTTGACAATAGCTTTTTCCAGGTCTATAAAGAATTGTGTTGGTATTTTGATAGGAATTGCATTGAATCTATATATTGCTTTTGGTAGGATAGCCATTTTTATTATGTTGATCCTACCTATTCATGAGCATGGGAGATCTTTCCATCTTCTAAAGACCTCTTCCATTTCTTTCTTCAGGGGCTTGAAGTTCTTGTTGTATAGGTCCTTTACTTGCTTGGTTAGAGTTACCCCCAGGTATTTTATATTGTTTGTGGCTATTGTGAAGGGGGTTGTTCCCCTTATTTCTTTCTCGGTGTATTTGTTTGTTGTATAAAGAAGGGCTTCTGATTTTTTTGAGTTAATTTTGTATCCAACCACCTTGCTGAAGTTGTTTATCAGCTGTAAGAGTTCTTTGGTGGAGTTTTTGGGGTCGCTTATGTATACTAACATATCATCTGCGAATAGGGATAATTTGACTTCTTCATTTCCAATATTTATGCCTTTGATCTCCTTGAGTTGTCTTATTGCTCTAGCAAGGACTTCAAGTACTATATTGAAGAGATATGGTGAAAGTGGACCTCCTTGTCTTGTCCCTTAGTTTAGAGGAAATGCTTCAAGCTTCTCTCCATTTAATTTGATGTTGGCCACTGGCTTGCTGTATATTGCCTTTATTATTTCTAGGTATGGTCCTTGTATGCCCGTTCTCTCCAGAACTTTCTTTATTGTTTCTATTTCTATTTTCATGTCTTGTATGGTATTGTTCATTTTGTACATTTCCTTCTCCAGCTTACTTGTTTTTGTCTGAAAATCTTTCATTGCTTTGTTTTTTTCCTGTTCAAGCTCTGTCACCTTGGCTTGGAGCTCTTTAATGGTATTGTTCATTGTTTTGGCTTGTAAAATTGTGGCTTCTTTGAATACCTTCATAGATTTAAGTTCTTCTTGAAGGGACTCTATCACTTTCCATAATGCAGAATTGTCATCATTTTCATGTGTTACTGTAAGTGTGAGGTCATCCAAATTAGATGAGCTAGGAAAATTCTGCTTTCTTGGAGTCATATTTCCTTGATTTCTATTTTTTCTTGGACCTTTGGCCATATCGATGTGTTTAGCTGTCTGTTCTTTTCGTTTTCTTCCCTGACCCAGTGGTCATCCAGTAAGGAGCTGTTCAATTTCCATGTGTGTGTAGGCTTTCTGTTGATTCTTTTGCTGTTGAAGACCAGCTTTATTCCGTGGTGGTCTGATAAGATACAAGGGGTTATTTCAATTTTCTTGTATCTGTTGAGGCTGTCTTTGTGTCCAACTATATGGTCGATTTTGGAGAAGGTTCCGTGGGGTGCTGAGAAAAATGTGTATTCCCTTGTGTTTGGGTGAAACGTTCTGTAGATGTCCTTTAGGTCCATTTGTTTCATGATCTCTGTTAGACTCAATATTTCTCTGTTTGGCCTCAGTCTTGATGATCTGTCCATTGTTGTGAGTGGGGTGTTGAAGTCTCCCACTACTTATGTGTTGTGATCGACGTGCGATTTAAGATTTAAAAGTGTTTCTTTTACAAAAGTAGGTGCCTTTGTATTTGGGGCATAGATGTTCAGTATTGAGATTTCTTCTTGATGAATATTCCCTTTAATGAGTATATAATGCCCTTCTTTGTCTTTTTTCATTAACTTCAGTTGGAAGTCTGTTTTGTTTGATATTAGGATGGCTACTCCAGCTTGCTTCCTGGGTCCATTTGCTTGGAAGACCTTTTCCCAGCCTTTTACTCTGAGGTAGTGTCTATCTTTGGTAGTGAGATGTGTTTCTTTTATGCAGCAAAGGGACGGGTCTTGCTTGCATATCCACTCTGTAATCCTGTGTCTTTTAATTCTGGAGTTGAGTCCATTGATGTTGATGGATGTTAGTGACCTGGGGTTGTTATTTTCCATTAGTTTGGTATATAGGTAATGGTCCTGTGCCTCTTTTGGTTTAGTTGTTGAGGGGTTTTCTATTCCCTTTGTTTTCTTGGGTGAAGTTTTCTTCTCTGGGTTGGAATGTTCCTTCTAGGATTTTCTGTAGGGCTGGGTTTGTGGGTAGATATTGTTTAAATTTGAATTTTGTCATGGAATATCTTTTTTTCTCCATCTATGTTGATAGAGAGTTTTGCTGGGTATAGTAGTCTGGCTGGGCACCTATGATCTCTCAGGACTTGTAGGATATCTCTCCAGGCCCTTCTAGCTTTTAAAATTTCTGAGGAGAAGTCAGGTGTAATTCTGATGGGTCTGCCATTGTATGTGACTTGACCTTTTTCTCTTACAGCTTTTAGTATCCTTTCTTTGTTCTCTACATTTGGAGTTTCTATTATTATGTGGCGAGAGGAGTTTCTTTTCTGATCTAATCTGTTTGGTGTTCTGTAAGCCTCTTGGATTTTTACTGGCATCTCTTTATTTAGGTTTGGAAAGTTTTCTGCTATGATTTTGTTGAAGATATTTCCTGGACCATGGAATCGGGAGTCTTCTCTTTCCTCTATGCCTATAATTCTTAGGTTCCGTCTTTTCAATGAGTCCTCGGTTTCTTGGATGTTGTTTGTGAGAGATTTTTTAGCTTTCCATTTTCTTTGGATGTTGTACTGATTTCTTCCATCGAATCTTCCATGCCTGAGATCCTGTCTTCCATCTCTTGCATCCTATTTTTGATACTTATATCCGTAGTTCCTGTTCTCTTCCCTTGATTCTCCACTTCCTCTTTTAACTCTGACTGTGTTTTCTTTATTGTTTCTATTTCTGTTTTCATGTCTTGTATGGTATTGTTCGTTTTGTACATTTCCTTCTCCAGCTTGCTTGTTTTTGTCTGAAAATCTTTCATTGCTTTTTCCTTTTCCTGTTCAAGCTCTGTCACCTTGGCTTTGAGTTCTTTAATGGTGTTGTTCGTTGTTTTGACTTGTAAAATTGTGGCTTCTTTGAATTCCTTCATAGATTTAAGTTCTTCTTGAAGGGACTCTATCACTTTCCATAATGCAGAATTGTCATCGTTTTCATGTGTTTCTGTTGGTGTGAGGTCATCCGAATTGAATGAGCTAGGATAATTCTGCGTTGTTGGAGTCATATTTCCTTGATTTCTATTTTTTCTTGGACCTTTGGCCATATCGATGTGTTTAGCTGTCTGTTCTTTTCGTTTTCTGTGCTTGGATCCACAGGGGATGCTTTGGTGAAGGAGTCGAATTGCTTGGCTATCTGTCTTTGCTTACTGGGGGATCTCAGTGTCACTGTGGTTTTAATAGCCTGAAGCACTGTGAGCTGGTGCAGCCTATTCCCAATTAGTGAGTAATGGTCCAGTATTGTTTCACTGCTCCCAATTCAGACTTCTCTATGTTGCACACTGAGTGACCAGCCTGTAATGGTTCTGATGGTATGGACCTGTTTGCCCAGGTACAGATTCTGTGGGCTTTGTTTGTCGTCACGGAGGCTGACAGGGCCCGGCTCCCCACCTAATATGTCTGGGTTTTCCAGAATACAGCTATGGTCCCCTGGCTTCTGGTTTCCCACTAGGCTTCTTGGCCACAGGCCTGGCCCCTCAGTCCCGCCTGCCCGGGCCGGCTTCCCTCCCTGTCTGCTCAGCCGCCAGGTGCACGGAGCCCTGGCCCCTCCACCACCTGTGCCTGTCTCCCTCCCCAGTCGCTCTGCCGTGTGTGCGCGGGGCTTCGGCCCCTCCTGCTGCCTGTGCATGCCTCCCTCCCCAGCCACTCTGCCGTGGGTACGCAGGGCTTTGGCCCCTCCCGCCGCCTGTGCCTGCCTCCCTCCCCTGCCGCTCTGCTTTGGGTGTGCGGAACTTCGGCCCCTCCCTCCGTCTGTGCCAGTTTCCTTCCCTAGCTGCTCTGCTTTGGGTGCAATGGGTTTCGTCCCCGCCCGTCTGTGCCTGCTTCCCACCCTGACTGCTCTGCCCGCCGGCTTCCCGCTCTCTCGAATCCTCCATGGCTCGAGTGGCTGTCGACCACCCGCTGAGCGCCCTGTTTCTTCCTTGTTAAGACTTCAACTATCCCACAAAGTTTCCTAAGTAGCTATAAGGTCCTCCTGAGCTGTGGGGAGCCCAGTAGGCTAGTGGGCGCTCATCATGTGGCCTCTGATTCTGCCTGCTGTGTGTTGGGGTCGATCTTACCAGGCGCCTCTCCAAATGGGAGTTCCCGAGTCCTGGATTTAGTGGCTTCTGTGTCTGAGAGAGATGGGGGAGAGACTTACCCTGGGACTTTTAACAGTCCTTTGGGAGCTGTGAGTGTTCCCGGAGGGTCTAGCCCCTCTGGTTTTTGCACAGTGTCCAATAACTCTGTGTTTTTTATGGCTCTTTTCTCCCATGTTCAAAATGCGTCAGAGCAGGTCGCCGCCATCTTGCTCCCCCCTTTTTTTTTTTTTACCACAACTAATAGTAAAGTTTTCCCTATTGTTCCTTGTATGTTAATAGTTACTTAATGAATGAGGAGCACATAGACTTAAACATATTTAAATAAAGTGGATGTATCTATTTCAAATATCAATTTTGTTAAAGTAAAAGCTACTTCATCTTGTGGGTGGTCTTCACTGCAGCCTGTGAGCAGACACTCTTACAAGAGAAAATCAGCTTACAGAAGTTTATACAATGTTGAATGTCACACTCAGCTCTCTATCTTATACTAATCACAGCCACGTCCTTAAGATATGTCACTGGCCTAAAAATAATAGATCTTCAATACTATATTTTCAGCTAAGATCACTTGATCCCATGCATTGCATGTTTTTTTCTTTGAATTACATTATATGTGAGCCAGCAAGATAGTTCAGAGGATATAAAAATGCTGATTGTGCAAGCCTCAGGGAACCGAGTTCATTCCTAGCACTCACAATAAAAGAGAAGTAAAGAAGTAATTCCTGAAAAATTTCCTCTAACTTTTGCACATACACATCCCCCACTCACATGCACACTCACCACACAACAACACACACGCACACACACACATCATATACAAGCATGAATAATAATAGTAAAAAATCCAGAGACTAAAAAAAGTGCATTGCATGGAAATGTCCTCAAAAACAGATCTTTCTGCCCTAAATTTCCATGAGGCACTCAATTCTACTCACCTTAAAGCAACCCTTGGCCATGGTATCAATGTTTTGTAACTTGGTTAAGATGTGAACAGCATGCTAATGTTTTTTTTCTTGAAGGTACCATGGAAGTGCCTAGAGCATTTCCAGAAGTTAGGCCCAGGTTCCATCTTTCATGTTTAAATTAGCTGATTCATTACAGCATTTAATTTTTAAAATATTAAACTGTGTATGTGTAGTTTACATTTGGAATTTTTGGAGAAAATTTGAATGCAAGTAGAGTCAAATGAAGTACAGATTAAACACAGCTGTCCGGATGTTTGAATTATCAAAAGACTTTGTAAGTAAGCAATTCTTTAGAGAAGCAAGCTCCTTTGTCCCATTCTTGTAGCAGAGCCTGCATTTATTTGTAGAGGAAAATTCCATTCTACAAATAGAGTAAGAGGAGAAATTAATGTTTTCAGTATATGTATTTCTTTATTGAGTCTCAAAGAATTAACCAGAGTACAGGGGATTTAAAAAAAAATGTTTGTAGCCGGGCGGTGGTGGCGCACGCCTTTAATCCCAGCACTTGGGAGGCAGAGGCAGGCGGATCTTTGTGAGTTCGAGGCCAGCCTGGTCTACAAAGTGAGTCCAGGACAGCCAAGGATACACAGAGAAACCCTGTCTCGAAAAACCAAAAAAAAAAAAAAAGTTTGTAATAGTTTTACATTTATTAACATTTTTCTTGATTTTAAGATGTATATTCTCTTTTAAATCTCATGTTATTTCTGAAGCTCCATCTAATATCTTCTTCAGGTATTTAGATAAAGAAAGAATTTATTCAAAAAATAACTATAAGTCACAACATTTAGCTCTCTATAGAGTTAGACGCTATTTAATGCTGTAGTTTAGTTTTTTGGTGCTACCCTGAGCTGTACCTTTACATGCCATCGCTTTTGTCTCAGGGTAAGGAGTCTTCAACAGCATTTCCTCAGCCAAGATTCTTGGGTTCATGCTTTGCAGTTCTTTAGCAGTCACGTCATGGAGGAATGTCTGAAAGGATCAAGAAATGGAAAAATGCTGGTATCCTTCCCTGCTTCCAGGGTCGCAGTTTTTACCTTCTGAAGCCTCCCTTGTTCCCTGAGTATACTTACTGCAATACTTACTGAACAATGAACAACAGCCTACTCTATCCAATTCATTAAAAGGGGTAAGACAAACGGAGGACACTGTGATTAAAATAGCACACATTCAATAATAGTTAGTTGACAATGTTTTCCTACCATTTCAAAAAGAAAATATTCTCCTTGCTGTGAATTAAAACATTTTCTGTTCACTTTACATATATTTTCTATACAATTGTGCTAATCAGACTAAGCAGATAACTGAATTATGGCTTGTATTTGAATGTGTACAATGAGGAGAATTCATCTGTGCCATAAAACAGTGCATTTTCAGCATGTGCTGAGCTGAAAATGACTGTACAAGTTATGAATTGTGCATTAAGACAAAGAGAATTGTTTCATAACTTGCTGGCAAGGAAAGGTCTTAATAGTTACGATCCTGTATTTACAAGATTGGGAGAAGTAAATACCACGCAGCCTCTATGCTACCTGTGCACTGATTTAACTTTTTTTTCTTTTTGTTTTTTGTATAGAGAAGATACAACTTTCTGAGTAATATAATTGTTGTTGAATAATTAAAAGTTTATATTTTACTTTTGAAATCATGTTTTCACAACAAAACCAAGTAAAATAACCTTTTATAAATCCTCTTAGTTATGGTGTGAGCTAACAAGAACTTCAGGTTGCAATGGCCTCTAAACTCACCAAAAGCAATTACTTTTACTTCCACCAGATGGCGCCACATAGTTCTGAATGCGCCATTCCTCCTTAGGAAAGGAACTGCAGCATAGCAGAGAGCCACAGCTCTTCAACACTTGTAATTTGCTTCCAGGAAAGTGGGAAGCAATGTAAAAAAAGAAACAGATGGAAAATAACTTTCTAAACTCAAAGCTGCGTTACAAAAAAAAAACCACAAGAATTTAAATTAATTCTTTAAAATAATTCTAATGTCTTCTAGATGAAAGATGGAGCCCCCGCAGAGCCCAGTCAAGCTTTCTTTTAAATCCACTTGAGGATAGAACAGAAACAGAATAGCCACAAATGAAGAGGAAAGTCGAGAGTAGGACTTGTAGGCTGATAGACTTGAGCTAAAGCACATCCTTCCTACCGGACATCAGTATGAATAATGGGTAACATTACATTTTCGCCTGCCAAGGTAACCAAAGCCTTGTAGAACCAACCCACTTCTGGGTTTTCATCACGTTCTCAGACTTTGCATAATGAATGTCACTTTTCTGCTTAAATGTACTCAGTGACTCTCCATTCCTTTAAGAATTAAATTTAAAATTTTGGAATTACTGAAAGTACCACGTTATGAACTGTTTCTATGGATTTGTCATGACATAATATTACTTGAAAGCATTCTGCATAACTCAGCTGAACTTTTTTTTTAATCAAGACTTTCTCCACAAAGAAAGCTGTACATTGATTAATCATAAACACAGTAGCTGTGCCTCAGTGCAAGGGTCTGTCTGCCTCTCCAGTTGGACTTCTCTGACTTTCTTTCTAGCAGCACAAACTCAACTTACCCTAGTTTTCATGTACATTAAATGAATGAACAAAATTGATTTCATCATTAGGAGACTGAGCTCACAGAGGCTGAAATGGCAAGCCCAGGACCTGCATTGGTCTGGACCAAGTCCTCTGCATATATGTTATGGCTGTTAGCTTGGTGTTCTTGTGGGACTCCTAACAGTGGGAGCAGGTGTCTCTCTGACTCTTTTGTCTGCTCTTAAGACCCTTTTCCTCCTATTGTGCTGCTTGGTCCAGCCTGGATAGGAAAACTTTCACTTCGCTTTTTCTATCTTCTTTTGTCCTGTTTGATATCTCTTGAAGTCCTGTTCTTTTCTGAAGAGGAAATGGAGAGATAGTGTATCTGGATAACTGGGGAGATGGGGAGTGAAATTAGGAGGAGTGGAGGGAGAGGAAACTGTGGTTAGGATTTATTGTGTGGTAGAAGAATCTATTTTCAATTAAAAAAGGAAGAATGATGCACAGCACTTCTACTTCTTCCTGTTTTGTGACCCTTCCTGACTCAGTTGTCTGCTTCAATTCACAAGTCTGAGGGCTGTTCCTGGACCACAAAACCAAAATCATGTTATTCTACTTCCTGACAGTATATCACTTTCTCTTGAATCCTATTACCATAAGTTATCACATGTATTAACTGTCCATGGACTTCTTGTCTCAAGCAGATATGAGAAAGAATACAACGGGATCCTTGAGCAAGCCATGTTGCTTATTAGCCAATGTTAGATTCCTGCAGTATATATATACAAAAAAATATTACCATAAGTTATCACGTGTATTAACTGTCCATAGACTTCTTGTCTCAAGCAGATATGAGAAAGAATACAACGGGATCCTTGAGCAAGCCATGTTGCTTATTAGCCAATGTTAGATTCCTGCAGTATATATACCAAAAAACCTGCTGAATTTTTAAATGGTAGGTCTGAAAATCATTCTTGAGTGTTAACATTTCAGGGGCATGGCCAACCCTTTAGGAAACATTGGTCATATCCTCTAACCTCTGTGTTTTTTGGACAAGAAAGTACTTTCACATCAACAATTGCTCATGCTGTAAATTCTGTTAACAGAAGTTGTGGGTTCTCTATGGTGGACTAATTAATATTGACAGTGGATTTATTTCCACATGTTGATTTCTTGCTTACCTTTACTTATTATTTGATATGTCTTGCTGAATTTGAGCTGTCTTTACCAATCTTTATCTAGTAATTCTCTAAAAAAAAAATCACAAACTTGAATTTCTCAAAAAACACCCAATATCTGTCTGCTCACTTCTTTCCTTCTTTCTTTTCTTTCACTTTTTCTTTTCCCAGAGTTATCATTCCTTATCCTTTGCATTTTGGTAGGCCATTATGGTTTCCTGGATCAAGATGAAGAACAAAGGCTTTTAATATTGCACTCCCCCTTCTAAGTTGGATGGTTAAAAGGAAGGACATTTGTGTTGTTCTTCCCTGGAACTCTTGATTTTATTCAGAAATCCACAATATGTAAATGCTAGAAAATGTAAAATATGAAGACTGTGTTACCAGAGAGATTTGGGAGCTAGAGAAGAGGATAAAAGAAATACAAGTGACTATGGTATGCCAGTCTGTCATGCTATGAAAAAAGTATCTTTTCACAGAGTGTCTTGAATTTATTGCTAAAATAAGCAGCAAATGAATTTGAAGTACAAATACGGGTTTACTGTGAAGAAGGGAAGGGGCAGTAGCAGCACCATTATGAAGAAATAATGTTTCTAACCCAAAGAGGAGGGTCTCTAAGACGTTCCTAAAACATGTCTCGGTATTACTCTTCCAATCACACTTTTTTATTGCCATATGATCCCAAATTAGTATTGTATACATAATTATAGTTCCTCAATATTTCCAGATAGAATGTAATCAGACCAATCGACAGTCCAAGGCTCACATGGTCCTTGAAACTTAGCAAATCATATTAAATAAACTATATATATTAAAATATATAATATAAAATATAAATATAATAAACATAAATATAAACATAAAGTATATACTATATATATTTATATATAAATCAATATAGTAAATATTAAATAAACTAAAATATAGTTTATAAACTTTATTTATTATAAAATAGTTTTATTACTATAAAATAATTTATTTGTAAACTATATACATTTTTTTAATATGTAAAATACATAATAGTTTGTGAATTGTATATAGTTCTTCATAGAATGATAGAAGGGTAGAGAAGGGAACAGAAAGAGTTAGATTCTGAAGGCTTTGCTTTAGGCTTGTGCTATGTATCATTCCTTTCTGACAAGGAATAATATGCTTGTGAGTAAATTATCCAAGATCAGCCAACAAGTTTCATAGACAAGATCTGGCTTTTGAGACTTCTTATTTCCAATGAAATTCACAGTCACTGAGCCCAGTAGAATGCGCTCTTCTGACACACCAATAGATTGTTTATACCCTGAGAGGTATAGACTTTGTGTTCCTAACTCTAATTAATTCAACTGCAATATCTGATTGTTGGCTGATTATCTAAAAATATGAGTAAGTCTTTAGACCAGTTAATGTCTTGAAGCTGTTCTGTGTAATTTGGTGGTCTCTAAGTATATGTGCTCATTTAAATTTAAATAAGCTAAAATTAAACAAACTTAAAAGTTTAATTTCTTGCTTGCATGCATGCTGCATCCTTGCAGGGATGTAGTTCTACTTCCAAAAGTTCCTTTTATCACAGCAGAAACCTGTGTGGATGAGTGCTGTAGTTTAGACTGTACTTCAAGCAACAGACAGCTCTCCAGAGTGTCTTCCGTTTGTGTCATACTGTGTATTTGTCAGGATCTTTCCCCCATGTTATCTTCTGTTTTTTCTGAGAATGATCTGTGGAAGCAGTGCACAACAAGCATCGCTGTTTGCTAAGATTAGAGGACCACTCTATGTATGACTCACCCACTTAACACTGGGAGCAGCCCTGAGGCTTAAATGGAATAATTTTAACTCAATTACAGACACCTTTCTTGGGTGAGCGATTAAAAAAAAATGTAAGTAGGAGAAAAAGAAAAAAATACGTCTGGGTAATGGATTCTAAGAGGGGGAAAAAGAAACAAAAAAAACATGTTCTAAGACAATGCTAAATGGAATGAGGAAAATATGGGAGGGATTTTCTCCCTTTGTGAAACAGTGTTTTCTGTAGTTCTACATGACAATTTCTTCCAATGCAAAAATAAAGAACTATAGGACAAGGTAGGATGGCAACAGAGGGTGTGCATGTTGATCAAATATGCCTAGGAAAGCAAAATCCCTAAGTCATCCTAGCAAGGCTGTTTATCTGATCGGCTGGAAGGAGTGGCTAATTTGTAGTGAGAGAACAGCAGAAGCTTCCTAGCAACGCATTCACACCCAGACACTTTCCAGTTACTTGAGCATCCACGTAGAACTGCCATTTGAGAGTCCTCCACCTTCTTTCTGCTAGTTATACGAGCAAACGAAGGAAGAGAAGATGGGTTACATCTCACTACCGTTCTGTTTATGAGGATGCAGTCCATAAGGTATGTGGACAGAAGGCGTTTAACAGATCAAGCATGCTCCAAAGCACTCAGCTGAAAAGATAAAGCTGTAAATCACAGAAGTCTGCGGCTCAAAGTACAAAGTGCTACTTGTATAATGTATGTGTGAGTGCATGTGGTTTCCAGTTGCACAGAAACACACAAACTGCCTGTGCTCTTTTCACTGGAGACATGGTCCCCTCTATCCATGTTTCTCCTGAGGGCTGAAGAAGTTTGTATCTACAGAAAAAGAGCCCTTGAGTCACAAGACTGTGAGGATTACTTCACATGCTGTGTAATAGCATACAGCTCAACAGAGCAGGATGAAGCTACTGGGTACTTCACAAGTGAAACTTAAATGTTTGGTGAATTAATACACATGTGTGGGAGAATGACTCATTTTCAGTTTACCACTTGGATTGTTATTGTTTCACTATTCATCACAACTAAAAGTTACCAAGTAAAATATAACTTCGTGAATTCAATTCATTTTCTTCTCCCCACTTCTTTTCTCATTTCCTCCCTTCTTCCTCTAGTCCTAATCAGGGTAAATTGGTATGCATATTAGTTACTTTCCCATTGCCTTGGTAAAGCACCATGATCAAAGCAACTTATAAAAGAAAGCATTTAAATGTGATTATGGTTTCAGAGCATTGGAATCCTGAAAGCTCACATTTTGGTCAAAAACCATGAGACAGAGAAAGCACTGAGAATGGTGAGAATCCTTTGAAACCTCAAAGCACATCTACAGTGACACACCTTCTCCAAGGCCACACCTCCTAATCCTTCCAAAGCTATTCTACCAACTGGGGACCAAGTATTCAAACATAAACTTCTGGAGGTCAATCTCATTGAAATCACCATAGTATTATCAGGAAATAGTTTTCTATTTTAACTCAGAAATTTCATATTTTGACATGAATTAAGCCAGTAAAGTGGAATTTACTAGAAGCCACATCCCTGAGGCCTAGCTGTCATAGTATGCAAAAGTACTACATAAGTGGCCAAGGAAGAAAAGAAATCAGTAGACCTACTCACCCATAAAACCTGTGGATCACAATAATGACCAACTCTTCAAGCTTTTCCAAAGGTGTAATAACCACACTTTTATCTTAGGATAACCAAAACTTGTTTTATTGTACTCAATGCTCACTCAATAGAAGGGAGTTCATGTCTGAGATCCAGGCCTAATATACCAACTATTCATGTTTGGGAAAGTTATGGAACTTAGAGGAGAGCCTACAATTTTCAATTTGCTAAAGTGTAATTATTACCTCCAATTGAAAATTTATCCTTATGTTCACAGATAAGTGTTGCATTCACTCTTCTTTATCAAGTTGTATTCTACAATAAATGGGGAATACATAGGAAATCCACAACTGGTGAAAATGCTGACAACAACAGACTGACTTGTAAGGTACCCATCCCCAACTGATACATTTACCATGCAATCTCTTACCTAAGGTTCAGGAAACATCATGGAAGGGGGGCAGAAAGATTCTAAGACAGGACCATGGCATCTGCTTCAAGATAGTGTTCTCTATATATGACAGGGAAGCCACACTTCGGTAGCATTAAAAATATGGTCACTTAAACAAGATCTGGATAATACAACCCAATTTATTTGCCAAAGCAGATGAGGGAAATATTACCCAAGTCTACCCTCAGATGAGTGCCTACAGGAAATTAATGACTGCTGAGAGATGGAGAATCACTCTATCCAATCAAGTTTTCAGATACCAATCCTAAGTGATCAATCTTAAACACATATACGTAGGACAACATTAAGTAAATGGAGTAAATGGTATGTGTGTACATGTATGTATATATGTACATACATATATATATATATATAGAGAGAGAGAGAGAGAGAAAGAGAGATATATAACACACACATATATACAAATGATAAATTAAAGAAGAGGGGATCATAAATTTGAAAGAGAATGAGGGATAGGGACAAGTTGGAGTGAATAAAACAGAGATGTGGAAATGATATGAATATAGTAATCATGAATGAAATTCTCAAAAAATATAAAATGCTAGTTAACTAATTAAAATTAATAAGAATACTTTTCTGGAAGGAATATTAGACAAATGAAGACACAACTCCTAGTAAACCTCCCTTTCATATTTGGCCAATATTTTTATGACAAGAGAGAAATATTTAATCTTTTATGTTTTTCCATGTATTTAAACACTATCAATAATATGCTTTCCTAGTCATCCTATAAGTAAGAATTATTTAAAATTAAAGAGACCATGAACATGGTTTGGAACACTTCATTTAAATATTCAGCATTATCTCTGCTCAAAACATTATTATAATCTCAATATCTTTCTGTCTCTCTGTCTCTGTCTGTCTGTCCATCTGTCCGTCTGTCTGTCTGTCTGTCTGTCTGTCTGTCTGTATGTCTCTCTTTGCTTCATTGTTGTGAATAAGATGTAAGCTTCCAGCTTTTGTTCCAGAGAGTTGCCTGTTGCCACACTCCCCACGATGATGGTTATGTATTCTCTGAAACCGTAAGCAACAATTAAACTATCTTGTAAGTTGTTTTGGTCATGGTGTTTCATCACAGCAATAGAAAATAAGACAAAGACTCTGTTTAAAAGTATAGTGATAATTATATCCTGACATAGATAACTGGTGGGCCTGCAACACAGGACTAACTCCCTGTGTTGCCACTAATATCTTTAATGATACCAAAGATTATTATATGTTAGTACAGCTTATGCCTAGAGTACTCTATCTCCCCACAGATGCCTTTGTGGATGAGTTTGATTTCCGCCATAAGCGATTTAAAAAAGAGCCTATTTTCCTGACTTTAGCTGTAATTTTAGGATCAGGTGTGGCACTGGAACAGCTGCCCTAGTATAGGCCCTTCAGTACTTTCATCAATTAAGAGTAAGTGCCGTACAGATTTTAATGCTAAAACAACAATATCAAGGGTTATGGGGACAAGATAATAATAAATAAAATAAAACAGATGTATAGGTTCTAAGCTTAGAACAACGGACTAAAGGGAGTGGGGAATGAAGGGAATGAAAATTATTAAGAGACCCCCTAAGTGGGCAGTAGGGCCAGGTCCCAGGAACTTAGCTGACCATAAAAAGGGTGAAACCAAAAATGAAGGTCAATTGGGCCTCGGGCCCCCAGGGTTTCAGGAACTGGCTGACCACAAAGATAACAAAACAAGATTAGATTCATTCCTGAGACAAACAGATGTAGGAGGTTTCCCGCTGATTAACTAATGGGCTGGTACATTCCACCTGTATTTCCACTCCCCCTTGGGTTGTGGTAAACAATGGGCTGGGCTGGTAC
>CAJQZJ010032367.1:4817584-4834660 GCA_907164525.1 Lophiomys imhausi | reverse complement strand
TTTCCACTCCCCCTTGGGTTGTGGTAAACAATGGGCTGGGCTGGTACTTCCCACCTGTAATTTCCCCCCACCCCCTTAATCTGTGGTGCTCCCCTATAAAATAATCTACTCTCTCCCAAATCATGGTCACGGCTCCTACCCCTGCGTGGGATATGAGTGGCGCCCCTCAGTGTACTGAGCCCCCCATTTCCCCCAATCCCCCCGAAATAAACCTCTTGCGATTGCATCAAAAAAAAGTATAGTGAAGTGTCATATAGAAAAATGCCTATATAGATATCTGGCTTCTACAGGCACACAAAGGGCAACGGTGCCATGAGCATATGTTTACATACAAGCATATTCCACACACACACAATTTAAATAACAATACTAAACTAATCAAATTTATTTTTCACAAAATAATATTGTTATGTTCTAACTTAACACTGTCTATCATACAATATACTTTGTGCCTGTCTGATTAAAATATGATATAGGCCAATATTAAATAGAATATTTTAATACATTATAATAACATATTACTAACTGATTATTCAACATTTTGCATAGTTGCAATGATGTTGAAAATTAGATATCAAATATCCAGGGAATAGATGATGAACCAGGCATCTAAGTGAATTAGGAGAAAGGGGAAACTACAGTCAGCATGTAATGTATGATAGAATAAATAATAAAGAAAGAAAGAAAAAGAAAGAAATGCAGAGAAAAATAATCAAGAAATAGGGAAACATCACACGTGCTTTTTTTTTTTATTTCTTCAAGTTACATCTCAATCACAGTTCCTTCCAATTCCCCCTCCAGTCCCATCCTCCCACCCTCAACCCCCCATCCTCTTCCCTTTTTTTTTTCTTTTAAGTTTAAGGTATAGCGTCTTTCCCCTTACAATTTCCCCTTTCAGTCCAACAAATGGCTCTTTCTCTTGTAATAATAAATACAATACAAAACAACTGAGGTAATAAGGCCACAGTTATGAGGGTTATATGGCTTAGCGTACATTCCCAATGTCCAGTCCATATGTATTTGGTACCTGACTTTAACATTCTACTATCTAACAATCTCCATGAGTTTAAAGTTCTAAATCTGACTCAACATTCATAATAACTTGCAACACAATTTGAAAAGTATCTTCTTAGATCTATAACACTCTCTTGACTCCTAAACAACTCAAAATTTAATTATGAGACTCTAGCTATCTGTTCTTCAACCACCTCAGAGACCTGAGAGGGATAAATATATCTGATTTTATAGGAAGTTCAGGGTCTGCAGCTTCCCAAACTAAGAAATGACATACCAGTGGCTGCCTGGACAGTTCCCATTTTCTCTCCATACATTACAGCATCGATCTTCAGTCATTTGGCCCCATTTCTCTGACAGACATTGATTGTAGAGCAGGGGTTATGAAGGACTTACCTACCCTGTCTTGGCAGAGCTAGGCTGTCGACTTACCTGCTTCCAGGTTTTGTCCTTTTTGGACAGCATTCTGTCTACAGTTGGAGAAAGGGGCTTTTCCTACCAAGAGATAGGCTTGCGACTAATTCAATCATCTCCCACTGGAGATTCTTCAATGCTCATCTTCTACTTGGAGGAGAATGGGGGTGCTGTCAGGAGTTGATATGTCTTGATATAAAAAAAATCTAAAGTCACGAAAACATCTCTGAATGCCATATTCTGCAGATCTCTAGAGGTTTTTGAAGAGGCCCTATCTATCTTTTATATTAGGGTAAGCAGATGTTGCTTGTCTCGTAGCAGGTTTATTTCTGATTAGTTTAGAAAGTAACTATAATAGGCTGTCATAAGACCTAACAAAATGACCGGTTTGCATAACCATTAGTTTTCATTTCTAATTATCCTAAACAGTTTACGACAATTAGTAGTAAAAGGCCGAAACATCACATTTCATTTTTTTTCTTTACCTCCTAACCCTTCCATCCCATTTCTCTGGGGTGGGGTGTCCTTATATAACAGTCCCTCATCTCAGTAGAAAGGTCATATGAGGGCCAAGAGCCTCCTCATTCATTGGGGGTCTACGAAGCAGTACCATCAGTGAAAAGTGTCTTCTTGCCCAGGAGAGAGAACTACTAAACAAACAAACCAATAAGCATGCAATAGATAAAAAAGACTAAAAAATAGAAAAAATATAACTAATATATAAAATATAAATAAAGAATAAAAATTAAAAATAAGAAGTCGATGTCCAAGTTACCTTTGGTGTGTTAGTTGTAGTATCGATACCTTCTACTGTATAGCTAAAATCCTACTATAAGTGAATAGATGTCATATGTGCCCTTCTGAGTCTGGGTTAGTTCACTCAGGATGAGCTTTTCTAGTTCCATCCATTTGGCTGCAAATTGCATAATTTCATTGTTCCTGATAGCTGAATAATATTCCATTGTATAGATGTACCACAGTTTTTTGACCCATTCTTCAGTTGACGGACATCTGGGTTGTTTCCAATTTCTAGCTATTACAAATAAGGCTGCTATAAACATAGATGAGGAAACTTCCTTATGATTCCATGAAGAGGCATTTGAGTGTATACCCAAAAGTGGTATGGCTGGGTCCTGAGGCAGAGCTATTCCAAGTTTTTTAAGATATTGCCAGAATGACCTCCATAGTGGTTGCAAAATCCTGCATTCCCACCAGCAGTGGAGTAGGGTACCCCTTTCTCCACATCCTCGCCAGCATGTGCTGTCATTTGAGTTTTTGATCTTAGCCATTCTGACAGGTGTGAGATGGAATCTCAGAGTCGTCTTGAGTTGCATTTCTCTGATGATTAAGGATGTTGAGCATTTCTTCAAGTGTCTCTCAGCCTTTAGGGATTCCTCCTTTGTGAATTCTCTATTTAGCTCTGTCCCCCATTTTTTGATTGGATTATTTGGTTTCTTGGCATTTAATTTCTTGAGTTCTTTGTAGATTTTGGATATTAGCCCTCTGTCAGATGTGGGGTTGGTGAAGATTTTTTTCCAGTCTGTATGCTGCCGTTTTGTTCGAATGACAGTGTCCTTTGCCTTACAGAAGCTTTTCAGTTTCATGAGGTCCCATTTATTGATTGTTGATCTCAAGTCCTGAGCTGTTGGTGTTCTGTTCAGGAAGTTGTCACCTGTGCCAATTAGACCTAGGGTTTCTCCAACTTTTTCTTCTAGTAGATTTAGTGTGACCGGCCTTATGTTAAGGTCTTTGATCCACTTGGACTTAAGTTTTGTACAACGTGATAAGTATGAGTCTAACTTCATTCGTTTACAAATGGACATCCAGTTGGATCAGCACCATTTGTTGAAGATGCTGTCCTTCTTCCATTGTGCCCTTTTGGCTTCTTTGTCAAAAATTAGGTGGCCATAAGTGTGTGGGTCTATTTCTGGATCTTCAATTTGATTCCATTGACCTACTGGTCTGTTTCTATACCAATACCATGCTGTTTTTACAACTATTGCTCTGTAGTCCAGCTTGAAATCTGGGATGGTAATACCTCCAGATGTTTTTTTATTGTACAGGATTGATTTAGCTATTCTGGGCTTTTTGTTGTTCCATATGAAATTGAGGCTCACTCTTTCCAAATCTATAAAAAATTGTGTTGGTATTTTGATAGGAATTGCATTGAATCTATATATTGCTTTTGGTAGGATGGCCATTTTTATTATGTTGATCCTACCTATCCATGATCATGGGAGATCTTTCCATCTTCTAAAGGCCTCTTCCATTTCTTTCTTCAAGGGCTTGAAGTTCTTGTTGTACAGGTTCTGTACTTGCTTGGTTAGAATTACCCCCAGGTATTTTATGTTGTTTGTGGCTATTGTGAAGGGGGTTGTTTCCCTTATTTCTTCCCCAGCCCATTTGTTTGTTGTATAAAGAAGGGCTTCTGATTTTTTGAATTAATTTTGTATCCAGCCACTTTGCGGAAGGTGTTTATCAGCTGTACGAGTTCTCTGGTGGAATTTTTGGGGTCGCTTATGTATACTATCATATCATCTGCGAATAGGGATAATTTGACTTCTTCGTTTCTGATGTTTATCCCCTTGTAGTCCTTTAGTTTTGTTATTGCTCTAGCAAGAACTTCAAGTACTTGTGGTTTTTTTCTTTCATCTTGTTGATATGGTGAATGACATTGATAGATTTTCATATGTTGAACCATCCCTGCATCCCTGGGATGAAGCCTACTTGATCATGGTGTATGATACTTTTGATGTGTTCTTGAATTCAGTTTGCTAGTATTTTATTAAGTATTTTTACATCTATGTTCATGAGGGAGATTGGTCTGAAGTTCTCTTTCTTTGTTGGGTCTTTGTGTGGTTTAGGAATCAGGGTGATTTTGGCCTCATGGAATGAGTTTGGCAATGTTCTTTCAGATTCTATTTTGTGAAAGAGTTTGAAAAGTATTGGTGTTAGCTCCTCTTTGAAGGTCCGGTAGAATTCCGTGTGAAAGCCATCTGGCCCTGGGCTTTTTTCGGTTGGGAGATTTTTAATGACTGTTTCTATTTCCTTAGGGGTTATAGGGCTGTTTAATCTGTTTATCTGATATTGATTTAGCTTCGGTAGGTGGAATCTACAAGGAAATTGTCCATTTGACTTAAATTTTCAAATTTGGTGGAGTATAGATTTTTAAAGTAGGATCCAAATATTCTCTGGATTTCCTCAATGTCTGTTGTTATTTGTCCATTTTCATTTCTGATTTTGTTGATTTGTGTTTTCTCCCTCTGCCTTTTAGTTAATTTGGCTAAGGGTCTTTCTATTTTGTTGATTTTCTCGAAGAACCAACTCTTGGTTTCATTGATTCTTTGTATAGTTCTTTTTGTTTCTAAGTTGTTGATTTCAGCCCTAAATTTGATGATCTCCTGCCTTCTGTTCCTCTTGGGATTGTTTGCTTCTTTTTTTTTTTTCCAGTTCTCCCAGTTTAGTTGTTAATTCGCTAATATGAGCTGTCACAATTTTCTTTTTGAAGGCACTTAGTGCTATGAACTTTCCTCGTAGCACAGCTTTCATTGTGTCCCATAGGTTTGGGTATGTTGTGTCTTCATTTTCGTTGGATTTTAAGAAGTCTTTGATTTCCTTCTTTATTTCTTCCCTGACCCAGTGGTCCTCTAGTAAAGTGTTGTTCAATTTCCATGTGAGTGTAGACTTTCTGTTGATTCTTTTGTTATTGAAGTCCAGCTTTATTCCGTGGTGGTCTGAAAAGATACAAGGGGTTATTTCAATTTTCTTGTATCTGTTGAGGCTTTCTTTGTGTCCAATTATATGTTCGATTGTGGAGAAGGTTCCGTGAGGTGCTGAGAAGAAGGTGTATTCTTTTGTGTTTGGGTGAAACGTTCTGTAGAAATCTGTTAGGTCCATTTGTTTCATGATCTCTGTTAGACTCATTATTTCTGTTTGGCGTCTGCCTTGATGATCTGTCCATAGTTGTGAGTGGGGTGAAGTCTTCCACTATTAAAATGTTTGGATCAATGTGCGATTTAAGTTTTAGAAGTGTTTCTTTTATAAATGTAGGTGCCTTTGTATTTGGGGCATAGATGTTCAATATTGAGATGACCTGTTGGTGTATATTTCCTTTAATGAGTATGTAATGACCTTCTCTGTCTTTTTTTATTAACTTCAATTGGAAGTCTATTTTGTTTGATATTAGGGTGGCTACTCCAGCTTGTTTCCTGGGGTCCATTTGCTTGGAAGACCTTTTCCCAGCCCTTTACTCGGAGGTAGTATTTATCTTCAATAGTGAGGTGTGTTTCTTGTATACAGCAAAAAGATGGGTCCTGTTTACGGATCCAGTCATAAGTCTGTCTTTTTATTGGCGAGTTGAGTCCATTGATGTTGATGGATATTAGTGACCTGGGGTTGTTATTTCCCATTATTTTGGTATAGCTGGCTGTCTTGTGTTTCTCTTTTGTTTAGTTGCTGTGCAGGTTTCTATTTCCTCTGTTTTCTTGGGGGTAGTTATCTTCTCTGGGTTGGAATTTTCCTTCTAGGATCTTCTGTAGGGCTGGGTTTGTGAGGAGATATTGTTTGAATTTGATTTTGTCATGGAATATCTTGTTTTCTCCTTCTATGTTGATAGAGAGTTTTGCTGGATATAGTAGTGTGGCTGGGCACCTATGTTCTCTCAGGGCTTGTAGGACATCTGTCCAGGCCCTTGTAGCTTTTAAAGTTTCTGAGGAGAAGTCAGGTGTGATTCTGATGGGTCTGCCATTGTATGTGACTGGGACTTTTTCTCTTACAGCTTTTAATATCCTTTCTTTGCTCTCTACATTTGGAGTTTCTATTATTATGTGGCGAGAGGAGTTTCTTTTCTGATCTAATCTGTTTGGTGTTCTGTAAGCCTCTTGGATTTTTATTGGCATCTCTTCCTGTAGGTTTGGGAAGTTTTCTTCTATGATTTTGTTGAAGATATTTCCTGGACCATGGAGTTGGGAATCTTCTCTTTCCTCTATGCCTATAATTCTTAGGTTCCGTCTTTTCATTGAGTCCTTGATTTCTTGGATATTGTGGGTGAGAGATTTTTTAGCTTTCTCATTTTCTTTGGATGCTGTACTGATTTCTTCCATTGAATCTTCCATGCGTGCTATCCTGTCTTCCATCTCTTGCATTCTATTTTTCATACTCACATCCGTAGTTCCTGTTCTCTTCTCTTGATTCTCAATTTCCTCTTTTAACTCTGACTGTTGTTTTCTTTATTGTTTCCATTTCTATTTTCATGTCTTGAATGGTAGTGTTCGTTTTGTACATTTCCTTCTCCAGTTTGCTTGTTTTTGTCTGGAGATCTTTCATTGCTTTATCCTTTTTCTGTTCAAGCTGGGTCACCTTGGCTTAGAGCTCTTTAATGATGTTATTCGTTGTTTTGACTTGTAGAATTGTGGCTTCTTTGAATTCCTTCATAGTTTTACGTTCTTCTTGAGGGGACTCTATCACTTTCCATACTGTAGAATTGTCATCGTTTTCATTTGTTTCAGTTGTGGTGAGGTGGTTCGGGATGGACTGAATAGCGTTGCTTTCTTTTGTTGGAGATATTTCGCTCTGTTTTTTTTTTTTTGTCTGGGGCTTCTGGCCATGAGGAATTATTTTGCTGTCTTCTGGATTTGGGTCCAAAGGGGGCACTTTGGTGTAGGAGTAGCGTTGCCTTACTCCACCCCTATCAGGTGAGTCATTCAGCCCCGCCTCCCAGGTGGAGACCTAACTAATCCAGGTGGCAGAGCTGTGTATAAGTAAGCTCTGGTTCCCCTGGAAGGGCCCATACTAGTGCAATAGACCAATATATGACAGTTTCAAGTATCTCGCAGTTTGCCCGGCGTTGGTTCCTGTAGCGGGTAAATCTGCAGTTCAGCTCCAATAGCCTTGCAGCTCCCGCGGCTTGCAAACTGGCCAGTGACATCACAGACTGTGATCTGGGGTCTGAAGGCACTTTGCAGCAGAGCTGCGCACACTTCTGGGGGTTGCAACCTTTCGCCAGATAATTGGATCATCTGTGTGAGACCTGGGAGTGCCCAGCAGGGTGGGGATTATATCTGCGTGGGTTCTGAATCTGCCAGCTGGGTATTAGGTTGGAACTTACCGGGGGTCTCTCCTGTTGGGAGATGGGTGATCCCGATTCCGGGTTCCAGTGGCTTCCTAGCATGTCCGAGAGTGGGAGGGGGCATCCTTCCCAGGGATCTTTTCTGGTCCCTGTGTAGCTGGGTGCGATTTAGGAGGGGTCATGCCCTTTGTACAGCGTCCTGCAACACTTTCCTCCTTGTGACTGTTGACCCCAAGATCAAAATATGTCCGTGCAGGCTGCCGCCATCTTGGATCCCCCCACATCACAGGTATTAACATAATAATTTTCTAAGTGATTAACAAGGTATTCATCTATTACATTCTATTATATTCAAGTAAATGGATTAAAATGGTAATTATAATACATTTCTATGAAATTTTCTAGACACATAGGATATACCATATAATTGTCTGAAGTGTTATTATACAGTGTATTCTGGTTATTCTGAATATGGAAGATTATCTCTCTGAAAGTACATTTTAGATTCTTGAAAATTCATTGTGGTATCTTATGAATGTAATGTCCATTGGGAAGCAAAGTCTGTCTTTTAATGATATACTTCTATTTGTGTGGATTCAATTATCTTTTCAGAATCCTGTAATTCTTATTCTAAGTGTTTCATAGACTCACCAAAGTTTCATAACTAGTCATAAGCATCTTCAATAGTCACCATGCTAAAGAAATATTTCTTTTTTCCATTTATTTATTTATTTATTTATTTCTTACTTCAGGTTACATCTCCATCACAGTACCCTCTTTCAACCCATCCCAGTCCTGCCCTCCCACCCTCTATCCCTTATCCCTTCCATCCCACTCCTCTGGAGAGGAGTGTCCCTACATATCAGTCCCCTACGAGAGTTCAGCAGTCATATGAGTGCCAAGAGCCTCCTCATACACTGGGGGCCTACAAGGCAGCACCAATAGGGAAAAGTGTCTAATTGACAAGTAACAAAGTCTATGTTCCTGTTCCCTTTGGTGCATTGGCTGTAGTATAGTTATCCTGTACTATATGGCTAAAATCCGATTATAAGTGAATAGAGATGCCATGTGCGTCTTTCTGAGTCTGGGTTACCTCACTCAGGATGAGCTTCTCTAGTTCCATCCATTTGGCTGCAAATTGTGAGATTTCCTTGTTTCTGATGGCTGAGTAGTATTCCATTGTGTAGATATACCACAGGTTTTTTTTTATACATTCTTCGTTTGAGGGACATTTGGGTTGTTTCCAGTTTCTAGCTATTACAAATAAGGCTGCTATGAATATAGATGAGGAAAAATCCTTGTGGTTTGGTGAGGAATCATTTGCACGTATGCCCAGAAGTGGTATGGCTAGGTCTTGAGGTAGAGCTATTCCAAGTTTTCTAAGATATCACCAGACTGATTTCCATATTGGTTGTACAATCCTGCACTCCCACCAGCAATGGAGGAGTGTTCCCCTTTTTCCAAAATCTCGCCAGCATGTGCTGTCATTTGAGCTTTTCATCTCAGCCATTCTGACAGGTGTGAGATGGAATCTCAGAATTGTTTTGAGTTGCATTTCTCTGATGATTAAGGATGCTGAGCATTTCTTTAAGTGTCTCTCAGCCATTAAGGATTCCTCCTTTGTGAATTTTCTGTTTAGCTCTGTTCCTCATTTTTTGATTGGATTATTTGGTTTCTTGGCATTTAATTTCTTGAGTTCTTTGTAGATTTTGGATATTAGCCCTCTGTCAGATGTGGGGTTGGTGAAGATTTTTTTTCCCAGTTTGTAGGCTGCTGTTTTGTTCAAATGACAGTGTCTTTTGCCTTATAGAAGCTTTTCAGTTTCATGAGGTACCATTTATTGATTGTTGGTCTTAGATCCTGAGCTGTTGGTGTTCTGTTCAGGAAGTTGTCATCTGTGCTCATGAGCTCGAGGGTTTTACCCACTTTCTATTCTACTAGATTTAGTGTGTCAGGCCTTATGTTAAGGTCTTTGATCCACTGGGACTTCAGTTTTGTGCAAGGTGATAATTTTGGGTCCAGTTTCATTCTACATATCAACATCCAGTTAGACCAGCACCATTTGTTGAAGATGCTGTCCTTTTTCCATTGTGTGGTTTTGGCTTCTTTGTCAAAAATTAGGTGGCCATAGGTGTGTGGGTCATTTCTGGGTCTTCAATTCAATTCCATTGATTGACTGGTCTTTTTCTATACCAGTACCATGCTGTTTTGACTACTATTGCTCTGTAGTACAGCTTGAAATCGGGATGGTGATACCTCCAGATTTTTTTTTTATTGTACAGGATTGATTTAGCTATTCTTTTTTTTTTTTTTTTTTGTTCCATATGAAGTTAAGAGTTGTTTTGTCAGGTCTGTAAAGAATTGTGTTGGTATTTTGATAGGAATTTCATTGAATCTGTATATTGCTTTTGTTAGGATTTCCATTTTTATTATGCTGATCCTACCTATCCATGAGCAAGGGAGATCTTTCCATCTTCTGATGTCCTCTTCAATTTCTTTCTTTAAGGACTTCAAGTTCTTTTCATACAGGTCTTTCCCTTGCTTGGTTAGAGTTACCCCCAGGTATTTCAGGTATTTTATATTGTTTGTGGCTATTTTGAAGGGTGTTGTTTCCCTAATTTCTTTCTCAGCCCATTTATTTTTTGTATAAAGAAGGGCTTCTGATTTTTTTGAGATAATTTCTATGCAGCCACTTGCTGAAGGTGTTTATCAGTTGTAAGGGTTCTCTGGTGGAATTTTTGGGGTCGCTTGTATATACTATCATATAATCTGAAAATAGGGATAATTTGACTTCTTTGTTTCCAATTTTTATTCCCTTGATCTCCTTTAGTTGTCTTATTGCTCTAGCAAGAACTTCAAGTACTATGTTGAAGAGATATGGTGAAAATGGGCATCCTTGCCTTGTCCCTGAGTTTAGAGGAAATGCTTCTTAATTTTGAATGGGAATATTTAAAGCTATGCATTTATGAATGTGGAAAGGTAGCATTTAATAGCTCTAAAACCATGAAATGGTGCTGTCAAAACAGACATGTGTCATAATAGCACATTGCATTTAATTGCAGAGGCTAGCTTTATATTATACAACATGTGTTAATACCTACTTTAACCTTGGCAACATATTCACTCTAGCATATCTCGATCCCGAGTCACATGTATAAATGATGCAGAAGGAAAGGCATTTGATCTCACCTAAATTTTTATGATAATTTTAGTAGTGACATGGGAAAAATTATACTTTACTACTCCTCACTACTTTAGTCCTTTTTGAGAGCTTGAGACAATTGTTAAGTGTCACAGCCTTGAGGACGTTGCTGTTAGCCTCAAAGTGGAAACATGAAAGCATATTTAAGTATTGAGTAACATTATCATAAAGCCAATAGGAAAATGGAAAGAAGGCATAAATTTAAAGTTATGAGAAATGAATTTTAAACACATGAAGAGCTATTCACTGACCTATATAAAGGCAAACTGGATAGCCAACAGCTTCATTTGAGCAATGAATTGCCAAAAGATTAATTATCTAATGATATAAAATAAAGAATGCTAGTGTAATTTATACAAATGTTAATCAGAATAAAAAGTTTTGTTTCTTGCAACTATGCACTGGAATAAAAATTTATTGCTGAAAATTAAAACACTCATCAAAGCACACTAATGAAATGAAGCATAGCATGTTCTTTGATTGAAATACATTGTCACTATTAAAATGAATGTCATGGACTTGGCAAGATGGTGGCAATAAGCTCAGACACATTCTGATGTCAGGAAGACCAACTGGACCACAGCAGACATATACTTCTGCTAAATGTCAGGTTGAGAGGCACAAGCCTATCTTGGCTTACCCAGCAAAGACAGGGACAATAAGGGACCCTGTACTGTACAGACAATGGAAGAACAGAGACACCAAACACAGGAGACAAGGCACTTCCCCCCACAGTGAAAGAGCTGACAGATATGGATCTTTTCAGGCCTTCATCTGGCGGCTTCAACCTCCAAACAGAGGACATCTTCAGTTTTCTGAGTCCTCAGCTTCCATGTAGGAATTCTGACACCCAAAAGAGGACTAACAGAGCCACTACAGTAAGACAGAGGGTGATTCTCATTGGGATTTGCAACATGGTGGCATCTGGCTGACTAGTAGTTGAGGGATGAAGCTAACAGGCACTGTGCTTCCCTGAGCCCAAACATGTTGTGGACAGGATACAGACTACATTTTGGAACTAACTGCCCTTGCTGGGACCCTCAGTTGGACACTCCACTGGGCACTCAGGGTACAGCAGCTACATCTCAGCCCGGAGCAGTTCTGGTCCATTGCAGACCAAGCAGCAATAGGGCTGCACCAGGCTGCACAGATTCACAAAGGTTCAGTCTGAGAGGCACAGATTGACCTTAACACTTAGTTGAGAGCAGCTTGGGAGGACAATAACCACAGTTCTGCCACCCTAGCTACAAGAAAACTGTTAGAAGCCCTACCAACCCAGGCAGGTGACTCTGGAACACAGCGCTCCTGGCAGGGAAAAGGGAGCTAATCTTCCCCTGAGTCCAAGTGCTGTAAATGCCTTGTGAACTCTATATAGGAACTCCCTGCCCTCGCCCACTTTGCCAGGGATCTCAGTCTACAGCTTCAGTCTACAGCATCTAGATCTGGGCCCGGAACAGTAAAGACATTCTGGAACATTGTGTGCTACCTGAATGAGTGGGCTGCACTGGATCACAGAGCTTCTGTCTTAGAGTCACAGGTTGAAATTTGGATCCTCCTGAGAGTAGCCTGGGAGAATCATGACCAGTCTTGATCACAGTTCTGTAGCCCTAGCTGCAGCAAAACTGCCAGAAACCCCACCAGATCAGTCAGGCTGCACTGGAGCACAGCGATTCTGGCCAAGAAAGGTAGTTGAGCTTCCCCAAATCCAAGCACTGTGGACAGGTTGTGAACTTCACATCAGAACTTCCTGCTGGCATTTGTCTTGCTCCTCAGATGAACACTCAGGTTTTGAAAATAAAATTACCCATAATGCCTTACCACATTGAGCTCCACCTGTAACCGAACTTTTAAATTATTATTTAACACTTATTTATTTATTACTAAATTCACTTATCACAAACACCAACAATTTCTTAACTATTAATCCTATAAATTCCTACAACCCCTTTAACCTATCCACTAAATCTATTGATAATTATAACAACTACTTTCACAACCTTTTAGAATGATAGTCTCTGGGGCAGGTCCTCAGTCGTCAGGAACACAATCTTTGTTGTAGATTCTTTAACGCACTTAGCAGTCCTTTTTCTGGATCTCTCAGATGAAGGTTCATCAGGGTAAGTTGGTTATTGCAGTCTCACCTTAAATAAGGCTTCATGTTTTCTTCTCTGTGGGAGACCCCAGCCGTCTGCAGGCCAACTTACTTCTTTTGAATCAGGAACTCAGCTGCTCTGCCTCAGTCCTTAAAGCCAGGCACAATTTCTTTTAGGCCACTGTTCAGACAAATCAAACCCCTCCAGGCAAAAGCTGAGCCACAGGGTTTAGTCCTTGGCCTTTTGGTGTCTTGCTCAGGCTTTCTTTGCTCACCAGCTTCTTTCTGCTTCAGGGAAATCTGGCCATCAAATGATGGCCAGCCCTTTTTTCAGCACGACTCTTGGAGCTCTCTAGCATCAGGGGCCTCTTCTTCTTTCTGGGCTCCATGCACTGTCCTTAAATAGGAGGAACTCTGTTTCAGCTTAATTTGGGCTCCGCCCACTTAGCAGCTGAAAACAATGTCAGGCCAGATACTTTGTTTCTTCAAGTCCATTAAGTCTTTCCTATTTTCCTGACTTCAACCTTGTTTTTCAGTCTATTGAGTCTTTCCTGTTTTTCCTGACTTCAACCTTGTTTTTCAATCTATTAAGTCTTTCCTGTTTTTCCTGACATCATGCTGATAATGCTCTTCATGTCCCGAATTAAGAGACAGTATCAGAAACCCCTACATATTTTCTAAATCTAATTTATCTAACCCCTTCACTCAGGCTATAACACAAGGAACTCTGACCCTGGAGCACTGAAACAGCCCTGGACCATTGTGCAATGCATGGGCCATTGCACACTGAGGTGGGCTGTACCAGATAACGGTACTTCTGGTTGTAAGGCACACATTGAACCTGAGAGGCCCCTGCGAGCAACTTGGGATGTCTATGATCATGGTCCTGATGTCTAAGCTGCAGGGTAACTGCAGCTCTAACCTATAGTCTGTGGCCTACCGACTCCTATCAATATCACTAAGAGGACCAGCTGGATCTCAGACACCTGCAGGCCGGAATAACACATTCCAACCCAACCCCTGACCTGAGTACTCAGTTGGGACACAATAGGAATAGGTGAGCTGTGGGAGGGCCACTGAGAACCAGCCCCCAACACAAGGCCCCATTCAGCCTGTGGAGAAATACAGGTCAACAAGATTATAAGGACAGCCTCTACACCAAAGCTCCTTCATTGCCACCACCAAGTCCAGAAGGCACCAGGGATAAACAGCTAAAGACAACTAGATGGACAAAGGCCAGAAAGAGAACAGAACTGACAAAAGTAAAGGAAATATAATTCCAACAAAATGCACCTATACTAATACAGCAAGCCCTGACCATACCACCACAGATGAAACATGTGAAAATTATGAATCTATACTTATGAAAATGATAGAAGTCTTACAAGAAGAAAATAAATAGTGAAAGAATTTAAAGGAATCACAATTATACAAATTAAAGCAATGGAGAATTCCATTAGAGATCTCCAAGTTAACTCAGCCAAACAAGAATGGGAAAGAGACAAGGCTATGAAAGATTTGCAGACAAAGACAGCCAAATTGGAATAGGAAATATATAAAACAGTTCAAGACCTGAAATTGGAAATGGAAGAAATAAAGAAAACACAAGTAGAGACAATCCTGGAAGTGGAAAACCAACGAAAGTATAGGAACTACAGACATGAGTATCACAAATAGGATACTAGAGATGGACAGAATCTCAGGCATAGAAGACTCAATTGAAGAAATCAGTACAACCAAAGAAAATGAGAAATCTAAAAATTCCTCACCCACAACATCCAAGAAATCTAAGACTCAATGAAAAGAAAGAACTTAAAAATTATAGGCATGATTTCGTTGTTTCTGATGGCTGAGTAGTATTCCATTGTGTAGATGTACCACAGTTTTTGTTTTGTTTTGTTTTGTTTTGTTTTGTTTTGTTTTTATCCATTCCTTGGTTGAGGGACATCTGGGTTGTTTCCAGTTTCTAGCTATTACAAATAAGGCTCCTATGAATATAGATGAGGAAACGTCCTTGTGGTTTGGTGAGGAATCATTTGGATGTATGCCCAGAAGTGGTATGGCTGGGTCTCGAGGTAGAGCTATTCCAAGTTTTCTAAGATATCGCCAGACTGATTTCCATAGAGTTGTACAGGCTTGCACTTCCAGCAGCAATGGAGGACTGTTCCCCTTTCTCCACAACCTCACCAGCATGTGCTGTCATTTGCATTTTTGAATTTAGCCATTCTGACAGGTGTGAGATGGAATCTCAAAGTCATCTTGAATTGCATTTCTCTGATGATTAAGGATACTACTCAGCCATCAGAAAAAACAAAATCATGCAATTTGCAGCCAAATGGATGGAACTAGAGAAGCTCACCCTGAGTGAGCTAACCCAGACTCGGAAGGATGTACATGGCATCTACTCACTTATAATCGGATTTTAGCCATATAGTACCGGATAACTATACTACAACCAATGCACCAAAGGGAACATGAACATAGACTTTGTTACCTGTCAATGAGATAGCACCTAGTGGTGCTGCCTTGTAGGCCTCCAGTGTATGAGGAAGCTCTTGGCCCTCATATGACTGCTGATCTGGGGTGGGAGACACTCCACTCCTGAGGAGTGGGATGGAAGGGATGGGGGTAGAGGGTGGGAGGGTGGGACAGGGAGGAATTGAAAGAGGGTACTGTAATGGAGATGTAACCTGAAGTAATACATAAACATTAAAAAAAAGATTTATAGGCATAGATGAAAGATAAGACACCCAAAACTCCAAGGTCCAGGAAATATTTTCAACAAAATCATAGAAGAAAAATTACCAAACCTAAAGAAACACATGCTGGTAAAATTCCAAGTGGCACACAGAAAACCCAATAGATTTGAGCCCCCCCCACCCCAAATTACTCTCACAACATAATAGTTGAAACTCCAAATGTACAGAACAAAGAAAGAAAATGAAAAGCTATAAGAGAAAAAGGTCAAGTAACATATAATGGAAGATCCATCAGAATTTCACCTGAATTCTCCTCAGATACTTTAAAAGCCAGAAGGGCCTGGACAGATATCCTACAAGCCCTAAGAGACCATAGGTGACAGCCCAGACTACTGTACCCAGCAAACCTTTCAATCACCATAGACCTAGAAAAGAATATATTCCATGATAAAGTCAAATTTAAACAATATCTATCCACAAATCCAGCTCTACAGAAGATCCTAGAAGTGAAATTCCAAACGAGAGAGAAGATAATTACACCCAACAAAACACAGGAAACAAAAAACTCCACCGCATCTAAACTGAAAGAAACACAAAAACACACAGCCACCACCTACATAAAAATAACAGGAAATAACAACCTATGGTCATTAATATCTCTCAATATCAATGGACTCAGCTCCCCAATAAAAAGACACAGGCTTGCAGAATGGATCCATAAACAAGACCCATCATTTTCTGCATATAAGAAATGCACCTTACTAACAAAGATAGACTCTACCTCAGAGTAAATGGCTGGGAAAAAGTTTTCCAATCAAAAGGTACCAGGAAGCAAACTGGAGTAGCCATCCTAATATCAAATAAAATAGACTTTCAACCAATATTAATCAAAACAGATAGGGAAGGACACTGCAATTTATCAAGGAATTGTAGGAAAAAAATCATTAAGATTACCTCTCAATACTGAATGTCTATGCCCCAAATACAAGGGCACCCATATTTGTAAAATAAACTCTTCTAAAGCTTAAACCACACATTAATCCCCACACAAAGAAATAATGAGACTAACAAGGTCATGAACCAAATGGACCTAACATATATATATATAAAGTTTCACCCAAACATAAATACCTTATTTTCAGCACCTCATGGAACCTTCTCCAAAATTGACCATATAAGTCGGGCACAAAGCAAGCCTCACGAGATACAGGAAAATTGAAATAACCCCTTGTATATTATCAGAAAACTGTGGATTAAAGCTGGACTTCAACAACAATAGAAATAACAAAAAGCCTGCACATTCATGTAAACTGAACAACTGTTTACTCAAACCACTGAATTGGGGGAACAAATAATGAAGGAAATCAAAGACTTCCTAAAACCAACAAAAATGAAGGTACAACATACCCAAACCTATGGAACACAATGAAAGCAGTGCTACAAGGAAAATTCCTAGCACTAAGTGTCTTCTAAAAGAAAATTGTGACAAGTCATATTAGAAACCTAATAGCAGAACTGGAAGCACTAGAAAAGAAAGAAAGAAGAAAGAAAGAAAGAAAGAAAGAAAGAAAGAAAGAAAGAAAGAAAG
>CAJQZJ010032367.1:4803252-4817574 GCA_907164525.1 Lophiomys imhausi | reverse complement strand
AAGAAAGAAAGAAAGAAAGAAAGAAAGAAAGAAAGAAAGAAAGAAAGAAACAGTCCCAAGAGGAGCAGATGGCAGGAAAACATCAATCTCAGGGCTGAAATTAACAACATAGAACAAAAAGAAGCAATGAAACCAAGAGTTGGTTCTTTGAGAAAGCCGGGCAGTGGTGGCACACGCCTTTAATCCCAGCACTTGGGAGACAGAGGCAGGCTGATCTTTGTGAGTTCGAGGCCAGCCTGGTCTACAAAGCGAGTCCAGGACAGCCAGAGATATTCAGAGAAACCCTGTGTCAAAAAAACCAAAAAAAAAAAAAAAAGAGAAAAATCAACAAAATAGACAAACCCTTAGCCAAACTAACAGGCAGAGGGAACATACCCAAATCAACAAAATTAGAAATGAAAAGGGAGAAATAACAGCAGACATTGAGGAAATCAAATAATCTTTAGGTCTTACTTCAAAACCCTGTATTCCACAAAATTTGCAAAACTAAGTGAAATGGACAACTTTCTTGATAGATTCCACCTACCAAAGTTAAATCAACATCAGATTAGCAAATTAAACAGTCCTATAACCCATATGAAATAGAAGCAGTCATTAAAATTCTTCCAACCAAAAAAGCCCAGGGCCAGATGGATTCTGCACAGAATTCTACCAGACCTTCAAAGAATATCTAATACCAATACTCTTCAAACTCTTTCACAAAATAGAAGCAGAAGGAACACTGCCAAACTCCTTTTATGAAGTCACAGTCACCCTGATATTTAAACCACACAAATATCCAAAAATAAAGCGATTTCCCTCATAAATATAAATGCAAAATACTCAATAAAATACTGGCAAACCAAATCCAAGAACACATCAAAAGTATCATACATTATGATCAAGTAGGCTTCATCCCAGAAATGCAGGGGTGGTTCAACATGTGAAAATCCATCAATGTAATCCACCATATAAACAAGCTGAAAGAAAAAAAACAAAACAAAACAAAACAAAACATGATCATCTTGCAGATGCTGAAAAAGCATTTGATAAAATCTAACACCCTTTCATGCTAAAAGTCCTGGAGAGAGCTGGCATACAAGGACCATACCTAGAAATAGTAAAGGTGATACACAGCAAGCCGGTAGCCAATATCAAGGGGATGCAAATTGGAAAGGAAGAAGTCAAGGTATCCTTTTCATAGATGATATGATAGTACACATAAGTAACCCACTAAATTCAACCAGACAACTCCTACAACTGATAAACACCTTCATCAAGGTTGCTGGATACAAAATTAATTGAAAAAATTGGTAGCCCTTCTTTACAATAAAGATAAATGGGATGAGAAAGAAATTAGGTAAACAACACCCTTCACAATAGCCACAAACAATATAAAATACCTGGGGGTAACTCTAACCAAGCAAGTAAAGGACCTGTACAACAACAACTTCAGGTCCTTGAAGAAAGAAATTGAAGAGGCCATCAGGAGATGGAAAGATCTCCCATGATCATGGATAGGTAGGGCCAACATAATAAAAATGGCCATCCTACCAAAAGCAATATATAGATTCAATACAATTCCTATCAAAATACCAACACAATTCTTTATAAACCTGGATAGAGCTATTCTCAATTTCATATGGAACAACAAAAAACCCAGAAGAGTTAAATCAATCCTATACAATAAAAAAAAAATCTGGAGGTATCACCATCCCAGATTTCAAGCTGTACTACAGACCAATAGTAATAAAAACAGCATGGTACTGATATAGAAACAGACCAGTGGATCAATGGAATCGAATTGAAGACCCAAACATGGACCCACACACCTATGGCCACCTAATTTTTGACAAAGAAGCCAAAACTGCACAATGGAAAAAGGACAGCATCTTCAACAACTGGATGTCCACTTGTAAAAGAATGAAATTAGACCCATAATTATCACCGTGTACAAAACTTAAGTCCAAGTGGATCAAGACCTTAACATAAGGCCAGTCACGCTAAATCTACTAGAAGAAAAAGTGGGACAAACCCTCGAACTGATTGGCACAGGCGACAACTTCCTGAACAGAACACCAACAGCTCAGGACTTGAGATCAACAATAAATAAATGGGACCTCATGAAACTGAAAAGCTTCTGTAAGGCAAAAGACACTGTCATTCGAACAAAACAACAGCCTACAGATTGGGAAAAAAATCTTCACCAAACCCACATCTGAAAGAGGGCTAATATCCAAAATTTACAAAGAACTCAAGAAATTAAATGCCAAGAATCCAAATAATCCAATTTAAAAAAAAATGGGGAAAACAGCTAAACAGAGAATTCACAAAGGAGGAATTCCTAAAGGCTGAGAGACACTTGAAGAAATGCTCAGCATCCTTAATCATCAGAATAATGCAACTCAAGACACCTCTGAGATTCCATCTCACACCTGTCAGAATGGCTAAGATCAAAAACTCAAATGACAACACATGCTGGCGAGATTGTGGAGAAAGGGGAACTCTCCTCCATTGCTGGGGAAATGAAGTCTTGTGCAACCACTATGGAGGTCAATCTGGCGATATCTTAGAAAACTTGGAATAGCTCTGCCTCGGAACCCAGCCATACCACTTCTGGGTATATATCCAAATGACTCCTCACTGAATCACAAGGAAGTTTCCTCATCTATGTTCATAGCAGCCTTATTTGTAATAGCTAGAAACTGGAAACAACCCAGATGTCCCTCAACCAAAGAATGGATTAAAAAACCGTGGTACATCTACACAATGGAATACTACTCAGCTGTCAGAAACAAGAAATTATGCAATTTGCAGCCAAATGGATGGAACTAGAGAACCTCATCCTGAGTGAGCTAACCCAGACTCAGAAGGATGTGCATGGCATCTATTCACTTGTAGTCGGATTTTAGCTATATAGTACATGATATCTATACTACAACTAATGCACCAAAGAGAACATGGACATAGACTTTTTCATTTTCTCCCTGTCAATGAGACACTTTTCCCTAATGGTGCTGCCTTGTAGACACCCAGTGTATGAGGAGGCTCTTGGTCCACATATGACTTCTGAACTGGGGTGAGGAACTGTTATGTAGGGACACTCCACTCCAGAGGAGTGGGATGGAAGGGTTAGGGGGTATAGGGTGGGAGGCCGAGACTGGGAGGAGTGGAAAGAGAACACTATGATGGAGATGTAACCTGAAGCAATTAAAAAAAAAAGATAAGTTTTGGGTTCCCTAAGTGTAAAACTCCTGGCAAACTTCCAGAAGGAGAAGTCACGTAGATGCTTCATTTGGAATAGCAATCCACATGCAATCTACAAAGCGAGAAGCTGTAATCTCCAAGATGATGGTGCCACATAAAGCATGGGAATGTCTCATATAATTGACACAAAAATTCAAAATAATTAAGTAGGCTTAGTGACCAGGAACACAAAAATGAACCGGCAGATGAAGGAGCCATCTTTGGCTTCATTATAAGAATGCATCTGATGCACCTCTCAGGGAAGATCCTGTCCACCACATTGGCCTACACAACATGCTTCTTTCACTCTTTCGAGTCTTTAATGTTTTGTGAAATGAAAAAGAAACATACTGTCTAGTCATTTCAAGGGTAAAGTAAGATAACAGAACCACCAGTTTTAAAGAAAAATCTAAAAATCACCATTTGGCAAAGATCACACCTGAATCAGAATTTCTCTAAAGTCAGAATATGTGCTCAAAGTTTGAATTCTTCTTATCGACTGCCTCATTTGAAGATATCCAACTGTGTATGAATTTGACTTGGAATTTTGACTATATTCAAAATCGAGGCACAGGACTCTTGGTGTTAGGAATGAAACCCATTGAATCCCTGGCTGTGTGTGCCAGGCTTCCTTTCTTGATTAAGCACATCTATGCATTGTTCCACAGAAATAAACCTGTTTGCCAGTGGAAAAAAAATCCAGAATAGCTAAATTAATCCTGTACAAAAAAAAAAAAATCCGGAGATATCCCCTTCCCAGATTTCAATCTATCATACAGAGCAATAGTAATAAAGTCTTCATGGTACTGGTATAGAAACAGACCTGCTGATCAATGGAATTGAACCAAAGACCCAGAAATAAACCCACACACCTATGATCACTTAATTTTTGACAAAGAAGCCAAAAGCATACAATGGTAAAAGGACAGCATCTTCAAGAAATGGTGCTGGTCTGACTGGATGTCAACATGTAAAGGAATGCAAATAGACCCATATTTATCATCTTGCCCAAAACTTAAGTTCAAGTGGATCAAGACCTTAACATAAAGCCTGACACATTAAATCTAAAGAAGGGAATGTAGGGAAAAGTCTCAAACTCATTGGCACAGGTGACAACTTCCTGAACAGAACACCAATAGCTCAGGCTCTAAGACCAACAATCAATAAATGGGACCTCATTAAACTGAAAAGCTTCCGTAAGGTAAAGGACCCTGTTATTAGAACAAAATGACAGCCAACAGACTGGGAAATGATCTTTACCAAACCTACATCTGACAGAGGGCTAATATCAAAAATTTATAAAGAACTCAAATATTAAACACCAAGAAACTAAATAATCCAATAAAAAAATGGGGAATAGAGCTAAAATTAGAATTCACAAAAGAAGAATCTCTAATGGCTGAGAGACACTTAAAGATATGCTCAACATCATTAATCATCAGAAATGCAACTCTGAGATTCCCTCTCACACCTGTCACAATGGCTAAGATAAAAAACTCAAATGACAGCACATGCTGGTGAGATTGTGGAGAAGGAGAAGCACTCCTCCATTGATGGTGGGAGTGGAACCTTGTACAACCACTGTAGAAATCAGTCTGGCAATATCTTAGAAAATTTGGAATATCTCTACCTCAAAACCCAGTCATATCACTCCTGAGTATACATACACATGATTCCTCACCAGTCCACAAGGACATCTCCTCAACTATGTTCATAGCAACTTTATTTGTAATAGCTAGAAACTGGAAACAACCCAGATGTCCCTCAACTGAAGAATGGATTAAAAAAAGCTGTGGTACATTTACACAATGGAATATTACTCAGCTGTCAGAAACAAGAAAATCATGCAATTTGCTGCCAAATGGATGGAACTGAAAAGCTCATCCTGAGTGAATTAACCCAGACTCAGAAAGAAGTACACAGAATGTATTGCCTTATAACTGGATTTTAGCCATATAGTACAGGATAACTATCCCACAGCCAACAGACCGAAAGGAACAGAAACATAGACTTTGTTAACTGTTAATGGAACACTTTGGCCTAGTGTAGTTGCCATGTAGGCCCCCAGTGCAAGAGGAAGCTCTTAGCCTTCATACAACTGCTGAAATGAAAAGGCCTAATATGATAGGCACCCTACACCAGAGGAGTAGGATAGGTGGGAGAAGGAGGACAGGGTGAGAGACTGGGACTGCGAGGGATGGAGAGAGGGGACTGTGATGGAGATATAACTTGAAATAATAAATAGACATTAAAAAATGAATGTCATATATGTACATTTCTTTAAAAGAAATAATGCTTTCTATAGGTTGTATTTTTTGTACACTATACAGGGTTCATAAATACATTTTTGTTTAAAGCTATCATTCAGTTTGACCATATGATAGCCCCTTGATAGTCTCCCTTTTCCTCCCATGTCTTCATGATTGTCATCATTTATAAATTATCTTGCTTCTATTTTCTTATCATATACATGTTCATATAAATGATTTATATATATAAAATCTAAGAGGAAAACACAGTGTCTTCCCAAGTCTGCCTTATTTTACCAAATTATGATGGTGCACAGTTGCATACATCCCTCTACTTTATTCAAATCATATATATTTACATATAAAAAATCTCATATATATACAAATTTTATACATTTTCTTTATTCATATGTGGAAATGTTTTATATTTATATATAAATTGTAAACATATAGTTTAATTAATTATTTAATAACAATTAAATAATAATTCAATCACTTATTTAATGAACAAAGAATTATATATATGTATAATTTGATATATATTTAAAATTCTTTAATCATTAAATAATTGATGGGCACCTATGAGCTTATTCTATAACTGAACTATTGTGAATACTGCTGCAGTAGACATTGTAACTATTTCTTCAAATATAAGCAGCAAATATATATAGTAATTGTAATTAGTAAATATACATAGTAAAATATTTAACTTTTCCTGTAAGAAGCTAATTTTGTTTATTTTGGGCATATTCTAAGGAGTGGTATAGCTGAATCAAAGAGTAACTTTAATTTTAAGATATTAAGAACCACCAAAGTATTCAATGTTTACTATGATTAAGACTGCTTACTTACACATACATTTTAAATAAGATATTTAATATTTCATGAAGGATACACAAGTGTGTTGACGAGTAGTTTTCCACAAACTATAATAAAGTCCTGTGATAGAAAGAATACTATATATTTTTTTAATCTTTAGAATTTTCACATCTCATTGCACATGCATGTTCTTAATGTGAATATTATAGTATTAAAAGTCATAAAAATCCATAGTGGTGTTCTCTCAGGACTGCAGAAATTATTGAGGTCAGTGCTTTTTTTATTGTGCTTTCTATGCCTTGAATAATAGTTCAAAGATGTTATTTT
Source organism: Lophiomys imhausi (assembly GCA_907164525.1). Classification (NCBI taxonomy): domain Eukaryota; kingdom Metazoa; phylum Chordata; class Mammalia; order Rodentia; family Muridae; genus Lophiomys; species Lophiomys imhausi. The sequence goes on along the minus strand of CAJQZJ010032367.1, from coordinate 4,810,954 downwards.
GTGTTCTACAATACTCCTAGTTACAGTTGTAGCAGGATTACATCCATTTTAGAGGAAGCATGTGCAGAACCATACTGACCTAGGGCATCAGGATTGTGGGTCATGAGAACAGACTCTACTATTCCAAATGACTGGTTTTTGGTTTTGTTTTTTTAAGTTATGCTTATGTAGGAAAAATGTAAAAGATTTCATGGGGAAAAATAGTTAAACAAGTTTCTTAGAAAAGGAGATACTAAGTACCCTTGAAAAATTCGTATTCACTCTGAAATATTCATAGGGTCCTGATTGATAGCTTTGTGTAGAAAGGTAAAGAATGCTGATACAGTGTTTAATGCTAATCATCTTACAAGTTTATTACATCAATGTTAAACTTTAAACTGTTCCTTTTGGTGTGTTGGTTGTAAGATAGTTATCCTTTACTACATGACTAAAATCATGACTTTAATTTGAGATCTTTGTTCTATGTCACTATCCCAGATAATCTCAAAGATGTTTTTGCTTTCTGGCAGATAACAATTATTCCAATCTCTCTTGTATCTTTGTAACTTGGGAATCATCTTTACTTGAACAGTTGTGTTTCATTATTAATATTATATTTAGGGGCTGGAAAGATGCCTCAGTGATTAAAAGTATTTGCTGCTCTTTCTCTTCTTCTCATAGAAATGAATTTGTTTTTCAAAACACACATGGTGGTTCACAACAATCTGCAACTCCAGCTATAGGATATCACAATCCTTATTCTGGCTTCATGGACACTTGCCTAGATGGGATGCACATATTCAGTCAGGCACAAAAATATGCACCTAAAATAAATGAATGAATCATTGAAATGGGAAATTTATCATTCTATTCCATACAACTACATATTTAAACAGATATATAATTCCATTTTATGTTATATTTTTGATCAGATATGTTGACTATTACAATTCAAAATCTGTGGTTTGGAGCTCTGCTCAAGAACTAGCCATGTGTGGGTGGGTATGTGTTAGTAGAGAGAAAGATGTGAAAATGATCATCTGTATTCTTCTACTGTTCTTCTTTCTGTGACTTTGGTTTGCTTTTTCTACCTGGTTATTTATTTAAGGTGGAAGATTTGATTTTTGGCTTCAGGTCTTCCTGTTTTATACATTTACTCCTATAAATTTCCCTTACCACTGAATTTTCTATAGCTCATAAACTTTGACAGGCCATCTACTTTTTTTGTTCATCTTAAAGTAGTTGATAATTTCCTGTGATTTTCACTTAGAACTATTATTTTGATATATTATTTAATTTCCATAAGTTTTATTTCATTTTAGTATTCAGTTCTAATTTCATTGCAGAAATAGAAGAGTTTTGAATGATTTCAACCTCTTTAAAAAGGATTGAGGGGTGGGGCAAGATGGTAGCAACAGGCACAGGCACATTCTGAGCAAGGGGAAGTCTGCTAAATCACTGCAGAGATATACTTGTGCTGAGAAGCAGGAACCCAGGTGGGTTCACCTGGCAAACCCAGGGACAATATAAGTCCCTATGATAGACTTCCAGACAATCAGAAAAACAGAACAGCCAGACTCAGGAGCAGGAGCACTTCTTAAGAAGAGCCCCGTGGGTCTGAGCCATTCCAGACACCAGATGGCAGTTCTGACCTCCAGACAGAGCTCATCACCCGCACCTGAGTTCCCAGCTTCCACAGTCATGCCAGCACCCAAAAGAGGACCAGTGAAGCCATAGGGATGGTAATTTCAGGGTGACCCTCTGGATCACAGGGTTATAAAAGTCCATACAGGAACATCTAGCCTCCATGCCTGGACTTTCTCCAGGGTACCAAACTTAAGAGGCACCAGGACCAACTAACCAAGGATCAGGACAACCATATGGCTAAAGGCCAACAAGGAACACAAACAACAAAAACCAGGGCAATATGGCTTCACCAGAACCCAGCTATCCTAGCACAGAAAGCCGTGACCATCCCACACAGCTGAAACACAAGAAAATGATGACAAATCTATTCTTATGCAAATAATAGAGGTCTTAAAAGAAGAAAATAAACCTATGAAAGAATTTGAAGAAATCATAACTCTAAAGATGAAAACAATGGAGAATTCCATTAAAGACCTTCAAGCTAATTCAGCTAAACAAGATTGGGAAAGAGACAAGGCTATGAAAGATTTGCAGGCAGAAACAACCAAATTAGAACAGGAAAATTATAAAACAGTTCAAGATCTGAAATTGAAAATGGACGCAATAAGGAAAACACAAACAGAGAAAATCCTGGAGGTGGAAAACCAAGGAAAGGGACCAGGAACTACAGACATGAGTATCACACATAGGATACAAGAGATAAAAGACAGATTCTCAGGTGTAGAAGATTGATTGAAGAAATCAGTACAACAACCAAGAAAATAAGAAATCTAAAAATGTTCCCTACCGGGTCCCCCCCCCCCCCGCCAGCAGGTTTGGACAATGGAGAGAAGGCTGGACCAGCTAGCCCTCACTCCAGGGTTGGAGTGTTGATGATGAGTGTTGATGACTCAGACCACCTATCACCCCTGGGGGAGAACACACTGAGTCAGGAGACACATCAAGGCAGGATCTTGTTTTTATTGTTACAGGGAGTTTCTTTTATAGGGTAGGAGAGGGGGGCATGGTGAAAGTGTAGTGTGAGGTTACATAGGCAGTGAAGTAAGAGATAAGGTATAGAGAGGGCCAATAAACTAAATGAGTGTGACTGCAGTTAGGCAGGGTTAACGGCAGAATGATATAGTGCAGAAGGGTCTGGACTTCTGCATTTTTTGAGACTGGTCTCCAAACTCAAGTCTGGCTTGAGTGAGCACTATAGGCCCCAATCTGGCAGATTTAGGCACTTAGGCCCAACATTTCTCATTCACAACATCCAAGAAATCTAGGATGCAATGAAAAGACGGAAGCTAAGAATTATAGGCATAGATGAAAGAGAAGACTCCTGACTCCAAAGTCCAGGAAACATTTTCAACAAAATCATAGAAGGAAATTTCCCAAACCTAAAGAAAAAGATGCTGGTAAAATTCCAAGAGGCATACAGAACATCAAAGAGATTAGACCACAAAAGAAATTCTTCTTGCTGCATAATAATTGAAATTCCACATGTATAGAACAAAGAAAGAATATTAAAAGCTGTAAGAGAAAAAGGTCAAGTAACATATAATCAAAGACCCATCACAATTACACCTCACCTGAATTCTCCTCAGAAACTTTAAAAGCTAGAAGGACCTGGCAGACATCCTACAACCCCTAAGAGACCACAGGTGTTGACCCAGACTACTATACCCAGCAAAACGTTCTATCATCATAGATGAAGAAAACAAGATATTCTATGATAAAACCAAATTTAAACAACATCTAGCCACAAATCCAGCTCTACAGAAGATCCTAGAAGGAAAATTACAACCCAGGGAAGATAACTACAGCTAAGAAAATACAGAAAACAAAAAACTCCACTGCAGCTAAACCAAAAGAAACATACAAACACACAACTATGAGCTACATAAAAATAACAGGAAATAAAAACCTTTGGTCACTAATATCCCTCAACATCAATGGACTCATCTCCCCAATAAAAAGACACAGAATTACAAAATGGATCGAAAACAAGACCCATCATTTTGTTGCATACAAGAAACATACCTTACTAACAAAGATAGACTCTACCTCAGAATAAAGGACTAGGAAAAGGTTTTCCAAACAAATGGTCCCAGGAAGCAAACTGGAGTAGCCATCCTAATATCAAATCAAATATACATTCAACCAAAATTAATTTAAAAACACATGAAAGGACATTACACACTCATAAAAAGAAAATTTCATCAAGATGACATATCAATACTGAATGTCTTTGCTCCAAATACAAGGGCACCCACATTTGTAAAAGAAACTCTTCTAAAGCATAAAACACACATTGATCCCCACACATTAATAGTGGGAGACTTCAACTCCACACTCACACCAATAGATAGATCATCAAGACAGAAACCAAACAGAGAAATAATGATACTAACAGAAGTAATGAACCACATGGACCTAACAGATATCTACAGAATGTTTCACCCAAACACAAAAGAATATACCTTCTTTTCAGCACTTCACGGGACCTTCGCTAAAAAGACAGATCAATTTGTGGGCTGACATCTGATTTTTCTTAGGGAATGCTTCATATGTGCTTAAGAAGAATGTGTATTCTGCTGGTGTTTCACAATTGTGCACTTTTATTGGTTATGATTTTCTGTAGTGGTTTCTATCTGTTGTTGAGAAGTTTCTTTGATGAGGACTAAGGACCCCACTTATCTACAATAAACAGTTGTCCTTAGAACTCACTGCCAACTGATATATCCACAACACAATTCTGACACCTAAACCTCAAAGTTCATTTTAGAAGAAGGGGCAGAAAGATTGTAAGATCCAGAAAATGGTACGTTTGCAGTGAGATTGTGCATCTTAGTAATGTGAGAAACTACACAAGCAATAGAGAGAGTTTAATGAGCATTCTAATTCAGTTCTTTTCTACTCTCTTCTTTTTTCCTTTGCCTTTCCCCTTTCTTTCCTCTTTTCTCTTTTTCTTTCTCCCTCCCTTCCTCCCTTCCTTCCTTCCTTCTTTCCTTTCTTCCTTTCTTTTCTTCTTTCCTCCCTTCCTTTCTTCTCTTCTTTTATTTTTGACACAGGGTCTTAGTATGTACCTTTGGTCTGCCTGGAATTCACTGTGGAAACCAGACTGGCCTCGAACTCACAGATATATACCTGCCTCTATCTCCTGAGTGCTGTATTAACTGTGTGTGCCACCACACCTGACTGTAATTTCATTCTTTGTAGCCATATTGTGACTATTTCACTTTGGTGTTTTATACATTCACAACTTTTGTACCGTACATATGTATGATTGTACCAGCTAAGCTGATGTTCATTTGAGAAAACTGTTGTTGCCCACCTCTCCAAAGATGACCTTTAAAAGACTTTATTACTGTATGAACATATCTTGAAAATAAGCAATACTGAAAACCTTAAGATGATTTCTTCATCTTGTCAAATTCTATTGAAGTCAAAAAACATTTAAATCACTATTGTTCTCTTTATTTTTTATTTCCAAGTAGAGAAATATTGAAATAACCCAAAGGTAAAATACTATAAATGTACTAGAATATAAATTTGCCTTGAAATTACTGAAATGTAGTTTTCTTTACTGAATCATATGTATTAACCCCAATGAATTTAACTTAAGAAGTTACTAAATTTGAGAACTATCTGACTTCAACATTTTCAAATCTCATATTTTCTTGTTTTAGAAGCCATTATCTTTTTCTGTTTTCAATTTCAAAATATACTGACATTCAGCTCAGCAAAGACATTATTATCCTTTTTGTACCATTCAAATTGCTTCTTCATGAGTCATTCAAATCCATTTTCTATATGAAATATCAGAAAATTGGTTTTAAAGAAAACAACACAACTTCATCAATAACAAATATTTTATTCCTCATGAAATTTCAAGAATATGCAAACTGTATCCTACCTAGTCTGCTTTTCTCTTGTATAACAAGTTCATTCTTATAACAACTCAGCAAGATCCATATTCTTAAAGAGATCTATTTACTTTTATTTTATGTTTAAGAATGTCTTGCTGAATGTATACCATTTCTCATGTGTGTGACATATGCTTGGAGCCCAGATGACAACATTGTATCCTCTGTAACTGGAGGGAGTGATTTATGGTTGCTAGCCACCATGTGCTGAGAGCTGAACCCAGATCCCCTTGCAAGAGCAGCCAGTGCTTTTAACTTCTGATCCATCTCTCTATCCCACAATACTATTTTCAATGAATAAAAATCAAATATTGAATAGAGAAAACATATCTCATATTTCATAGTTTTATGAATAATTTCTAACCAAATTAATGACTCTTTATACATCATTCAATGGACTCCATTTTATCTTCTATATGCTCACATTTGGAGATGTCAACCTTTCTCAGGAGTTAACTTCAATTCAGACCATCCCAAAACTCAAAGGCTGCTGTGTTATTCTAATTACAGTGTCCTTTGCCTTACAGAAGATTTTCAATTTCATGAGGTCCCATTTTTTTTTTTTTTTTTGGTTTTTCGAGACAGGGTTTCTCTGTTTAACAGCTCTGGCTGTCCTGGACTCGCTTTGTAGACCAGGCTGGCCTCGAACTCACAAAGATCCACTTGCCTTTGCCTCCCAAGTGCTGGGATTAAAGGCGTGCGCCACCACCGCCCGGCTGAGGTCCCATTTATTGATTGTTGGTCTTAGAGCATGAGCTATTTTATTGATTGTTGGTCTTAGAGCATGAGCTATTGGTGTTCTGTTCAGGAAGTTGTCATCTGTGCCAATAAGTTTGAGGCTTTTCTCCACTTTCTCTTCTATTAGAATGTGTCCAGGTTTATATTAAGGTCTTTGATCCACTTGGATTTAAGTTTTGTGCAAGGTGATAAGTATGGGTCTATTTGCATTCTTTTACATGTTGATATCCAGTTAGACCAGCACCATTTGTTGAAGATGTTTTCCTTTTTACATTGTATGGTTTTGGCTTCTTTGTCAAAAATTAAGTGATCATAGGTGTGTGGGTTCATTTCTGGGTCTTTGATTCAATTCCACTGATCAGAAGGTCTGTTTCTATACCAGTACCATGCTGGTTTTTTTTTTGGGGGGGGGTAAATTGTAATTTTTTTATTGGAAAACAAATATATAACTTGGAATGGATTTGAGGCAAATTGTGCCATAAGCAGATTTTCTTTAAGTGGCTAAACAAAGTTTAAAATGCAAGTAACAATAAAAGAAAATGTTTCCGGTACAATATCAGCAGTACAAAAAAATAGTGCATGAGTACCTGGATAAAACACCAGTTTTGCAATAGTGCAACTTTTAAGTACATATTGTTGACTGTCCACAGTCCACACAGAGGTACAACTCCACACTTCAACAACATGCTGACGGTTCCTAAAAACTACTTAAAAAAGGCGTAACCCAGATGTTCCCTTGTTTGACCAACTCCATCTAAGTTTAGATGTACAGAAGGGCTTAGATATATCCAGAATAAGCCACATGCAACATGTTACTTGATCAATTTTCTAAAATAACGTTTAACAATGACAGTAAGATAAGGGAAAAAAAAACATGGAGGAATGAAGTCCTAATTACTATACATGCATATTTTTTGACAGTAGGGGAAACCTTTTACAGATAAGTTACAAACAAAGAAAAGGCAAATAAACAATTTTGTACGAGAAATTTAACACATTCTGTACAATGTCCTCACTTTGCTGTCATCACTTGTACAAACTCTTCATAGTTCACCTGACCGTCACCATCAATATCAGCTTCCCTGATCATTTCATCAACCTCTTCATCTGTTAACTTCTCTCCAAGGTTTGTCATTACATGGCGAAGCTCTGCTGCACTATACTTACACGGAACGCTTCTCTAATTTCTTCTTCACTGTTTGTGTCTTTCTGTAGAGGTTAGATAAATTAGATTTAGAAAATATATAGGAGTTTCTGATACTGTCTCTTAATTCGGGGCCTGAAGAGCATTATCAGCATGAAGTCAGGAAAAACAGGAAAGACTTAATAGACTGAAAAACAAGGTTGAAGTCAGGAAAAACAGGAAAGACTCAATAGACTTGAAGAAAAAAAGTATCTGGCCTGACATTGTTTTCAGCTGCTAAGTGGGC
>CAJQZJ010032367.1:4774446-4798252 GCA_907164525.1 Lophiomys imhausi | reverse complement strand
CAGAGCAGCTGAGTTCCTGATTCAAAAGAAGTAAGTTGGCCTGCAGATGGCTGAGGTCTCCCACAGAGAAGAAAGCATGAAGCCTTATTTAAGGTGAGACTGCAATAACCAACTTACCCTGACGAACCTACATCTGAGAGATCCAGAAAGGACTGCTAAGTGCGTTCAAGAATCTACAACAAAGACTGTGTTCCTGGCAACTGAGGACCTGCCCCAGATACTGTATCATTCTAAGAGGTTATGAAAGTAGTTGTTATAATTATAAATAGGTTTAGTGGATAGGTTAAAGGGGCTGTAGGAATTTATAGGATTGATAGATAAGAAATTGTTGGTGTTTGTGATAAGTGAATTTAGTAATAAATAAATAAGTGTTAAATAATAATTTAAAAGTTCGGTTACATCTTTCATTTTCCTTGCCATCATTGTCAGAAATTTAGGGAAGTCAATTGTACCGTTACCATCTGCGTCTACCTCATTGATCATGTCTTGCAGCTCTGCTTCTGTGGGGTTCTGCCCAAGAGACCTAATCACAGTTCCCAGTTCCTTTGTTTTTATAGTCCCATCACCATCCTTGTCAAATAGAGAAAAAGCTTCTTTGAATTCTGCAATCTGCTCTTCAGTCAGTTGGTCAGCCATGCTGCAAGGGCCATCAGTTTCCGAGATGCCACCAAACAACCACTCACCTGGCTCGCTCTGCTTGGACTCCATGCTGTTTTTATTACTATTGCTCTGGAGTATAGTTTGAAATATAGGATGGTGATATCTCCAGATGTTTTGATTTATTGTACAAGATTGATATAGCTATTCTGGTTTTTTTTTGTTATTCCATATGAAATTGAGAATTGTTCTTTCAAGGTCTGTAAAGAATTGTATTGGTACAAAATGGAAATCTGCAGATTGGAAAAAGATTTTTACCAACCCTACATCTGACAGAGGGCTAATATCCATCATTTATAAAGAACTTAAGAAATTAAACACCAAGAATCCAAATAACCCATTCAAAAAAAAAGGGGGGGGCACAAAGCTCAACTGAAAATTCATGAATGTGGAATCTCTAATGGCCAAGAGACACTTGAAGAAATGCTCAACATCTTTAGTTATCGGGGAAATGCAACTCAAGACGACTCTGAGATTCCATCTCACATCTGTCACATGGCTAAATTCAAAAACTCAAATGACAGCACATGCTAGCCAGGTTGTGGAGAAAGTGGAGCACTCCTCCATTGCTGGTGGTAGTGCAAACTTATACAACCACTATGGAAATCAGTCTAGCGATATCTTAGAAAATGTAGAATGTCTCTACCTCAAGACCCAGTCATACTAGTTCTGGGTATACATCCAGAAGATTCCTCACCAAACCACAAGGACATCTTCTCATCTATGTTCATAACAGCTTTATTTATAATAGCTAGAAACTGGAAACAACCCAGATTCCCTTCAACTGAAGAATGGATAAAAAAAACATTGTACATTTACATAATGGAACTCAGCTATCAGAAACAAGGAAATCATGCAATTTGCTGCCAAATGGGTGAAACTGGAAAAGCTCATCCTGAATGAGCTAACCCAGACCCAGAAAGATGCACATGGCATCTATCCCCTTATAACTTGATTTTAGCCATGTAGTGCAGGATAACTATCCTACAACCAATAGCCCAAAATACAAGAAGATGGACTTTATTACCTGTTTCTTTTGGTTGAGCTGCAGTGGACTTTTTTTGCTTCCTCTGCTTTCTTTGGTGTAGTTATCTTTTCTAGGTTGGAATTTTCCATCTAGGATCTTCTGTAGGATTGGATTTGTGGGTAGATACTGTTTAAATTTGGTTTTGTCATGCAATATCTTGTTTTCTTCATCTATGTTGATAGAGAGTTTTGTTGGATATAGTAGTCTGGCTGGGCACCTATGTTCTCTTAGGGCTTGTAGGATGTCTGCCCAGGCCCTTCTGGCTTTTAAAGTTTCTGAGAAGTCAGGTGTAATTCTGATGGGTCTGCCATTATATGTTACTTGGCCCTTTTCTCTTACAGGTTTTAATATTTTTCTTCGTTCTGTATATTTTGAGTTTAAATTATTATGTGGCAAGAGGAATTTCTTTTCGGGTCTAATCTGTTTGGTGTTCTGTATGCCTCTTGGAATTTTACCTGCATCTCTCTCTTTAGGTTTGGGATGTTTTCTTCTATAATTTTATTGAAGGTGTTTCCCGGACCTTGGGGTCAGAAGTCTCCTCTTTCCTCTATGCCTATAATTTTTAGCTTCCATCTTTTCATTGAGTCCTTGATTTCTTGGGTGTTATGGGTGAGAACTTTTTTAGATTTCTCATTCTCTTTTGTTGTTGTACTGATTTCTTCAATCAAACCTTCCATGCCTGTGGTTCTGTCTTCCATCTCATGTATCCTATTTTTGATTATCATGTCTGTAGTTCCTGTTCTCTTCCCTTGATTTTCCTCCTCCAAGATTGTCTCTTCTTATGTTTTCTTTATTGCTCCCACTTCCAGTTTCAAGTCTTGAACAATTTTACTAGTTTTATATGTTTCCTGCTCCAATTTGCTTGTCTTTGTCTACAAATCTTTCAAATCTTTCATTGCCTTTTCTCTTTCCCATTCAGTGTTCCAGAGCATACTGCCTAGGTTGGCAGGGGCTTCCACCAGATCCTCTGCAGTCAGTCGCAGGGGAGGGGGAGGTCAGGGAGTTCCAATTTGTATTCTATATCCTGCCCACAGTGCACTTGGGTTCAGGGAAGCCCAGTGCCTGCCAGCTAGATCCCACAGTTACTAGTCAGAAGACACTGCCATACTGAATATCCCAGGGAGAATCGCCTTACCATAGTGTCTCTGCTGGGTGTCCGAACATCTGCACAGACGCTGTGGGTCCTAGAAACTGAAGAAGTCCTCTGTTTGGAGGTTGAAACCACCAGATGGAGTCCTGAAAGGATCCAATATGCCATCTCTTCTACTGTGGCAAGGAGTGCAGTCTCCCAGCAAGAAGTGCTTTGTGTCCCGTGTCTGGCGACTCTGATTCTCCAGTGTCTATATTTCCAGTATCAAAGTTCTTTATTGTACCTGTCTTTTCTGGGCAACCCCAGATAGGCTTGAGCCTCAAAAACTGCTGTTCAGCAGAAGTATATTACTGCAGTTGTCCAATTGTTCTTCCTAACGATCAGAATGTGTCCATCTTGATTGACGCCATCTTGCCCCCCCCCATATTTCAACTCTTATATAAGGTAACTAATTTAAAAGTACAGGTTGACTTCCAATCCTTTTATGGGTTGCTATTGCAATCTATGTAGGACTCTGGATAATTCAGGTTGATGGCTGGCCCATCAAGCTCCTGGTCATGTCAAATGCTAGTCTTAATTTTTCACAAAAATAAACTTCCTAGGTTAAACAGACAACAAATGGTTATAAATATACAGTTTTCATGCTAAAACATAATATAGATAGATAGGTAGGTAGATAGATAGATAGATAGATAGATAGATAGATAGATAGATGATAGATAGATAGATAGATAGATGATAAAATAAATCAATAGACTTTTTCAAAACCTTCAGAGGCATACAGAAAATGATATTTAAAGAGGTTTTTATTATTTTAACAATTATTTGGCTTGAGACAGTCAGCTCCTGACAGCTCCTATTGGAATTGGAAGGGGACCATGAACATCAAAAAAAAATCTCCATTAGGTGATAACTCCTACTGGGCAAAAATGCCCCTGTTCTCTCAACAGACTATATACAGTCCAAAGATAGACCAGAGCCTAAATTCAGGTAAGTCGATGACTTGATTCTGCAGAGACAGAGTGGAAAAATCCTTCTTATTTCCTGATGAATAATTTAGTCTGTGAGATATGCTTGGCCGGAGGGCTGAAGATGGTGCTCCATCGGAATCAATATTTAGGACTGTCTAGGCACCAAACTGTCATTTTTCCATTCTGGAAGCTGCTCTCCTGTACTTCCTACTCACTCAAATAATAACTATATCCCTTCTTATGTCTTTTATGTGGTTGAAGGCATAATAGATATAAAATTTCCACTGAACTTGAGTTATTTAGGATATAAAAAGAAAATTTCAAATATAAATCAAATCTTTAGGTTTATAAATATAGGAAACAATAGAAAATATTTAGGTTCAGAACTTTAGACACACCAAGACAGATAGATGATTTTTTCTTCTTCAAGATTGCCCAATACAAATAGGCTAAACGTTATGTGTGCAAGTTTTATATATGGGTTTCTTGATTGTTTCATATTTGTTACTGTTTTTATTGTATGAGTTAAAAATTAGTCTTTTTATTAGACAAAAGAAGGGAATTGATGGGGTGATGTTGGACATTCTAAATATTAATTAACCTGCTCCCAGAAACCTTCTGGCTGTACCCAAGTGAAGCTGTGCTACCTTTCTTGTTATCCATTGCCTCTGATTGGTTAAATAAACGCTAAAGTCTGAGATTGGGGAAAGACTGAATTAGGCGGGACTAAGGTGCTCAGGCTTCTGAAGAAGAGAGGTGGATTGGTAGAAGAAGCCTTCAGAAGAAGAGAGAAGAAGCCAGGGAGTGGAAGAAGAAGACACAAGATAGGGTAGATGAAAGCAGATCATGCCACATGGCCTGGAACATTGACATAGCATAGAGAAAAACAGCCCAGGTGACATATGTATATTATATGGGGCTTTATTCAGGGATAGAATTACAAGCTAGTTTAGATGGGCTAAGATTGCATAATCCAGGCCAAGGGTTGTTAAAATCTATCAGGTGTTTCTGTGTTCATTTATAAAGACAGGGTAAGGATTAACAACTCCCGACCAATTAAATATAATCGAAGTATTGCAAAAAAGTTTAATTATTTATACAACTCAATAGGCTTTACTGCTTTGGTCCTTGAGCACAGGAGAATATTGCAGATTTTAAATTAACCAATTATAAATTAGCTTTATAGCTAACACTTTTTCTTCTTTCCTCTATTGATGTAAATCCTTCTGAATACACTAGTATTCATATTCATAAATAATAAAAGTGTTTAAATGCTGCATCATAATGGATTTAAGTTAACCTCATCATTACATTCATGCCAGATACTTTAATGAATCACAAGTTAGGAAAAGAAAATGAAAGTACATTTTAGCAATTAAATGACATCCTCTTCTTTTCCCACATAACATCACCACCCCAGACCCACTCCAGAGACTTTTTTCCACTAAGTTTGTGCTCTACCCTTTACTTGATATGGGTTTAGTGATGACTGAATTGGGGCATATCTGTCATTCTGCACATGACCTGTACCATGTTTTTACTGTAGAAAAATGTTAATTTTTTAAAGAAGCATTACCTTTAATTTTGTATCAATATACAAAGATCAATGCCTATGCAGCCCAATACAATCTTAATATTGCATCAATATACAAGGGTCAATACCATTGTGGCCAAATATAATCTTAATTTTGTATCAATATACAAAGATCAATACCTATGTAGTCCAATACAATCTTAATTTTGCACAATATACAATGATCAATACCACTTTAGCCAAATATAATACTAATTTTGTATCAATATACAAAGGTATAAGGGCATATTCAATAATCTGTCCCTTCTTCTTGGTCCTTCCCATACTATGTCCCATTTAGCAGGGTTTTTATTTCAGGATTATTTTTTGTCAAGAATAATATGCTTAAAATCAAAATTTCTTTAGAATTTCAGAGGAAGATTAAATCAAACCTAGAAAATTAGTGTTTCAGCCTAGTACTTAAAAGATTAAAAAAAAGTCTCAATATTTGAACAGCTTTTGCTGCAAATGTCTCATTTCCCACTCCTACATTCTCACTATTACAATCTCACTATTTCCAGAGAGCTGTGGAAAATCGAGATTTTTCTTCCCAATAAAATTTTCTTCCCAATTTTACTTTTCATGATAACAAAATGTGTCTTTGGAAATGACATATAATCGTGTCCTACAGCTTGAGTGTGGAATCAAAGGCAGTCACAATGGAAAGCTGGCCAACCAGATTGGCCTTGGTTACCATTACTAGTTATATTGGGATACAGATTGAAACAAAAAGAACTCACAGAGGAAGCAGAAATTAACTATTAAAGTACTGAAGGCAAGACAATGATGACTGCTTTATTTGTTTAGAATTTTTAATGTTCTAATACTTTTAGGAATGTACATATGTAGCAAAGCATACTTCAGAAGTATAGCTGTCATTTACTGGATATTGGCAGTGGTTGTGTTGCTTTTTGCCACCTTTACTTTTCAAAACATGCAAACACACAGAAAATATTGCAAGAAATGTCTGCATACCCACTACTAAATCCAACTATAAACATTTTGATAAACTTCTTTTATCTATCCAGATGAATATGCATAATGTTCCTCTATAATATGTGATTATATATATGCTAAACAATTTAAAAAATAAGTGACAGCTTTTACAACCTTTTAAAAACTTTTGTATACATTTCATAATAATATGCATAATGGCTAAACTGCACATTAGCAATATTTTCCTAATACTCAATAGTTTGGATAGACTATATTCTAAATAAAGAGGAAATGTGAGCTCGGTGAGAGATCTAATAGTTAGTTGTCTGATTCCTTTTCCCAAGATACCATGCTTATCCTGTCTCTTCCATGTGGAAGGAGCTAGAATTCTTTTTTTTTTTCTTTTATTAAAAACAGATTTTTTTTCAAATAATATATCCTGGTTAAAGTTTCCCTTTCTATAGTTCCAGTTCCTCAAAATTTCCCTTCTCATCTAGATCGACTCCCATTCTGTCTTTCATTAGAAAACAAACAAATAGGCTTTGAAGGGATAATAATAAAAAGTAAAATAAATTAAGATAAAACAAAACTGACACATTGGAATAGAACACAGCAAACAAAAAGAAGTAAAAGTCCAAGAAAAAGCACAAAAAAACTGACATAGACACAGAGACCTACTTGTTTACACATTCAGGAAACCCATAAAACATTAAAAGGGGAGCCATAATATGTACTCAAAGGACCTGTAGGGTAAAAAGAGAGAACAAATAAAAGAATATATGTAAGTAAAATTAATATAAGATTGAATTAAAAAAAGGAAAAATCTGACACAACATTAATAGAGAAGGACCCTCCAAGAGGCTCTTGAGTTCATTTCTGTTGACCATCGACTGCTGAGTCTTAGGCCTACCCATAAGAGAAGCTTTATTTTCTAAGTGACACTTAATTAGATGAAACTATTTTGTTTTATTGTTGTTGTTTTTATTTACAAGTGGTTGTCATTTGGAGATTGCTTCAGTGTTAGAGATGGGAACATGTGTCCTCTTCTTTCAGCTTGGTGACCCCATCTGTTGCAACCAGGCAGGCTCTGTGCATCCTTCCTCAGTCTCTGTGAGTTTATATGTACATCAATCCTGTTGATTTAGACGGCCTAATTTTCTTGGTGTCCCTCATCATCTTTGGCTCCTACATTCTTTCTGCCTCTTCTTCTGCAGGGTTCCCCAAACCCTGAGGAAAAGAAATTGATGGAGACAATCCTTTTAGAACTGAGTGTTCCAAGGTCTCTCATTTCTACATATTGTCAGACTAGGGCATCTATATTTGTTCACACCTGGTGGAGAAAGAAGCTTTTCCAATGATATCTTAGTATAGTGGAATGTCACTAGGAGTGATTTTATTGCTATGTTTTTGTTTGTTAGTTTGTTTTGTTTGTTTTGAGAACATTAGCATTTGGTTTTCCCTTAGGTCTCTGGGCAATCTAGTCTAAGATTCTTGATAACACAAGCAGTTTTCAGTATGTGTTCCATCTTGTAGAATGTAGAATGGGCCTTAAGTCAAATCAGATATTGGTTGTTTACTCCCACAGACTTTGTGCCATCATTGCACTAGCATATCTTGCAGGAATAGCACCATTGTAGAACAAGGGTTTGTAGGTGGCTTGGTGCTTATGTTTCTTCTTTGGTAGCATGCAGAGTACCTTCCTATAAAAAAAAAATGCCAGCATATAAGGGTAAAGGCTCTAGGTAGACACCAATTCAACTCTTCATATTCAGTGAGGTGTATAGGTGTTGTCTTAGACAATGGAGCCTTGCCATCAGTTTGTGGAGAGCAACCTATGGTCTTGGAAACAGTTTGAGTTGTTTGGATTTTACTACTAGACCGCTTTGGCCAACCACTCAATTAGATGTAACCCAATCCTTGTGTCAGAAGCTTCATTTGGTAACAAGAGCTGTCCAGTTGGGACTCTATTTCCCACATTATTTGGGAATTTCATTTAGATAGCATTCATATATGTACAAATTTTTTAGAAAGCTTCTGCTAGGCTACATTTCAATTCTACCCCTCAAATAGCCCTTAGATGTCCCTACCAGTATTCCCTCATTCTTCCTCCTCATCCCTCCCAGTATTCATTAGATCTTCCCATTCCATGAGTCCACTAATCCATTCATAGCTATCTATACTATTTTCATTCCCTAGGGAGATTCACCTGTTCTCCAACCCCCAGTCCCTTAGCCTAAGCTAACCCCTGTGGGTCTACAGATATCTTGGATATCATTGACTTAACAGCTAATATCACAAATAAGCAAATAAAAAGCACATTTGACTTTCTTAGTCTGGATTAGCTCACTCAGCATGATTTTTTCTAGTTCGATCTATTTGCCTGCAAATTTTATGATTTCAATTTTTAAAGAGCTGAATAATACCCCCTTGTGTAAATGTACCACATTTTCTTAATCCATTCTTCTGTTGAGGAACATATAGGTTGTTTCCAATTTCTAGCTATTATTAATAGCGCAGAAATGAACATGGTTGAGCAAGGGTCTCTGTGGTAGGATTAGTGTTCAAAAATGGTATAGCTGGATCTTGAGGTATGATCCTCTAGATTTCTTAATGTGTTCAATTTTTAAGTCTCCCTACTTATATCTAATTTTGTTAATTTGTATCTTTTGTCTCCACCATTTAGTTAATTTGGAGAAGGGTTTTTCAATCTTAATTATTTTATGAAGCAACCAACTCTTTGTTCCATTGATTTTTTTCTCTTCATTTTATTTATTTCAGCCAAGTTTGATTATCTCTTGCTGTCTACTCCTTTTGGGTGTGGTTTCTTCTTTTGTTCTAGAACTTTCAGGTGTGCTGTTAAGTTACTACTTTTTTCTATGTAGTAATTTAGTGCTATAAATTTGCCTCTTAGAACTCCCTTCATTTTGTCTCATATTTTAGACATCATGTGTATTCATTTTCATTCAATTCTAGAAAGTCTTCAATTTCTTTCTTACTTTGTCTTTGCCCTTTCTTTTCTTTCAGTAGAGGACTTGCTCAGTTTTTATAAGTTTGTAAGCTTTCTGTTGTTTGTGTTGTTCTTGATATAAAGTTTCAATCCATGATGGTCTTGCTTTGTACATGAGTATGTGGTCAACCTGTATTTGGGAACATTAAAATTCTAGGTGCTGATATCTGAGTCAGGATTTGGCATTCTTCTTATTATTATTTATTTATTTTTAAAGAAAAGAAATAAATAGAATTGTAGACATTCAGAAGTCTAGATATTTTCATAATGAAGTTTTTAAGCATTTTGCATACACTATTAAGAGAAATGGGGCCAAACAGCTGAAGATTGATGCTGTAATGTATGGAGAGAAAATGGGAACTGTCGAGGCAGCCACAGGTATGTAATTTCTTGGTTTTGGAAGCTGCGGGCCCTGCACTTCCTATATAATCAGATATATTTATCCCTCTCAGGTCTCTGAGGTAGTTGAAGAAGAGATAGCTAGAGTCTCATAGTTAAATTTTGAGTTGTTTAGGAATCAAGAGGGCGTTCTGGATCTAAGAAGATGTTTTTAAAATTGTCAGGCAAGTTAGTATGAAAGCTGAGTTAGATAGAGAACTTTAAACTCATGGAGATGGTTAGATAGTAGAATGTTAAAGTCAGGGGCCAAATACATATGGACTGGACATTGAGAATGTATGCTAAGCCATATAACTCTCAGAATTGTGGCCTATTTATTTCAGTTGTTTTGTACTGTACTTATTGTTATAAGAGAAAGAATCACTTGTTGGACTGAAAAAAAAAGAATTATGCATTCAGGGGGAAGGGTGAGAGGGTAGGAGGGTGGGGCTAGGAGGGGTGGAGGGAGAGGGCTGTGATGGAGATGTAACTTGAAGTAATAAATAAACATCAAAAAAAAAAGAATAAATGTCAACTCCTTTTAAGGTATTGTACCTATGTAATGCTTAAACATGCAATGTGAAGTTTTTGTCTTTTGATAGCAACTGTCCCAAACTGTTTAGGATAATTAAGAAATGTAAACTAGTAGTCATTCAAACATGTCATTTTGTTATGTACTAGTGTAGTGTGTCACAGATATTTTCTAAGTTAATCAGAAATCAAGTTATTCAGAAACAAGCAACATTTGCTTATCCAAATATATGGAGATAGATAGGTGGTGTTCAAAAACTTCAAGAGATTTGTAGAATGTGGTATTCAAAGATGTTTTCTTACCTTAAGATTTTTTTGATATTAAGACATGTCAGTTCCTGACAAAACACCCTATTCTATTCCAAGTATATGATGAACATCGAAGAATCTCCATTTGGAGATGGTTGCATTAGTGGCAAGCGTGTCACTGGGCAAGAGAAACCCCTTGCTTCAACTGTACACAGAATGCTGTCTGAAAAGGACAAAACTTGGAAGCAGGTAAGTCAGCAGCCTAGCTATGCCAAGAAAGGGTAGGCAAGCACTTCAAAATTCCTGCTTTATGATTAATGTCTGTCAGAGATACTGAGAAAAAAGGCTGAAGGTAGATGCTCCAATGTTATAGAATGATACTGGGGACTGTCCAGCCAGACATTTGTCTGTCATTTCTTAGTTTTGGAAGCTGCTGGCTCTGCACTTCCTGTTTATTCAGATATATTTATCCTTCTCAGGTTTCTGATATGATTGAAGACCAGATAGTTCTAGTCTCACAGTTAAATTTCAAGTTGTTTAGGAATTAAAAGGGTGTTCTAGGTCTAAGATGTTTTTAAATTGGTAATACAAGTTAGGATGGAAACTAAGTTAGGTATAGATCATTAAACTCGTGGAGATATATAGATAATAGAATATTAATATCAGTTGCCAAATACATATGGACCTGACATTGGGAATACATGTCATACCTTATAATTTTCATAATTGTGAATTAATTGTTCTTATTGTTTTGTATTGTATTTATCATTATAAGACAAAGAAATTTTTATTGGACTAAAAGGGGGAGCTGTTGAGAGGTAAAAGATACACCTTACATTAAAAAAAAAAAAGCAGATCGGAGGGTGAGGGGAAAGAGGGTAGGAGGGTGGAACAGGAAGGGACAGGAGGGAGAGGACTATGATTGAGATGTAACTTGAAGAAATAAATAAATGTTAAAAAAAGGAAAAAATAATTTTAAAATAATTATTCTAGACAAAGTGGTTGAGAATACAACCCAAAAGCTAAACAGTTGTATATCCTTTAAAAGGCACCTCTCCACAGTAGTGCACCCAACCATTTTAAAAGAGAGTGTGCTATGCTCATTGATGAGGACTATTTTCTTACTACCATTCATAATGAAATGAGGAATACTCACACAAAAGAAAATGTGCAGTTTAGGGTGAAGAGAAATATAAAAGTATATCTTCATTTTCAATGCCTAAGTGGTTGTCATTAAATTTAGCTTGTGTCAATCAATTTTCTTATTATAGTTATTATGACAGTAAAGTTGTTTGGGTAAATTATATATTAGACTTCATGGTCATTTCACAGAGACATTAGAAGAAGATAATATGACACCTGGATTGTAACAATAATTCTAACAAGGCTGACATTTTCCTGAAAATGTTTTACTTAAATAAAGAATTACCAGGTACTAGTCTTTCGCCAAAAGAGGTCAGACTAATTAAATATTTTAAAACTATAGCCCTGTGAAATGTACTTTATCTCAGTTTTTCAGTATTGCTTATTGAGAAGAAAAGAATTGATAAAATTCAGTTGATCTGAGTAACACATCTTAAGGACTGTGATATTATGTATCTCTTTTCAAAGATTTATTTTGGTTATTTTTAATTATGTGTATTTGTCTATGTCAGGTAAGTACATGTGAATACAATGCATTTAGATACCAGAGATGATGAATCCCCCTGGAGCTGAGGTTGCAGGCAGTTGTGAACTACCTCATGTGGGTTCTAGAACCCAAACTAGTCATGTGCAAGACAAGGATGTACATTACTGTAAGAAACCCTACTGGGGATTTTTACATTTAAACAAAACAAAACAAATACAAAATGAAACAAGAAAATCCCAAACCAAAACCATAACAACAACAAACATCAAATGTACAAAAGAATATATGCAACTTTCACTGAAGCTTCATTTGGGCTACATGGTTCTGAGGCTGTCTTCAAGGTCCAAAAAGTTCCTGAAACCTACACTAAAACATGGCCCATAGAGAAATGTATACTAATAATAGCAATAACAAAGTAATTCCTGTATATAGTACTGCTTTCTGGAGACTTAAAGTTGAATTGAATTCGGAAAGTTTAAGCCCTTGAATCATTCTGATAAAATCTGATGTTTGAATCAACATAAACATTGACTCAGTTATACCATTTGAAGTTGTAAGTTGAATCTACAAAATTAGTGAACATGATAAAAATCCACACAGAGATGAACAAAATAAGTGATACATGGCACTTACTGTTGTCCCATGCACAATATTGGTGAAAATTGGCCTGATTGCCAAGATGAAAAGTAGAGTGTGCACTTCACAATGGGACATATTACATACAGTGGTTTAGTAAATAGCTGGAAAACAGACTATTTATTTGTGTCTCTGGTGGATATATGTGGATAATGACAACATTTAATGATATATTCCAGATTTGATACTGTAATACTAGTGACTGAAATCAATCCTTCTATTATTTGAGCATCCTATCATATTTCATCAAGCCAGGGCTCTCGGTTCACTTATCACATGGTGCAGTAAGACGTGAATTAATAATATATCCAATAGTATTATCATACTCCTTAGTGACTCTCAAAATAATGGAGTAATATGATATTAAATAAAGGCTGGCAAATAATGGAAAATATTTATTCATTCTGTTTATAACTTCAATTGAAGAAACAAAATATATGTCTTAGAGCTAAAGACTGGCTCAGCAGTTCAGAGCACTAGTTTCTCATGCAGGTTTAATTCTCAACACTCACATGGTGCCTCATAACTATATCTTCTGTTCTAGGGACCCAACACCTTCTTCTGGATTCTGTGGATACCAAGCATGAATGTTGTACACAGACATGCATATACAGAAAACAATACTAAAATAAAGTTTCTGTTAGTTAAAGCATTATACTTTTGTGGTAGAACTGTGAAGCTGGGTTTGTGAATGATGTATAATATCCCCATTTCACCAGTTGACTTTGTTAATGATGTACAAAGCAATCCTTGAACGTAATACTAGGAACACAAGATGGCATTAGTTAACAAAAAATTCAGTGTCTATCAAGTTGAACATAATGGCCAGAATTCTAACAGAATTTGTGAAATTACTCTACCTTATCCATACATTGCCAAATTTTTTAATTGAAAAAAATTTATTATGTGAATTTCACATCATGCACCCTGTTTCCTCTCATCTCCCACCTCCCCTCAGACCTACCCATGACCCTT
The DNA here is from genome assembly GCA_907164525.1 of Lophiomys imhausi. Classification (NCBI taxonomy): domain Eukaryota; kingdom Metazoa; phylum Chordata; class Mammalia; order Rodentia; family Muridae; genus Lophiomys; species Lophiomys imhausi. The sequence goes on along the minus strand of CAJQZJ010032367.1, from coordinate 4,784,592 downwards.
GCAATCTGTCCAAGCATAAAAAATAAAACTTCATTGTAGAAGCTGCAGTGTGTCTCAGTGTGTACCACAATATTCCCTTTTGTCCACACATTTTGCTTGCAAATGTCATTAAAATGAATCCTTGATCTGGTATGAGGCCTCTAGTTTCTGCTACCTTGTCAATACTAGAACCTCACTGGACCTCCTCTCAGATATAATGTAACTGTCCTGAGTCATGGAGATCTGTAGTTTTGGGTTGGGTAGTCCTCTTCTTGCACTCCAGCAGTTTATCCATGAAGTAGATGCTGGGATGGGCCAACTGAAAGCCCTGGTTCTCTACCTACAAACCCTACTTGCAGGGCCAGTCCTACTATGGAAAGGTGCAGGGCTTACTCTCCCGAATGCTGCAGCATGTGAGAGGCAGGGATAGCTCTCCTGCCCTTGTGACTCAATCTGGGCCAGATCTCCAATGGTGGTGAGTGTAAAGGGAGGGGAGGGGATCTCTCCCTAGCCAACACCAGCACATATCAGACAGAAGTCGGGGCTGGCTTTCTCACACTCATTCCCTCAGGTGTGGCTCACCCACAACCCCCATATCCAAGATCAGCTGTAGTGTGCTACACAGGCAAGGTGCAGGACCTGCTTTCCTGAATGCTGCAACTTATGAGGGACAGGGACAGCTCTCCTGCTCTTGTGACCCCATCGGGGCCAGATCTCATCCCAGGGCTGGGTCTCCACAACCCCCACATCCAGGGCCAGGCATAGTTCTTCTTGTTTCTGGCTTGTTTCCTATCCTGGGAACCCATCTGGTCCTTGCCTGGTACTGGCCTGTTAGTCATCAAAGGCTACCCTATGGCAGCCAATGTTGTGTTGGTATCCAGTGTAGGGAGTGAGATTAATTAAATTAGATTTAGAAAATATCTAGGGGTTTCTGATACAGTCTCTTAATTTGAGGCATGAAGATCAACTTGGCTGTGAGCGATTAGCTTATCAGCTTGTGGAAAAACAAGGATGAAGTCAGATGAAAACAGGAAACAAACAGGAGACTTAATGGACTGAAAAACAAGGTTGAATCCAGGAAAAACAGGAAAGACTTAATGGACTAAAAAACAAAGTATTTAGCCTGGCATTGTTTTCAGCTGCTAAGTGGGCAGAGCCCAAATTAAGCTGAAACAGAGTTCCTCCTATTTAAGGACAGTGCATGGAGCCCCATAAAAAAGAGGCCCCCCAATGCTAGAGAGCTCCAAGAGTCCTGCTGAAAAAAGTGCTGGCCAGCAGTTGATGGCCAGATCTCCCTGAGGAAGAAAGAAGCTGGTGAGCAAAGAAAGCCTCAGCAAGATAGCAAAAGGCCAAGGACTAAACCCTGTGACTCAGCTTTTGCCTGGAGGAGTTTGATCTTTCCAAACTGTTGCTGGCTTTAAGGACTGAGGCAGAGCGGCAGAGCTACTGATATGAAAGAAATAAATCGGCCTACAGATGGCTGGGGTGTCCCAGAGAGAAGAAAGCATCAAGCCTTATTTAAGGTGAGATTGCAATTTACCCTGACGAACCTGCATCTGAGATATTCCAGAAAAAGGACTGTTAAGTGTGTTAAGGTTCTACCACAGAGACTGTGTTCCTGATGATTGAGGACCTGCCCCAGAGATTGTATTCTTCTAAAAGGTTAGGAAAATAATTATCAATAGGTTTAGTGGTTAGGTTAAAGGGTTGTAGGAATTTGTAGGATTAATAGTTAAGTGTTTGTATTTTTTATAAGTGAATATAGTTATCAATAAATAAATAATTAATAATAATTTAAAAGTTTGGTTACAGATGGCGTTCAACATGGTAGAACATTATGGGTAACTTGGCTTTCAAAACTGTAGAGGAAACTGCAAATTTTGAAACTATGGAACTGGTGGTTGACAAAATGGCAATGTTTGCAGCTGAATTCTGTCCTATTTTCCAGTTAGACTGGATGTTTTATGTTGTTTGCCTTTTCCTCTTTTATTGGCTTATTATAAAGAAGTCAGCCTCACAATTAAAAAGTTTGCAAATGCAGATTGAGGAGCTAAAGAAAAATTTGCCAAAGATGGTAACTGCAACTGACAACTTTCCAATGGTTGAAACAGGGAAGCAGGAAGAGTTGTAATGCATAGTGCAGCCCCGTCCTGCACCTCTTACTTTCCTATCTAAGTCTACAAAGCCGTTACATGAAGCAACAGCAGATCAGGCAAGTAATGGTGTGAAACCAAGTGTGCCCCCAGAGGAGCCACTTGGTACTCCACGGGCACCATTAGCTTTTTCAGTAATTTATCAAACAAGGCATGATATTAATGAAGGTCAACCCCATCCAGAATTAACATGTATCCAACTGATATGTTGGATTTGAAACAATTCAAAGAGTATATTGTGTCTTATGGTATCCATTCAGGTTTGCCAAGCACATGCTTAATAACTGGGCAATGCACCATAGAGTCATTCCTCAGGATTGGAAGGGACTAGTATCAGCTGTGCTGGAAGGTAGCCAGCAATTATAATGGTTGTCATGGTGGACACATGAAGCTACAAAGTTAGCACAACAAAATATGGAAAGGGGAATAAATGTTACAACCAATCAAATACTTGGTGAGTGACGGTATGCTGACTTAAGGGAACAAATTCATATGGATGATACTGCAATTGAACAATGCCGTAATATAGCTTTAAGGGCCTGGGACAGGATTACAGAAAATGGAGAAAGATATGTTTCATATATTAAGATTATACAAGGTCCGGGAGAAATTTTTACTGATTTTTTTACAAAGGTTGACTTCAGCTGTGGAGAGAGATGTACCAAAACCCTGATATCAGACAAGAGTTAATAAATAATAGGTATCATGGTTCTACAATATGTGGTCATAACAGGGAGCAAATGGTTTCTGATAACAATGGAAGGTCAAGGTCTCCAGGATTTTGCACTAGGTGTGGAAGAGGTAAACACTGGTCCCGGGATTGTAGATCAAAAACAAATGTCACAGGTAACCCCTTGCAGGGAAACGAGGGGAGGGGCCTGCCGGTTCAAGACCACAAATAAAAAAATCTGAACCGTCGTCCATCAGCCACTCAGAGGGAAATAATGAATCAGGAAGAACAAATTAAATGTGGTCGATCTTCTGCATGCAAATGAAGGCTCACCCACAACCCCCATATCCAGGATCAGCTGTAATGTGCTACACAAGCAAGGTGCAGGACCTTCCTTCCTGAATGCTGCAGCATATGAGGGGCAGGGACAGCTCTCCTGCTCTTGTGACTTCATCGGGCCAGATCTCATCCCAGGGATGGGTCTCCACAACCCCCACATCCTGGGCCAGGCATAATTCTTCTTGTTTCCTATCCTGGGAACCCATCTGGTGCTTGCCTGGTACTGGTCTGGTAGTCATTACAGGCTACCCTATGGTAGCCAGTGTTGTGTTTGTATCCAGCTTGCTTTTTTTCGCAGAAATGTTAGGCTACTATTCATTCAGATGTTCATAGGTCAGAACACTGAATGTGGATGTAGCCTTTCTCCTCTCTGTCACCTACTGATGCACATGAGACATAGCAGCCACATCGGCAATGTCTCTAGGGGCAGGATATTGCCAAATTTTGAATGATTAATATATTTGCCATGTACTAATTCTTTTTTTTAAATAATTTATTTTTTATTTCTTCAAGTTACATCTCAATCACAATCCCCTCCCTACTCCCCCCTCCAGTCCCACCCTTCCACCCTCCTCCCCCTCAGCCCCACCATCCTCTTCCCTTCTTTTTTTTTTTTTTTAGTTTAAGGTATTTATTTTTCCCCCCAACAGCTCTCCCTTTCAGTCCAAATAATGGTTCTTTTTCTTATAACTATAAATACAATACAAAACAACAGAAATAAATAGGCCACGATTATGAGTTATATGGCTTAGCATACATTCCCAATGTCCAGTCCATATGTATTTGGCACCTGACTTTAACATTCTACTATCTAACCATTTCCATGAGTTTAAAGTTCTATATCTAACTCAGCTTTCATACTAACTTGCCTCATAATTTTAAAAATATCTTCTTAGATCCAGAACACCCTCTTGATTCCTAAACAACTCAAAATTTAACTATGAGACTCTAGCTATCTATTCTTCAACCACCTCAGAGACCTCCTTTTTGACTCTGTGCAATTTGAAATAGGTTATAATGGCAGTAGTAGTACAGTTTATCTTTGCACTGGCGATATGAATAAACCAGATGATTAACCCAAAGGGCACCTACTTCAAATAAAATTTTTGAATAAATTGTTAAGTTGAAGAATGTTATGACAGTTACAGAAGGAAAAACAACCAACACTCAATAAACTATTGTAAAAGAGACTCTAACATAAAATCAGTAGGGGCTAAGGGCAAGAAGTTCAGCAGCTTATATTCTTAGCTTCAATTCCTTGGGAGAAGGATTTTGCTTTCCAAACCCCTTCATTTAAAACCACAAGAAATTACGTGGAAAAGTAGGCAACCTAATAAATAGTAGTGGGGTGATATGTGGCATATAAGGAAGTACTGTACTGCAACCATACCTCTAATTTACCAAATCATGATCACTCTCAAAGATTGTCATGAACTAGCCAGTTAGAACATATATCCAGCTTAATTTAGTTAATACTGATTAATAATAATAATAATAATGAGCATTATGCCACAATGAATGCCAATCATGAAGGTTTAATGACAATGGAAGAATTCCTTATCATCATATGGAGAAAATAATAAGCTGTGCTAGTGTTGAAGATGGAAACACATAAGTGGAGAAAAACAGATCTGAAGGCATTCAAAAAGGAAAATAATAAAATATAAATGTAGTTATACTTCTGAAATGAGAAACCAAGATTTATTATAATTGACTATAAGAAATCCAAGTACTTTCTACAAGACATTTGACCTAGTCCTTGATTATTTAATTTTAAATTTATTTTCTTATTATTGTACAGAGATTAATGCCTAATGCAACACCATTTTTGGTGTTTCAAACTACACCAGGCGTTTTAAAAGAAAAAGGATGCAAAGACCTGCCTTGCATTGTTTGCTTTGAATTATACTAAAGAAAGAAAATATGCTTCCTGGATCAAATAAGGCTCTTTGACATAATCTTGATCTAGAAAAGTGTTTTAAGATAGAAAGCCAAAGCCAGGCATGTTGGTGCATGCCTTTAATTCCAGCACTTGGGAGGCAGAGGTAGGTGGATCTCTGTGAGTTTGAGGCCAACCTAGTCTACAGAACAAGTTCAGGACTGCCAGTACTGTTACACAGAGAAACCCTGTCTCAAAAAACAAACAAAAAAAGAAAAGAAAAGAAAAGAAAAGAAAGAAGATAGCCAATTAGAGCTGTTGAGAAAATGAACATTCAGTTTAAGTAAACACTAAAAATGATATGATGTAATGATCAAACAGAAACAGAGCTGCTAGATATATGAATTCTAGTGCTTCCTTACAGGTATCATGAAGAAGCCCAAGAATTCTCAATAGAGAAGTTCAGTATATGTATCTATGGGAGATGAATTAACTAACATAAAATAAGTCTTAACTGGAAAATTTATCCTTCTGAGGAATCTCTTGAATAACATGGATCATGATTAAGTATTAATCTCTATTTCCATATAGTAACTTTATAGTTATCACAAAAATTTAAATGAACCATTCTGCTTCCTATAGCAGATAATCTGTGTTGATACAGATACATTCTCCCTGGGAATCAATATTTGTTCAACCGTGTAACTTAAAAAAATAATGTGGCTATGTCATTAAGCTCTTGGGATCTCAAAATAACACAGACATAGGATACAACATTTTGTATTTTGTAGAGTATTTTGGAAGCTAGGATCCCAACATTGAGGTGTCTGAGGTTTGCTTTATACTAAGCACTCTGTCCTTGGCCTGCAGATGCCCATCATCTTCCAGATTCTGTAACATAACACTGTTAAAGTGGCCAAGAACCTGAGATAAGATAGAGCATGGTCCTTAGGGGAAAACTTACTACTATTTATCTTTTTAAAATTATCATCTACTGCAAGAAAAAAAGCTTTTTGAGGAGGATTGAGTGATGCATTGATCTTTGGGAATACCAAAGTATCATTTGTTTTAGTTCCCTGTTATTCTCTGTATAAACTATGTTTCATTTGTCCTTCTTTAAATGATTCTCTCCTCTGCCCTGCTCCATTAGTATCTAACCTCTGTGGCTATTCAGACTGTAGTACGGATCTCAAAAACTTAGAAGCTACCATGTACGTATAAAAGAACACATTCAACATTTCTCTTTTTGGATCTGGGTTACCTTACTTGGGACAATTGGTTTTAGATTCATCCATTTATCTGAAAATTCCATTGTTCTTAACAACTAAGCCATATTCCATTGCATAAATGTACCACATTTTCAGCATTCATTCATCAGTCAATGAACATCTAGGATGTTTCCCATTTCTGACTGTTATGAACAGATACATGTGTGAGCAATTATCCTTATACTAAGATATAGTCTTTTGGATATGTGCCTAAAGCGATATAGAAAGATCTTGAGAAAGACTGATTTTTAGATTTTTAGAAAACCCTTTACTGATTTCCAACGTGGCTGTACTGGTTTCCAATCCTATCAGCATGGAATAAGTGTTCCCATTTCTCTACATCCTTACCAGCATGTTCTGTCATTTGTTTTAATGATCTTAGTTCCTTTGAGTCAGGTAAGAAAAAAAATTCAAAGTATCTTTAATTTGCATTTCCCTGGTGGCTAGGGATCGTGAACATTTAAAAAGATTTCCCAGACATTTGAGTTTCATGTTTTGAGAACTCACTGTTTGATTCTATACCCCAGTTTCTACATGGTTGCTTTTTTCTTGATGTTAGGGTTTGTTTATTTTAGCTTTTTAATATTCTAAATATTGAGCTTTTTCCAGATGTAAAATCAGTAAGACTTTCCCCATTCTATAGGCTATTCTATTGCTCCAATGATGCTGTCCTTTGCTGCCAAAAGCTTGTCTTTGTGAGGCCTCATTTATTGATTATTGTTCTGAATATTGTTCTGTGATATATGTGACCTGTTCAGAAAGTTCTTTCCTGTGCAAGTGAATTCAAACCTACTCTCTACTGTCTTTTCTATCAGGGTCAGGGTATCTGGTCCTATGTTAAGGTCCTCAATCCATTTGAAGTTGAGTTTCCTGCTTAAACCCATCCTGGTATCTTAAAATGCATCAAATATGTGTCTCATGTTTTCAGTTAAGCATAAATACACATAAAGAAAATGATACTCAGTCAACAAACGAGAAATGGGAGATGCCAAAGAGACTTGACAAAGCAGAAAATATTTAAAATTTTGCTGTACATTCATTTAGAAAATGAAAGGAGAGTGTCTTCTCTGAAAGTACAGATTTTTTTTACCCAGGTTTTATTATTTAAATTTAATTCCATTATGTATTTGCTTCATATCAATATGAATTGTACCTCAAAGTTTGTCTTTTTCCTTAAAGTTATCTTACTATTGCAATATCTCTTAATAAACAGGCAGATATACTTTCTCAGAAAAACAGGAAACATAATTTATTTGTGAAACCAAAATGAGAAATTGCAGCATATAATCCTGTTGAAGGACAGTGAGGATTTTAAAATACGAGTGGCAAAAAGAATATCTATATGCATACCAATTATTTATTTATGTAATATTATATATATTTACACATGGGTATTCTATGAAAATAAGTGAATGGTTGACATTGGGTATTCAAAAAAATAGTAATTTTAAAATAATGCTCAACATATTGTTTAATTAATACATTTATTTTAACTGAGAAGATGAACATGGATCAAAGTACAGCTATTTACAGTTTACTTTAGGCATGCTACACTATTATCTCTGTGTCATTTGTGTGACCAGCACTGTTTGCATCTAATGAAGGGATTTCAATATGTTGAGCACCTCTATTAGAAAGTAATTCAATGCATGAGTTTTATAATCTTTAGAATGCAAGTAAATAATTTTGAGAATTCCTGTAGTACTATAGACTGCTATAACAAAAGCATTAAATTGGGTAATTTATAAGTGAGAAGAAATAATTTCTTAGTTTAGAAGACTGGAAAGTCCTTTAAAGAACACCAGGGGAATGGCATGGGAGGGAGAGGTGTATAGGGTGGGAGGGAGGAGCCGGGAGGGGGTGAAAAGAGGGGGTGGCAATGGAGATGTAACGAAGTAATAAATACACATTTTAAAAAAGATAAAAGTTTATCACATATATCTGATGTGTGGTGATGGCTGGTTCTTTCTTTGTAGACCAGTGCTTTCTGATAGTCTTCTTGCTTGGTCAAAACCACAGACACCCCCCCCCCCCCCACTGCTTTGCCTGTTTTGAAAAGGATCTAATGGCATTCATGAGCACTCTATGCTTGCCTCCTAACCTCTTAATCCTACTTTTAAATTCAAACTGATGATTATTTTTCAATATATAACTTGGAGGAAACAACCTTCTTGGTATAGCGATATGTACCATTAAATCTAACAGGTATAATACACCATCTTTAATTTCCTAGGTATTTTTACCATTCAGTTATTATTTAATATAGGTTAACCATACCTTACTTACAAAACCCAGACTATGCAGAAATTAGGAAATATTCATAAAAGATTATATTCCAAACATTAACTGGTTCTAAAGAAGAGTGAAATTGGTAATCTAGGTAAAAATATGCTTGGCATTGTAGTTACTAGAAAAGGATCAAGTTTCAATTTATGTCAGTTAGAATAAAATATACAAGAGGCAAGCTAGGAGTGTTTGTTCATACTTGCAATCTGGTACCCAGAAAGCCGAAGAAAACTGATCAAAAGTTAGGTACATAGTTAGGTCCTGACAAGACTTTATGACTGACTAAAGTAAACATAGCAAATGGGAAAGATGGGTTAAACATAATATGCCCTTCAATGATGTACAGACAGTGAAGTAGTTTGATTTTAAGGAAACATTGGATCCTAATTCATGGTATTTGAAATGTGAGAATAATGGAAGAACAGTTACGAAATAGAATTGTATGATATATGTAAGTGGGTAAAGGAATAAGAAAATAATGAAATGTCCTTTAATGAGATAGAAAGAAAAAACAAAATAGTTATTGTCAGAATGATTGAGGGCCAAGCATTGGGAAGAAAATACTTTTCAGGGATGAGATATACATATACCTGAAAATAAAATACCTTTTATTTTCTGTTTAACCCAGCAGTGGGGAGGCAATTTAACACCCACTACAAAGCAGTGAATTCTTAATTAATGTTGGGGGAAAAAGTAGATCCTGAATAGAAGAGCAAGTGAACAGAAAAAAATAAAGATAAAAGTTTATTATTGAGCCGGGTATGGTGGCGCACGCCTTTAATCCCAGCACTTGGGAGGCAGAGGCAGGCGGATCTCTGTGAGTTTGAGGCCAGCCTGGTCTACAAAGCAAGTCCAGGACAGCCAGGGCTGTTACACAGAGAAACCCTGTCTCGAAAAACCAAAAAAAAAAAAAAAAGATTATTATTTTGTTACAGGATGAGTGAGAGTAGTGTGAATAAGGCAAGTCCTGTTGTTGAGACAGCTTTTATTCTGCATCTTTAACATCTTTATTTTTAATGACTCATTTTCCTTCTGAGACTCCTGAAAATACACATTAAATTCAGAGGGGTGATCATCTGTACTGAGCTCATGCTTCAGCATGCTCTTCAAATAAAATCACTGTGTGATTAGATGAATACTTCCGGGATTGTGTCTGCTCTTGAGGACTTTTTTCACTAATAGAATTCATTAAATTAGCAAAACACAGTTATGGAGGGGACACACAAGAATATTAAAGTAGATGAATAAAACAAAAATATACTTAAAATTATTAGTTTAAACATTTTTATCCATATAACATATACATGTATCATATGTATCACATACATTTTTTTCTAACTTCTCCTATGATAATTGTATTGTAAAAGGTTACAGTAACCGATCTTTTAAATTATTATTTAACACTTATTTATTTATTTATTACTAAATTCACTTATAACAAACACCAACAATTTCTTAACTACTAATTCTAAATTCCTACAACCCCTTTAAACCTATCCACTAAACCTATTGATAATTATTTTTCTAACCTTTTAGAATGATACAGTCTCTGGGGCAGGTCCTCAGTCGTCA